>CM035173.1:51198091-51563821 GCA_020205615.1 Panax quinquefolius
TTACTATTTGAAAAGAAATTATAAAATATCTATTCAACCCCCCCCCCCCTTCTAGATAACTTTTGTGCCTGTGGGAACTAACATATTATTTTTCTTCTTTTGTGGACACACATTTGAGTAATGCCCCTCTTCTCCACAAGTAAAACACTTAATCCCACTCAATTTGCATATTCCGCCATGATTTCTCCCATAAATTTGACAACGTTCATTTCTTTGACTAGTGTTGTTATTCCCTCCCTACTTTTTATTGTTACTGAAGTTACTTTCTCCTTTCCCAGGTTTATTTGGAAAAGAAACATCCCATTTCCTTTTATTGTTATTGTTTTCACTTGTGTGTCCTTTCCCGTCAGTATTATTCTTCTTCTCCTTATGCAGTTTTTGTAAAGCTTCTCCCTCTTTCTCAACTATGATAGCATTTTCTAGAATTTCTGAAAACGTTTTTAGTTAAAAAATCAATATCCTACTTCTGATATGAAGTTTTATTCCTTCTTCAAACCTTCGAGTCTTCCAGACTTCAGTATCCACTTGATGTGATGTGAATCTAGCCAACTCATTAAATTTGGTTGTATATTAAGATACATCCATCTCTCTTTATTTTAACTCCAAAAATTTAACCTCTATATGATCCTTCATTGAACTCGAAAAATAGTTTACAAAGAAAAATTCTTTAAACTTATCCCAAAAAATGATCCCTACTCCGGCTCGACTTTTATTAGCTTCCCACCAATGATTTTCTTCCTCTTTCAGAAAGAAGGTAGCAAAGTCAGTCTTTTGCTCCTCATTTACTTTAGTCACTTTGAACACTTTCTCCATTTTAGTAATCCAAGTCTGAGCCTTTATTGGTTCATCAGTTCCTCTAAACTCCGGTGGCCCAACTAACTTAAAGTCTTTAAAATGGGTAATATTTGAAGTATTGGGTGCAGTTATTGGTGGATTTCCTGGTCTCCCTTGTACAACTCCCAACAAAATATTTACCAATTGTTGAGTAAGGTTCACATCTATTGGTTCCGCATTGATTTCTTCTCGTGATCTCCTTCGTGGTGCCATTTATCTAAAGATAACAAATAATTTAAGTATAAATACCAATAGAATAAATAACCAATTTGGTTTAAAAATAGAACTTTATATTTCACATATAATATGTTACATACTTATATAGTGGCTTATATGGTATCACTAGAAATACACAAAGAAAGAAAACAAAAATGCTTAATCGACTAGTAATTTATATAATATTACTAGTTTTTTTTCCTAAGGATTCCCATCTCGAAAATACAATACTATTACCAACTACAGTTCTCTTCTTCTTATTTTCTAGCATATCCTTCTTCTCCTTGAGTTCTTTCTTAAGTTTCTCAACCCTATCCTCAAAATCACCGAATTCTCTGGCCAGACTAGACTTAGATTAGTTAACATAAGATTCTATTATTGGTCATATTACACTCGATCCCAATCACTCGTGGAATGGTTCATTTATGTTCTATCACTCGTAATGTCTCTGCTGAAATTATCAGCTCTCCCCAGATTATCAACTTCTTATTTTCCTCTTTTTCTGTTTTCTTTCCTTCTGGCTCTCTATGAGTCTTATTGGATTTTAAGTCTACCTCTTCACTTAGCTCTAACTCCGGTTACTCTTCATGATTACTCCTTAAATCTACCATAAGTTCCTCTTTTACAGCTTCAAACATTTTGTATGCTACTTCAATTAACACTTCTTGTAACACCCCAACTTTTATGAATAAAGATTAATTTCTCTCAAAAAATATTTTTAAATATTATGGTGTGGATATAATATAATGTTATAGTTGTGGGTAATGTTTACAAATTTTACAAAGTAAGCAAGTGGTTATATAATATTCGATTGGTCGGGGAATATTCGTTTTAACAGGGAATATTAAATAAACAAAGACAATCATCATTGGTGGACCCCTTAACGAAAAGTATTGTTAAATATTAAAACGATGTAATTATCTTTTATAAAAATAACGGCGGAAGTGTTACTGTTAAAACCTGCTTAACTACACGGTAGTAAAAAGCACGATGTACACATGGTTGCATAGTAGCACTGCGGTATTGATTATTGATGCTTACGTGAGAAGTCACTCAGTTATACTCAATTATTGCTACAGTAATTGTTGCATCATATCTCTCATATTATTGATTTAATTATTGTCACAGTATCATCTTCATAATATGTTATATTATTAAATCAATAATTGAGACGACAAAGTTATTTATATTATTAAATTGCAATATTTACAATGTCTAGAAGTTCTATCAAGGAGAGGTTTTGTCATCTAATTGCGCGCCAATAAGGAAAAATTCTTATCGGAAAGCCCCCTCTTTCCTGGGAACGACCTGGTTGTTAAATATTGTGAGTTATAATATTAATGATGAATAAGTTCGTGTTGATTAAAGATGAATTTGATAGTTTCATTGTGTTGGGATTATTAGTGTTAGTGGAAATCGACATCTATTCCTATGATAATTGATGTCTGGAGGTTATATTGATAAATAGGGTAATTAATCGGATAAATGAGCAATTAATTGCTACTAATTCACATGCTTATATAACTATTTGTTCACATGTGTGTACTATTGAATCACATTCTTGTACTATTAGGGGAGTTGGTGCAAGATTGATAATACTTGCATGACTAAGTTAAAAATGGAGGTATAGATGGAGGTACTATACTGTAATTCGTATTTTCACATGATAATAACTATTTATTCACATGATTGAACTATTGATTCACATTATTTACTATTAGTGGAGATGGTGCAAGTTTGATAATACTTGCAGGACTAAATTAAAAATGAAAGAAAAGTTGGAGGTATTGTACTGTAATATTTCGAGCCCCAAAACGTGCAATTATCGAAACTATATTTTCCTATAAATAGAAGCTCATTCTTCCTTCATTTCTCACCAATTCACTAAAGCTTTAGAGCAATTATTATAGAGAGAAATTATAGAGAGAAAGAAGAAGAGAAGTCTACTACCTCTCTATTCCAGTATCCAACTTTATTCTAAGGTAAGGGGTATTATTTCTTTCGTATTCATGAAGAGAGCTATTGTTATTCCATTCTTTATTATTATGTTGGAATAACTTTGTCTATCAAAGTACCGCATACATTGTTGTGAAATTCTTCCATTATTCCATTCTTTATTATTATGTTGAATAACCTATCCGTGCGCTTCTATCGCATGCATGGTGAATTCTTTGTTATTCCATTCTTTATTATTACATTGGAATATCCCATGCAAGCGATTACGCTAGACCCTGGTTCCATTCTTTATTATTCTGTTGGAATAACTTTTATGCATCTTGGATCTCTCATTGTGCATGGTGAATTCTTCCGATATTCCATTCTTTATTATTCTCATTGGAATATCCTCGTCTGCATTTTATTACGCTAGACACGGGTTCCATTCTTTATTATTCTATTGGAATAACACATGCTCATGCGGCCTATCGCATGCATGGTGAATTATTTGTTATTCCATTCTTTATTATTACTGCTGAAATATCACATGCTGCGCGGATTATGCTTGAACTGGTTCAATTCTTTATTATTACATTAGAATAACTCATCATGCGAGGCTCTATCGCACGCATGATAAATTCTTCTATTATTCCATTCTTTATTATTCTGTTGGAATATCCTGTTGTGCGGATTACGCATAACCTGGTTCCATTCTTTATTATTTTGTTGGAATAACCTGTCTATGTGGATTATCACATGCATGGTGAATTATCCTTCGTATTCATTCCTTATTAAATTGCGGAAATTATCTGTCTACGTGGATTACTGCATGGCGGGTGAAAATCCATTTGCAGTTTCATATATTCTATGATCTCATTTGGTTAAAATTTTGGCTTCTATACTCCATGAAATTAGTAGAATATCCTGGATATTTGCGCTTCATCCGGTATCTTTTCATGGAAATATTCTTCTGAGCATTCTTGAATTTTACTCCACAAAGCAGTATCATGTTAACAATTTGGACATAATTGATTTCAAGATAAATTAACTTATAAATTTTTAAAATTTATTCTTGAACTTGTTTTATTGAATTATTATGTCATTATCATCATCCTCATGCTTATATTGTGATGAAAGTCATCTTTGGCTTACGTGCATAGATGGACTTGGTATGATTATGATCAGGGATTATTTGGTATAATCATGACCTGTAATGTTATAAATGATGTGATAAAAGTCCTCAGTAGCCTGTAGTGCATTGATGGACAGTTTTTGGTATGATTATGACCAGGGATTATTCGATATAGTTATGACCATTGATGATTTAATTAATATCCTTTGCCCGTAGTGCAGGGATGACTCGATGATGTGGTTTATTTATTAAAATTCGAGTTTCAAATAAAAAAATGATGAAAACATTTTAAATCATAGAAGATAGTAGATATCATGCTCTACTTGACTCTTCTAATGGATTGCTTATTCCATTGCAGCTTAAACTTGATGTCTATTGTATTTTATCAATTTAACATTGTTGAAGACTAATGATAATTTATTCTCGCATTATCTTAGTCATAATATTTCTTCTTGGGCTAGTTGAGCTCACCTTTCTTTCACCGTTCTCTTCGAGAAAATGAGAACGTGGCGGGACTAGTCGGGGAATGGAGTGATGGTCCAAATGATAGCATTAGTAGTCATCACTATTCTGTTAAATAGTGTGACAATAAATGTAATGAGGACTCCATTGAGTGTGGATATTGTCTAGATGAAAATATTCTTATTAAAACTCTTAGATTATGTTTTGTCGTATTTCACACTTAATTTGTTGTATAATTAAGTTGTATTTGAATTTTGTACCATGTATTTGGCGACTCAAGATGGGTGATGTATACCGTTTTGGGGCGTCATAGTTGTTGAGTATCAAAGCTTAGGGATATGATCCTGGCTAAGATGTGAGACAAGAACTAGGAGGGAGAGGCGGAATTCCTTCGCTAGTATGACCTACCTAAGTTTATTTGGTATTTAATTGGTCGGTCAGGGTATAGGGATATTATGTGACATGTCAATTAACCCTTGTTTTGTGGCAGTATTTGAGATGGCAGTTGAAAATGTTAACAATGGAGTGAATGAGATCGTGGAAACACCTCTAATCACCAACCAGGATAATGTGATGTCAGGCGAAGAAGGAATTAGAGATATCCATGTGGTGAGTGAAGAATTGATAGTTGCACCTAGATAGTCGCAGAGGTAGCGGTGAGAGAGAGTGAAGAGGAAGAAGAGGAACCTGGGGAGAATTTATTAGAAGAATTTTATGATCGAAATTTAGAATTGGAAAATCGTGTTCATGAGTTAGAAGAGCAGGCTGAAGAACGGCATGCGGTTGTGGAGCAAAAGGATGCAACAATTCAAGCTTGTGTTACCCGATATGTGATGCTTGAATAAAAGCACTCTTTGGCAGAGTATAAGATGATAAAGCTAGAATCTGAGCTGAAAGAAGAAACAACTGAACGACTAAGAATGAGTGATGCATGGGTAAAAGTCGCACGACGCGTTGATATTGTGGAAAGAGATGTCCGATCTAAGAAGGCTAAAATAGATGATATCTATTTCTCTTTTTGCACAGCAATTGAGAGAACCCAACATTGAGTTTTGAATTACCCTGTACATTGCGGTCAACCTCAATTTGATATGGATCGAAGATTAATGATTCAGATCATAAAACAGGAGTTCGATGAAGCAGTTGAGGGTGGAATATGCCCTATAGAAAAGTCAATTTCAATGGTAGTGATGACACCAAATTCTGCCCCAGGCAAGTCAAAGCCGGGTAGTTCAAGGGAGAGCGGTTGTCATGACTTCCCAACAAGTGAAGAACCCAAATGAAGTTTGTAAGACCCCGGATTTTATGAAATAAAAGTATTCAATTTTTCTTATAATTATTATTCAGTAAATGGTTAAATTGATAAAAGTTTAAATTTAAGGGTGATATATGTAAAATTTTCAAAATACGCAAGTGGTTATAAAATACTCATTTCTGTCGGGAAATATTTGTTTGGTCGTGGAATATTCTTGTTGTCGGGGAATATTAAATGCGACGATCTGCGATCATTGTGGGCCCCATAACGTAATAACTGCTTGATGAAAAAACAACAAGTTTGAGTTTTTATAAATAACGACGTAGTTATTCTGAATTAACACTTGTTGGAATACCCGTGGTTAAAATATAGTAATACTGGCGTGGTTGCACAAAGCTAGGTATTACCTGTATTTGATATTTTTGAATTATTGATTCTTACGTAAGAAGGCACTACTCAATAATTATTACAGATAATTCTTGCTCAATATTTTATTTTATTGATTCAATAATTGTTGCGTTGATATTTTATATTATTGTTGTTTCAATAATTGTCACCGCACAATTTTCCATTATCGGATCAATAATTCATATTATTTGAATAATATTATTAGATAGAATTATTGGCAATGTCTAGAAAGTTACATCGAGGAGAGGTTTGGTCACCTAATTGCTTGCTTAGTAAGGAGAAATCCTTATCGAAAAGCCCCTCTTTCACAGGAACTACTGGTTTGTCATAATTATGATTACGTAATATTATTTGTGAATAATTAATTATTGATTTATATGATAAGAAAATATTTATTTGATGCGGATATAAATGATGGATTTATTTATGTGGTTATAAATGAAGGAATTAATGTTGAGGTGTTTTATCAGTATTTTTGTCGGAAAGGAGGTATTAAAAATCAAACCAGTGTTCTTGTGATATATTGCGTGAGTTATAATCCGACCGTTGGATTGTTGTAATTTTTGGATATGTTATACATATATAAGTTGAGTATATGTCCACAAATTTTGAACCATTAAAAATGAACGTATGATTTGTTATGAATTTTAAGAGGTGATTGGTTCAGAAATTGTTGAAGTTTCTGAATTTATCATTTTGGTGGAAAATTCTAGAATTGGTGGGCCCCACTTTTGGTTGGTGAGAAATGTGCTCAAATTTTATTTCAAATGTAGTGGGTGGTAATAGTAGCAGGTAAAGCCATCAGGTAGCAGGTCAAGTGTGCTTCGGCGTGCTAACATTTTTCTATAAATAGGGTGCTGAGTTATAATTGAAAATCACACCAGAAACATAAGCTTTCTCTCTTTCCCTCTCTATATTATCAAGTGTATTTTGTGAGTATTTAGATACTTTGAGAGTTGCTATTCAGTGCAAGGTTCCTTCGGCTTTACATTCCTGGTCAGAAATACTGTTCTTTTGAGGTAAGGGATTTTAAAGGTTATTATGTTTTTTAGTTTCAAAATTTTTCTGAACCTTTAAAAATTCTGGGAAAAATTGAAATGATAATTTGATGAGTTTTCTTGATTGTGTCTAAAAATGGCGATTTTTGGATGTATAGATTAGGAGTTATGGATTTTATAAGAAAAGACTATTTTAAAAGTAAACCCTTATAACTCCTTGTGGTTAACTCCAAAATTGATGAAATTTTTATTGGGAGTACATGTATATAACAGAAGTATACTCTGTAAATTTTGGAATTTTTGGACAAAAGTACAATTTATGATAAATGTCAAAATATTCGACAGTTTTGGCCATATGAAAAATAGTAAATGAATTTTAAAAATTTCGAGAAAAATATATGTTCAATATGGGACTATATTCTGCTAAATCCCAGAAAAGAAATATTTTTGGAACTGATTTGGTATTTTTCATGAAAATAGACTAGTTATGAGTAAATGAATTATATATGTTATGTGAAGTAACAAAATTGGAAAATAGGATTTTATGGCTTGGGAATCCTATATAAAGTATATGCAGATTTTTGATGAGGGTTTTGGTTATTGGTGATGAAATTTTATGATTTTGGCATTTTAGGATGATTAAATGCATTAATTGGTAAAGTGTAAACAATTAAAATAAATTGTTTATAAGTTTAAGAAATGATTAAAATATTATGGTAATATTAATAATATTATATTATGAGATTATTAAGTGATTTATAACATTTGGATTAAGGTGTTATGAAATCATTGATTCATGAATATTACACTTGAAATTAAATGCAGTTGTTGATCGTATTTGTTTTTTTTATCATATATAACATTTTATAATCCACGGTGATGAAATTTCTCTTTGACTTAAGTGTAAAGATGGGTAGATTATTGGTATGATCGTGACTATGGGTTCTCTTTGGCCAGTAGTGCAAAGATGAATTGTTGACTGGTATGATCATGACCATTGAATTTATAATTGAATATTTTTAGCTTAAAAGCAAAGGTGAATTAATCAACATGGTTATAATTATTGTTTATATAAATTCTGAAATGATTATGTATTTCTTTGAGATATTAATATCTTTGGCCCGTAGTGCAAAGATGACCTGTTGTTGAATATCTTTGGCCTGTAAGTGCAAAGATGACCTGTTGTTGAATATCTTTGGCCTGTAGTGCAAAGATGAACTGTTAATGAATATCTTTGGCCCGTAGTGCAAAGATGAATTTATTAGTATGATTATGAACAGGAATTGTGATTTGGTATAACCATGATCTTTGATGTTTCAGGTAAAGATATGTGATGAAAATTATCTTCGTCCTAGATGAGAAGAGGAATTTAGAATCACAATTATGATTATGAGTTATTCATATGATTGTGGAAAGCAACTGTTGATTGATGTTACAGGGATAAAACATTATTGGTGGACTTTTAATGTGGAGAAGATAATAGACTTTATAGTCTATTTGACTCTTCTAATGGATTGCTTCGTTCACTTTAAACTATGGTTGAAAAGTTTTATCATCTACCATATGTTCTAAATCTCTGATTTATTACTGGCGAAGGCTATTGATAATTTAATTATCTTTAGTTATGATATTCTTTACTGAGCTATTTGTGCTCACCCTTTTACTTCACAATTCCTTTCGTGTAATAAGAGTGTAAATTTGGTTGAATGGGGATAACAGGGGAATAGGGTGGTAGTCCGAGACTGTTAAAGTTTCTCAACACATTATAAAACGACATGATATACAATATATAATTGTATTGAGGACCTAAGATGTGTGTGTCGTATATTATACGTCACTTAATAATTGATTTTAGTGAACAACAATAGGGTGAGGTGAACCTAACTTTGGAAGGGTGTTTTGCCACTATCATACAAGATGTCTAATGACCTACGAGTTATCATAAGACAGGGTTGTGCACATCCACTTTTGAGTATATCTACGAGCACTACCTATATGATCTTGGAGTTTGGTTGAAACATAATGTTCAATTGCAAACGGTGGAGATAGTTATATGTCAAGAGAAGACTCATCATTGGAAGGAACATGATAGTAATCTTCTCATTTTTTTTGGGGTCTATTGGATAAACCAAGGATAATTCTCTGGACATATGATATCTATCATAACTTAGATTCATGGCCTCCCATGTATAAAGGTTTTCTTGAGCACTTTCCAAAGATTTTAATTTCTAAAACAGTTATTGATTGTACCTTTATGTAAGGTGCCATTGTGACGTGCTATCCAAGGTTGGGATGAGAGTCACAGTTGGTATCAGAGCTATAAGTAAAGAGCCCCGAGCCTCTTGCTTGTGACTTCCTTGTGTGGGATGCACCGAAGCCAGACTCTCCGTAGGGGACGCCGTTCTGTGGTGGCAAACTGATAGGTACCACTGGGGCATCACAGTTGGTATCAGAGCTTAGGGATATGATCTCTGGCGGAGATCTGGGATTAGAACTAGGAAAGGAGCTAGAGACGAGTAATATCCTTCGCTAGTGTGTGTCCTACCTAAGCTGAATTTTCTTTCATAAGTTGACAAATTATGATATGTCAATTAACCTTTGTTTTGAAGCTGTATTCTAGAATGATATCTAAAATACAGGAAATGAGCAATAGAGAAATCATGATACAGAAGAGCTGATTTGGGAGATATAATCTAAAATGAAAGCAAGGTATTCTCAACTCTTTGAAATACCAGGTACGTAAATTTCGGGGATGAAATTTCATAAGGAGGGAAGATTGTAAGACCCCAGATTTTATGAAATAAAAGTATTCAATTTTTCTTATAATTATTATTCAGTAAATGGTTAAGCTGATAAAAGTTTAAAGTTAAGGGTGATATATGTAAAATTTTCAAAATACGCAAGTGGTTATAAAATACTCATTTTTGTCGTGGAATATTCATTTGGTCGTGGAATATTCTTGTTGTCGGGGAATATTCGTACGACGATGCAGTCATTTGTGGGCCCCATAATAGAATAACTGTCGGATAAAGAAAACGACAAGGTTGGGATGAGAGTCACAGTTGGTATATATTTATATCAAAACTCACAACTTATGTTTTGTTGTATTTTGCACGACAATTGTAGTAATAAAGTTGTAGTTGTTTTATATACCATGTATTTGGCAACTCAGAACAGGTTTGATGGATTGGACCTATTTTGGGGACGTCACAAAGTTATCACAGGTTAGTTAATTATAAATTCATGTGAAGTCTATACCTTATTCGATACCAGTTCTACCCACTCTTTTATTTCTTCTACTTACGCTCAATGTTTAAATTTGACTCCGGAGAAATTAGACTTTGATTTATCTGTTGAAACTCTGTTGGGAGAAACCTTCATTACCTCTACTACTTATAAGTCTTGTTTGATTCCAATCGGTAACCGCACGTTACCTGTCGATCTTATTTCTTTGAAAATACTTGCATTTGATGTGATTTTAGGGGTTGATTGGTTAACTACTCATCATGCTAAAATCGATTATTTTCGTAAGGTTGTTAGCTTTCATATTCCTAACCAACCTATTATGCAAATTCAAGCAACCAAACCACTAAAATCAATCACTGTCATATCAAGTCATAAAGCTATTCATTTATTAAAAAACGGATGTCAAGATTTCTTAGCCCATGTCACGGATTTAAATAAAGATACGTCAGATTTGAATGATATTTCTATTATTAATAAATTTCCTGACGTATTCCCTGAAGAACTTCCTGGCCTACCCCCAGAGCGTGAAATTGAATTTTGTATCGACCTTGAATCCGGTACGAAACCCATTTCCAAAGCCTCATATCGAATGGCTCTTATTGAACTTCAGGAGTTAAAAACCCAACTACAGGAATTGTTAGACATCATTTTCATTCGTTCTAAAGTCGTCGTCTCCTTGGGGTCTTCTTTTTCTATTAAGTGAAGAAGAAAGATGGAAGTATGCGACTTTGTATTGATTATCGGGAGTTGAATCATGTCACCATCAAAAATAGGTACCGTTGCCTCGCATTGATGACTGTTTGACCCGGTTGCAAGGAGCTAAATTCTTTTCAAAGATTGATCTTCGTTCGATATCATCAGTTGAAGATTAAAACTGATGACATTCCAAAGACTGCTTTCAGAACTCGATATGGGCATTATGAATTCCTAGTCATGTCTTTTGGATTGACTAATGCTCCTGCTGCCTTCATGGACATGATGAATCGAGTATTCAAGGAATATTTGGATCACTTTGTGGTAGTCTTTATTGATGACATCCTCATATACTCCAAAACCCGTGAAGACCATGAGAAACACTTGAGGTTGATACTTCAAAAGCTTCGTGAAAACAAGCTTTATGCCAAGTTGAAGAAATGTTAGTTCTGGCTTGAAAAAGTTGCATTCCTTGGGCATGTAATATCAAATCATGGAATATCTATTGACCCGGCAAAGATTAAAGCAATTCAAAGCTGGGAGCAACCTAAGTCGATTAATCAAAATCGTAGTTTTCTCGGCTTAGTTTGGTTATTATCGGAGATTAAATGAAGGGTTTTCTCGAATCGCTACTCCATTAACTCAATTTGACTCGAAAAGATACAAAATTTGGTTGGGCGAGGATTGTGAAAAGAGTTTTCAAGAACTCAAGAGAAGACTCATTTCAGCACCAGTTCGGACAATACCATCTGGCTCGGAGGGATTTGTCATCTACAGTGATGCTTCAAGTAAAGGGTTAGGATTTTTCTCATGCAACATGGGAAAGTCATAGCCTTATGCCTCACACGACAACTCAAAGAATATGAGAGGAATTATCCTACTCATGATCTGAGTTAGCAAATGATTGTTTTTACTTAAAATTTGGAGGCATTACTTGTATGGAGAGAAAGGTGGAGATTTATTGGGATCATAAAAGCCTCAAATATTTCTTCACTCAAAAGGAACTCAACATGCGACAACGACGTTGGCTTGAGCTGTTGAAAGATTATGATCATACCATCCAATACCATCCTGGAAAAGTGAACGTGGTAGGCGATGCGTTGAGTAGAAGATCGTATGCAAGTGCGAGTGCGTTATTGTCAACACAAAAGGCCCATTTTGTGTGACTTACAAAGGATGGAGATAGAGTTAAAGACTCGAGGACCCATATGATGATAGCGAATATACGAGTATAACCGACTTTAATCGATAAAGTTAAAGTCGCTCAAGCTACTGGACTTCGAGTGATGCGTATGAGGAAGAAAGTGCAAGAAGGTGTTATTCGGAAGCAAGAATCGATGAAGAAGGAATACTTGAGTCAACTCCGACTTTGTGTTCCTAACGACTCGACTTGAAGTATAAAATCATGATGGAGGCGCATAACCACCGTTTGTAATCCATCTCAGGGAGTACCAAAATGTATCGTGATCTTGACATACATTTTGGTGGAGCAATATGAAGAGAGAGATAGCGGGGTTTATCTCAAGGTGTCTAACTTATCAACGAGTCAAGGCGGAGCATCAAGTGCCAAAAGGTCCATTACAACCACTTGAAATTTTAGAATGGAAGTGGGAGCACATTACCATGGATTTTGTTACTGGTCTTCCCAAGTTTTCTCAAGGCATAGATGTGATTTGGGTCATTGTTGATAGATGGACCAAGTCTGGTCATTTCTTATCGATACGAGAAACTTATACACTTGAACGTCTTGTTAGTATGTATGTAAACGAGATTGTAAGATTGCATGGTATGCCAGTATCCATAGTTTCTGATCGAGACCCAAGATTTACTTCAAGATTTTGGGTTAGTTTGCAAAAAGCTATGGGCACGGATTTACGATTTAGTTCGGCATATCATCCTCAAACGGATGGGCAGTCGGAAAGGACTATTTAAACTTTTGAAGATTTATTAAGACTGTGTTCTTGACTTCATGGGAAGTTGGGACAAGTTCTTACCATTGGTGGAGTTTTCCTACAACAACAGTTATCAAGCAAGTATTGGCATGGCTCCATTTGAGGCGTTGTATGGAAGAAAGTGTCGTTCTCCAGTATGCTGGGATGAGGTGGGTGAAGCAACGTTGTTGGGACAGGAGTTGGTACGTATGACTATGGAAAAGATTTAAACGATCCGACAACGTATAAAAACCTCACAAAATTGACAAAAGAGTTATGATGATCTTCATCAAAAAGACGTGGAATTCAATATTGGAGATCATGTGTTGTTACGTGTTGCTCCATGGAAAGGAGTTACGAGATTTGGAAAAAGAGGAAAGCTCAATCCTCTATTCATTGGTCCATTTATAATCCTCGAACGAGTAGAAACTGTGGCATATAGACTCGCCTTACCGCCAAGTATGTCTCGTGTTCATAACGTTTTCCACATACCAATGTTACGTAAATATGTGAAAGACCCAAACCACATTATTGAATTAGAACCAGACGAGATAGAGGAATATTTAACGTATGAAGAGTTACCTGTTAAAATCTTGGATAAGAAGGATCATATTCTACGCTCCAAAGTTATACCTCAAGTTAAAGTTTTGTGGAGAAACCACGATGTGGAAGAAATGACCTGGGAGTTAGAATCTGAGATGAAGTCAAGATATCCTTACCTCTTCTATATACCAGGTACGTACCCTTATTTCGAGGGCGAAATTTTATAATAAGGGGAGGTTGTAAGACCCCAACGTTTATGAATAAAGATTAATTTCTCTCGAAAAATATTTTTGAATATTATGGTGTGGATTTGATATAATGTTATAGTTGTGGGTAATATTTACAAATTTTGCAAAGTAAGCAAGTGGTTATATAATATTCGATTAGTCGGGGAATATTCGTTTAAACAGGGAATATTCGTACGACGGCACAATCATTGGTGGACCACACAACGGAAATATTGTCGTAATAAGAAAACGACAGAATTATCTTTTTATAAAAATAATGGCAGAAGTGTTACCGTTAAAACTGTTAAACTACCCCGTAGTAAAAGTACAGTAATACGCGTGGTTGCATAGTAACACAAGGTATTGGTTATTGATGCTTACGTGAGAAGTTACTCAGTTATACTCAATTATTACTACTGATAATTCTTTGCATCATATCTCTCGTATTATTGATTCAATTATTGTCACAAAGATCATCTCATAATAATATGTTATATTATTAAATCAATAATTGGGACGACAAAGTTATTTATATTATTAAATTGCAATATTTACAATGTCTAAAAGTTTTATCAAGGAGAGGTTTGGTCGTCTAATTGTGCGCCAATAAGGAGAAATCCTTATCGGAAAGCCCCATCTTTCTTGGGAACGACCTGGTTGTGAAATATTGTGAGTTATAATATTAATGATGAATAAGTTTGTGTTGATTAAAGATGAATTTGATAGTTTCATTGTGTTGGGATTATTAGTGTTAGTGAAAATCGACATCTATTCCTATGATAATTGATGTCTGGGGGTTATATTGATAAATCGGGTAATTAATCGAATAAATGAGCAATTAATTGCTACTAATTCACATGTTTATATAACTATTTGTTTACATGTATGTACTATTGAATCACATTCTTGTACTATTAGGGGAGTTGGTGCAAGATTAATAATACTTGCATGACTAAGTTAAAAATGGAGGTATAGATGGAGGTACTATACTATAATTCGTATTTTCACATGATTATAACAATTGATTCACATGATTGAACTATTGATTCACATTGTTTACTATTAGGGGAGGTGGTGCAAGTTTGATAATACTTGCAAGACTAAATTAAAAATGAAAGAAAAGTTGGAGGTATTGTACTGTAATATTTCGAGCCCCAAAATGTGCAATTATCGAAACTATATTTTCCAATAAATAGAATCTCATTCTTCCTTCATTTCTCACCAATTCACTAAAGCTTTAGAGCAATTATTATAGAGAGAAATTATAGAGAAAGAAGAGAAGTCTCTACCTCTCTCTATTCTAGTATCGACTTTATTTTTAAGGTAAGGGGTATTATTTCTTTCGTATTCATGAAGAGAGCGAGCTATTGTTATTCCATTCTTTATTATTATGTTGGAATAACCTGTCTATGCAGAGTACCGTATATATGGTGAAATTCTTCTGTTATTCCATTATTTATTATTATGTTGGAATAACCTGTCTGTGTGGTCTATCGCATGCATGATGAATTTTTTTGTTATTCCATTCTTTATTCTTCTATTGGAATATCATGTCTGTGCGGATTACGCTAGACCTGGTTCCATTCTTTATTATTCTGTTGGAATAACCTATCTGTGTGGTCTATCGCATGCATGGTGAATTCTTTGTTATTACATTCTTTATTATTCTTTTGGAATATCCTGTCTATGCGGATTACACTAGACCTGGTTCCATTCTTTATTATTCTCATTGGAATAACTCACATGCATGCGATTATCATCACGTGCATGGTGAATTCTTCTGTTATTCCATTCTTTATTATTCTATTGGAATATCCTGTCTGTGCGGATTACGCATGACCTAGTTCCATTCTTTATTATTATGTTGAAATAACCTGTCTATGTGGATTATCACATGCATGGTGAATTATCCTTCGTATTCATTCCTTATTAAATTGTGGAAATGATCTGTCTACGTGGATTACTGCATGGCGGGTAAAAATCCATTTGCAGTTTCATATATTCTATGATACTCATTTGGTTAAAGTTTTGGCTTCTATTGTAAAATCCCAAATTTTACGAATAAAGATTTAAATTTCTCAAATTTATTTTTTGAATATTATGGTGTGGATTTAATATAATGTTATAGTTGTGGGTAATATTTATAAATTTTGCAAAGTATGCAAGTTGTTATATTATATTCGATTGGTCGGGGAATATTCTTTGTGTCGAGAAATATTCGTACGACGACACAATCGTTGGTGGACCCCACAACAGAATTATTGTAGGATTGAGAAAATGACAAAAATATTTTTATGAAAATAACGGCGGAAGTTTTACCGTTAATACTGTTGAAACACTCGGTGTTAAAAGTATAGTAATACACGTGGTTGCATACTAGCACATGGTATTGATTATTGATGCTTACGTGATAAGTCACTCAGTTTGGTTTTATTGATATTATTAATGTAATAAAACAGAAAAGCTTTTTATATAAAACAGAATACTTTTATAAAGTTATTCTATAAATAGAATATATTATATTCTATTATGCATAGTATTTTGTATAGTAAAATCTTTTTATATAAAACAAAATACTTTTATAAAGTTATTCGTTTTATTAGATTATAAATAAAATATATTATATTTTATTTAAAAGATTTTCTTTAAATCTGGATCGTCCGATTAAAAGTAAATCCATCTAGAATGTTCATGAATTAGTTACTTATGCATCCATTCTTCTTATAAATAGAAGCTCATTCCTTCATTATTTCTTACTTAATTCATTTGAAACTCTAGAGAGAAACTATAGAGAGAATTCTTCTTCATAATCTTGGCGTATTTCTTTGGAGTTTAAGAAAGCTTTGAGCGTAGTCTTGAAAGCTAGTTTTCTTCGAGTATATCCTCGCCTCTACCAATTCGGACTACTCTTCTTTCAAAGGTAGGGATATTTATTTGTTGTCTGCCGTAAGGGGTATTATTTTTTCATATTCATGAAGAGAACTTCATTATTCCATTCTTTATTATTACGTTGGAATAACTTTTGTATCTGTGATCTACCCTATACTTGGTGAAATTCTTACATTATTTCATTATTTATTATTCTGCTTTGGAATAACTTTTATATCTGAAATACCGCATACATGGTGAAATTCTCGTTGTTATTCCATTCTTTATTATTACATTGGAATATCACATGCATGCGTTTTCTACGGGACTGGTTCCGCTTTTATTATTACATTGGAATATCACATGCGTGCGTTTTACATCGGACTTGGTTCCGCTTTTATTATTACTGTTGGAATATCCTGGAATCAGGCGCGTTTACGTGGGACTGTTCCGTTATTTATTATTCTATTGGAATAACTCGCATCATGCAATACCGCATGTATGGTGATTTCTGTTATTTTTCCATTCTTTATTATTACATTTGGAACATCACAGTAGGGTGCGAATTTACTTTGACTGGTTTAATTATTTATTATTACATTGGAATAACCTTGTCTATCGCGACGTCTTTGCATGTATGGTGATTTATGTTGTATTCCATTCTTTATTATTACATTGGAATATCACAATCGGTGCGTATTACTTTGACCTGGTTCCGTTATTTATTATTCTGTTGGAATAACCTATCTATGCTAAGTACCACATGCATGGTGATTTCTTTTGTTATTCCATTCTTTATTATACTCAGTTGGTTAAAGTTTTGACTTCTATACTCCATGAAATTGGTGGAATATCCTTGATATTTACGCTTCATCCAATATCTTTTCGTGGAAATATTCTTCTAAGCTTTTTTAAATTTTACTCTACAAAGAAGTATCATGTTGACAATTTGGACGTTATTAGTTCCTGAATAAATTAATTCTTGAACATGTTTTATTGAATTCTTATATCTTGTCATCATCCTCATATTTATATTTTGTTGAAAGTCATCTGTGGCCTGTAGTGCATAGATGGACTTGGTATGATTATGACCAGGGATTATTCGGTGTAATCATGACCGTAATATTACAAATGATGTGGTAAAAGTCCTCATTGGCCCGTAGTGCATTGATGGACAGTTGTTGGCATGATCATAACCATTGATGAATACACGAATATCATTGGCCCGTAGTGCATGGATAATTTGTGGTTATGATACTTATGAATATCCTTGGCCGTAGTGTAGGGATGAGGTGGATTATTTATTAAGCTGAGTCCCAGCGATAAAAGTGATGAAAAACCTTTTAAATCATAAAAGATAGTAGATTTTATTCTCTACTTGACTCTTTTAATGGATTGCATGTTCTGCTGCAGTTAAACTTGATGTCTATTATATTTTATCAGTTTAACACTGTTGAAGACTAATGATAATTTATTCTGCATTATCTTAGTCATAATATTTCTTACTAGGCTAGTTGAGCTCACCCTTTCTTTCACTTTTCTCTACAGAAAATGAGAACGTAGCCGGGACTAGTCGGGGAACGGAGTGACGATCCAGATGATAGTATTAGTAGTCCTCACTATTCTGTTAAATAGTGTGACAATAAATGTAATGAGGACTTATTCTAAGAGTGGATATTGTCTAGATGACAACATTTGTATTAAAACTCACAGCTCTCTTGTTGTATATTAAAGATTGTATTTGTATTCTGTACCATGTATTTGGCGACTCAGAATAGGTGATGTATACCTATTTTTGGGGGCGTCACAGTTGGTATCAAAGCTTAGGGATATGATCCCTGGCTGAGATGTGAGACAAGAACTAGGAAGGGAGAGACGGGGAATTCCATCGCTAGTATGACCTACCTAAGTTTATTTGGTATTTAATTGGTCGTTTAGAGTATATTGATAATATGTGACATGTTAATTAACCCTTGTTTTGTGGCAGTGTTTGAAAATGGCAGCTGAAAATGTTCACAATGGAGTGAATGAGACCGTTGAGACACCTTTAATCACTAATCAAGTTAATGTGGTGTCAGACGAAGAAGAAATTAGAGATATCTATATGGTGAGTGAAGAGCTAATAGTTGCACCCGAGCTAGTTGCAGAGGTAGCAGCTGAGAGTGAGGAAGAAGAGGAAGAAGAGGAACCTGAGGATAATTTATTAGAAGAATTTTATGATCAAAATTTAGAATTACAAAATCGTATTCATGAGTTAGAAGAGCAGGCTGAAGAACGACAAGCGGTCGTGGAGCAAAGAGATGTAACAATTCAAAATTGTGTTACCCGATGTGCGATGCTTGAACAGAAGCACTCTTTGGCAGAGTATAAGATATTAGAGTTGGAATCTGAGAATTCTATGATCAAAGTTCTGATGAAAGAAGAAATAACTGAATGAAGGAGAATAGATGATGCATGGGTAAAAGCCGCACGACGCGTAGATATTGTAGAAAAAGACGTCCGATCCAATAAGGCCAAAATAGATGAAATGGATTTTGCTTTTTGGACAATAATTGGGAGAATCCAACATCAAATTCGGAATTACCCAGTGTAGAGCGGTCAACCCCCATTCGATATGGATTGGATAATAATGATTCAAATCATGGACCAGGAATGTGAAGAAGCACTTAAGGGTGGAATGTATCCTATAGCAAAGTCAAATCCGATAGTTTAAGTGAGAACGTTTGTCGAGGAACCAGAACGAAGTTATTACGGGTAAGTTAATGATAAACTCTTGTGAAGTTTATACCTTATTAGATACCAGTTCAACCCACTCTTTTATTTCTCCTACTTGCGCTCAATATTTAAATTTGACTCCGGAGAAACTAGACTTTGATTTATGTGTTGAAACTCTGTTGGGAGAAACCTTCGTTACCTCCACTATTTATAAATCTTATTTGATTCAAATCAACACTTTCACGTTACCTGTCGATCTTATATCTTTGAAAATACTTGCATTTGATGTGATTTTAGGAATCGATTGGTTAACTACTCATCCTGCTTTTCGTAAGGTTGTTAGCTTTCATATTCCTAACCAACCTGTTATGCGAATTCAAGCAACCAAACCACTAAAGTCAATCACTGTTATATCAAGCCATAAGTAAAGAGCCCCGATCCTTTCGTTGTTGACTTCCTTGTGTGGAATGCACCAAAGCCAGACTATCCGTAGGGGACGTCGTGAATAATAGTGGCAAGTTGATAGGTATCAATGTGACATGATATCCAAGTCTTGGATGAGGGTCACAGTTTTGAATGATATTTCTATCGTTAATAAATTTCCTGGCATATTTCTGAAGACTTCTTAGCCTACCCCAGAGCGTGAAATCGAATTTTGTATTGACCCCAGTACAAAACCCCATTTCTAAAACCCTTAAATATTTCTTCAACTAAAACGAACGTAACATGCGCCAAAGACGTTGACTCGAGCTATTGAAGATTATGATCGTACCATTCAATACCATCGTGGGAAAAACGAACGTGGTAGCTGACGCGTTGAGTAGAAGATTGTATGCGTTTATGAGTGTGAATATACGAACATGCGTGAAGATAACGAATATACGATTAGAATCGACTTTAATTGATAAAGTTAAAGTCGCTCAAGCTACATACTTAGAAATGATGAATGTGAAGAAGAAGGTTCAAGAGAGCGTTATTCTAGAAGCAAGAATCGACGAAGGAGGAAATCTAAACCCTCGATTTATTTGGCCCATTTGAAATCCTCGATCGAGTAGGAACTGTGGCCTATAGACTCATTTTACCGCCAAGTATGTCGCGTGTTCATAACATTTTTCACGTATCGATGTTACGTAAATATGTGGACGACCCGAACCACATTATTGATTTAGAACCGGACGAGATAGCGAATAATTTAACGTATGAAGATCTACCTGTTAAAATTCTGGAATGTATTCAACACTCAAAGGTTATACCTCAAGAGTTAGAATCAGACGAAGTGTCCTCATCATTAAAGATACCAGTGCGTGATACGTAAATTTCGAGGGCAAAATTTTATAAGGAGGGGAGATTATAAAATCCCAAATTTAACGAATAAAGATTTAAATTTCTCGATTTTTTTTTTTTGAATAATATGGTGTGGATTTAATATAATGTTATAGTTGTGGGTAATATTTATAAATTTTGCAAAGTATGCAAGTTGTTACATTATATTCGATTGGTCGGAGAATATTCTTTGTGTCGAGAAATATTAAATGCGATTTTAACAATCATTAATGGACCCCACAACGGAATTATTATCGGATTGAGAAAATGACAAAAATATTTTTATGAAAATAATGGCGGAAGTTTTACCAGATTATCTTGTTGAAACACTCTCGGTGTTAAAAATGCGATGTCTGGCGTGGTTGCATAGTAGCTTTACGGTATTGATTATTGATGCTTACGTGATAAGTCACTCGGTTTGGTTTTATTGATATTATTAATGTAATAAAATGTAAAAGCTTTTATATAAAAATACTACTTTTATAAAGTTATTCTATAAATAGAATATATTATATTCTATTATGCATAGTATTTTGCAGTAGTAAATTTTTTATATATAAAATGAAATACTTTTATAAATTTATTCGTTTTATTAGATTATAAATAAAATATATTATATTTTATTTAAAAGATTTTGCTTTAAATCTGAATGGTCCGATTAAAAGTAAATCAATCTGGACCGCTTCATGAATTAGTTACTATCTGGTCCATTCTTACATAAATAGAAGCTCATTCCTTCATTATTTCTTACAAATTCTTCAAACTCTAGAGAGAAACTATAGAGAGAATTCTTCTTCTATAATCTTGGCGTATTTCTTTGGAGTTTAAGAAAGCTTTGAGAGTAGTCTGAAGCTAGTTTTCTTCTTCGAGTATATCCTCGCCTACTACCAAATTGAGATACTCTTCTTTCAAAGGTAGGGATATTATTTGTTATCTTAGTAAGGTATTATTTTTTTTATATTCAAGAAGAGAACTTACATTATTCCATTCTTTATTATTTTGTTGGAATAACTTTTGTATCGCATCTCACCCTATATACTTGGTGAAATTCTTACATTATTTCATTATTTATTATTATCATTGGAATAACTTTTATCATGCAAAGTACCGCATATATGGTGAAATTACATTTGTTATTCCATTCTTTATTATTCTGTTGGAATATCCTCATCATGCGTTTTTGGCGGGACTGGTTCCGCTCTTTATTATTCATTGGAATATCACATGCATGCGTTTTACGTGGACACGGTTCCGCTCTTTATTATTACATTGGAATATCACGTCTCGCATGCGTTTCTGTGGGACCTAGTTCCATTATTTATTATTCATTGGAATAACTTTTATACATCTGCAAGTCTGCATGTATGGTGATTTCATTATTTTTCCATTCTTTATTATTACATTTGGAACATCACAGCTTGGTGCAATTTACTTTGACTGGTTTTCGATTATTTATTATTACGTTGGAATAACTTTTGTCATCTGACGTCTTTGCATGCATGGTAATTTCATTGTATTCCATTCTTTATTATTACATTTGGAATATCCCGCTTGCGGTCGTATTACGCTTTGACACAGTTCCGTTATTTATTATTCTCATTGGAATAACCTATCTATCTGCGGTACTGCATGCATGGTGATTTCTTTTGTTATTCCATTCTTTATTATACTCGGTTGGTTAAAGTTTTGACTTCTATACTCCATGAAATTGATAGAATATCCTTGATATTTACGCTTCATCCAATATCTTTTCGTGGAAATATTCTTCCGAGCATTCTTAAATTTTACTCTACAAAGAAGTATCATGTTGACAATTTGGACGTTATTAGTTCTGTGATAAATTAATTCTTGAACTTGTTTTATTGAATTCTTATATCATTGTCATCATCCTCATATTTATATTTTGTTGAAAGTCATCTACGGCTTTTGAGTGCATAGATGGACTTGGTATGATTATGACCATGGATTATTCGGTGTAATCATGGCCGTAATGTTACAAATGATGTGGTAAAAGTCCTCATTGGCCGTAGTGCATTGATGGGCGATTGTTGGCATGATCATGACCATTGATGAATACACAAATATCCTTGGCCCGTAGTGCATGGATAATTTGTGATTGTGATACTTATGAATATCCTTGGCCGTAGTGCAGGGATGAGGTGGATTATTTATTAAGCTGAGTCCCAGTAATAAAAGTGATGAAAAATCTTTTAAATCATAAAAGATAGTAGATTTTATTCTCTACTTGACTCTTTTAATGGATTGCATGTTCCGCTGCAATTAAACTTGATGTCTATTGTATTTTATCGGTTTAACACTTTGTTGAAGACTAATGATAATTTATTCTCGCACTATCTTAGTCATAATATTTCTTCTTTGGGCTAGTTGAGCTCAACCTTTCTTTCACCGTTCTTTTTCAGAAATGAGAACGTGGCGGGACTAGTCGAGGAACGGAGTGACGGTCCAGATGATAGCATTAGTAGTCCTCACTATTCTATTAAATAGTGTGACAATAAATGTAATGAGTACTTATTCTGAGAGTGGATATTGTCTAGATGACAATATTTGTATTAAAACTCACAGCTCTCTTGTTGTATATTAAAGATTGTATTTATATTCTGTACCATGTATTTGGTGACTCAGAATAGGTGATGTATACCTATTTTTGGTGGCGTCACATCTATACTCCATGAAATTAGTAGAATATTCTGGATATTTGCGCTTCATCCGGTATCTTTTCATGGAAATATTCTTCTGAGCATTCTTGAATTTTACTCCACAAAGCAGTATCATGTTGACAATTTGGAAATAATTAATTTCAATATAAATTAACTTATAAATCTTTAAAATTTATTCTTGAACTTGTTTTATTGAATTATTATGTCATTATCATCATCCTCATGCTTATATTGTGATGAAAGTCATCTTTGGCTTACGTGCATAGATGGACTTGGTATGATTATGACCAAGGATTATTTAGTATAATCATGACCTGTAATGTTATAAATGATGTGGTAAAAGTTCTCAGTAGCCTGTGGTGCATTGATGGAGAGTTTTTGGTATGATTATGACCAAGGATTATTCGGTATAGTCATGACCATTGATGATTTAATGAATATCCTTAGCCCGTATTGTAGGGATGACTCGATGATGTGGTTTATTTATTAAGCTGAATCTCAGCGATAAAAATTGATGAAAACATTTTAAATAATCGAAGATAGTAGATATCATTTTCTACTTGACTCTTCTAATGGATTGCTTATTCCGCTGCAGTTAAACTTGATGTCTATTGTATTTTATTAGTTTAACATTGTTGAAGACTAATGATAATTTATTCTGCATTATCTTAGTCATAATATTTCTTACTGAGCTAGTTGAGCTCACCCTTTCTTTCACTGTTCTCTTCAAGAAATGAGAACGTGGCCGGGACTAGTCGGGGAACGGAGTTACGGTCCAGATGATAGCATTAGTAGTACTCACTATTCTGTTAAATAGTATGACAATAAATGTAATGAGGACTCCATTGAGTGTGGATATTGTCTAGATGACAATATTCTTATTAAAACTCTTAGATTATGTTTTGTCGTATTTCACACGACTATTGTCTAATTAAGTTGTATTTGAATTTCGTACCATATATTTAGCGACTCAAGATGGGTGATGTATACCTGTTTTGGGGGCGTCACACTTCTCGTATCCTACCCTCTAGATCATTCTCTATTGGCACAATAGATTCTGGTTCAGATACTAGGTTAAACAGAACGATCAGTTCCTCACTCACTATATGAATATCCTTAACTTCTTTTATTACTAACATCTATAATTAAACATATTACTTGATTAACACATATTTAATATACACACATCAAATAATAGTTTACTGAAAGTTAGTTTTTATTTTATGATGAATTTCCTCAATTCATCTCTTATAAACTCATTTTGATTTAATCCCTTTACTATCTTCCTTACTGCTCTAATTCTTCCAAGGTTATAACCTAAGGTGTTATTTCCTAAGGCTTCTAACCTATTGCTCTGATACCAAATTGTGATGCCCCCAAATTCTCTATATCTACTACAGCAGATTTGGTGCTCACGTAAATATTTCATACACTAGTATAAAAAAGTAAATAGATAACGCATAAAAAAACGTTGTAGAAGGTCTTATAGAAACGTCGTGGTTAAGGGTGTTGTCTATTTGACACCTTTATACAACGTTTTTAAAACGTTGTAGTTTGACACATCACACAACGTTTTTTTCTTAAAAAACGCTGTATATTTGTTTTCCATAAATTCTTGGATGCTTGAAACTTTGTAGATGATATAATTCCACAACGTTTTCTAGCTTAAAATGTTGTGGTTTGGTACATCAGACAACGTTTACACTCATTTATACAACGTTTAGAAGGTGTCATCTATTTAGACAAATTTATACAACATTTTTAAAATGTTGTATAAAGACTTAAAAATGTTGTAATTCATGCATATAACAACTGTTTTTAGTTCATCTATATTTGAAATTACATACACAATGGTGCACCTGCAATGTTTGTATGACTACTAATGCCATGATATATAGCTAAAAAACTCTAAATTATCATTTCAAGCCAAAATGTATCAACCATTCAAAATACATCACAATAATACCATACGTTTACATTTTTAAATTACTACATCCATAAAATATTACATTGTATAGCTTGACAGTATTGCTGCTATAGAAATGTAAATAATACATGTACTTAGCTTGAACTTCAATATAGCAGCTAATGAGTAAGAATTACTTTGTAGGAAGAGAAGTAAGGCTGTTGTGATGAAAATACTGGACAGATCATATAATACATCCTTCGTGAAAAGATCTACTAATTGTCTTTCCGTCCATGCCATGATAAACATAGCCTGCAATTAGAAATCGGTCCAATGTTATTTATGTTCTTCTCTCATAAAGAAGATAAGAACAAAGAGTTTTTATGCCATCCCAAAACTGCTTTTGCGTACCATTCCAGAAATGAGTTGTCCTAGTTATTCACCAGAATCCTCTTGTACATGATGCCCTGCCTGCAAAAGCAAGAAATTAGCTTGTAAAAAACAACTATTGGTTGTATAAAAATGCAAATGGAAGACTTGAGGAATGCTTCTCACCATAGGAAGTTGAATCAATTGAAGCTTTGAGTCTTTGCAGAAATCTTCAACTCCATCATAGCTTAGCCAGCGGTCTCTTTGGCCCCAACATACTACAGTTGGAACTTTCCAATTATCATCCATAAGTGTCATTCGCATTTCTTCAATGTAAGTCTATCGAGTTCAAAAGAAAAAACCTTTTAGAAACAAAGTTACTGTAAATAAAGAATGTTAATAGAAAGATTTATGTAGCGAGACTGGTTCCCAAAAGCCTGCACTTGTTGTTTTCTTTACAAGGAAAAGAAAGAAACAAGTAAAGAGAAAATGCACCGTAAGTTCCTTTTTCATTGTCCTACTAATTGCATTTATTGCAAACCCTGACGATCCAGATGTTAGGTAAGGTCTTCTATAAACCATTGCATCGTCTTCCTTCATTTTGTAAGGACCACAGCTTGTCAAAGTTTTATCACTGGCCCTGAGTGGATCCTGATTGGTAAAAGAGCATAACTGAGAATTAAACAAGGTAGAAAACACATGTGATGTGAGTATAATAATAATTTGTTCAAGTATAGCAGCAAAATCTAAATTCTTGTGTAGCTCCCACCTGAGAAAAAATTTCGCCCAACAAAAAGTGGCTGAATATGGACAAAGTTGAGGGCAGATTAGCATGTTTCCCTGTTATCTTCAATATACCATGAGGACCATGACAAAGAACAATATTAAATTTTTGAATTAAAGGCCAACCATGTAAGACCCCGAATTTTATGAAATGAAAGTATTCAATTTTCTTATAATTATTATTTTATTTAGTAAATGGTTAAATTGATAAAAGGATTAAAACTAAGGGTGATATGTGAAAATTTTGCAAAGTAAAGTAAGTTGTTATAAAATATTCATTTAGTCGGGGAATATTCAAACAACGACACAATCATTGGTGGACCCCACAACAGAATTATTGTCGGAGTTAGAAAACGACAAAATTATCTTTTTATGAAATAACGGCGGAAGTTTACCGTTAACTGTTGAAATACCCGGTGATAAAAGTACAGTAATACGCGTGATTGCATAGTAGCACATGG
This sequence comes from Panax quinquefolius, assembly GCA_020205615.1. Lineage (NCBI taxonomy): Eukaryota > Viridiplantae > Streptophyta > Magnoliopsida > Apiales > Araliaceae > Panax > Panax quinquefolius. The sequence goes on from CM035173.1 coordinate 51,225,075, forward strand.
TATTAATTATCGATGCTTACGTGAGAAGTCACTCTATTTTGTTCAATTATTGCTACAGTAATTGCTGCATAGTATCTCACGTTATTTGATTCAATTATTGTCGATATTTTATATATTATTAAATCAATAATTGAGACGATACAGTTATTCATATTATTATTTGCAATATTGACGATGTCTAGAAAGTTCTGTCGAGGAGAGGTTTGGTCACCTAATTGCGCACCAATATGGAGAAATCTTTATTGGAAAGCCCCCTCTTTCCTGGGAATGATCTGGTTGTTAAATATTGTGAGTTATAATATTAATGATGAATAATTGTTGAAAGATTAAATATGTGTTGATTGAAGATAAAATAATTTGTGGTAATATTTATTCAATCTTTAATATAAATAAGAAGTCTGTTATGAGACGTTTGTAGAAAGTTTGGTTTATTCTATGGGGGCCCATATGTCATCATCTAAGAGTCACTTTCACCAATAGTAATTGCCTTTACCAGATGTTAAACCACTTGTCGTTTCACATTACAGGCATCGAACCAATTGTCGTTTCACATTATAGGCGTCAAACCACTTGTTGTTTCACATTACAGGCATCGAACCAATTGTCGTTTCACATTACAGGCGTCAAACCACTTGTTTTTTCACATTACAAGCGTCAAACCACTTTTCTTTTCACATCACCAGTCGTCAAGCCACTTGCCTCTTCCCATTGCAAGGGCTAAGCTAGAAATCTTCTATAAATAGAAGCTTATTTCTTCTTTCATTCTCACCAATTCACTACGACTCACAAGAGAATTCTATAGAGAGATAATCAGATAGAAAGAAGAAGAGTATTTTGTTACTACACTATTGCAGTATCAAATCTCCTACTAAGGGTAAGGGGTATTATTTCTTTCGTATTCATGAAGAGAGTTATTTCTTTCAATTCTCGTAAGGGGTATTATTTCTTTCGTATTCATGAAGAGAGTTATTTCTTTTAATACTCGTAAGGGGTATTATTTCTTTCGTATTTATGAAGAGAGTTATTTCTTTCAATACTCGTAAGGGTTGTTATTCCATTCTTTATTATTCTATCGAATAACTTTGTCTCACGCTTGACTCTGCGCGTGCATGGTGAAATCCTTTTGTTATTCCATTCTTTATTATTCGTGGAATAACCTTTGTTTACGCGACTCATGCATGCACGTGAATAACCCTTCGTATTCATTTGTTATTAAACCGTGGAAATGATCTATCTCACGCAGACTCTGCATACGACGCTTGAAAATCCATTTGCGATTTTGTATATTGTTCATTTCAGATTCTAACTCTAAACTTCTTTGTGGTAAGTATTGCTTCTATAATTCCTGAAATTAGTAGAATATCCTTGATATTTGCGCTTCATCCAGTATCTTTTCATGAAAATATTATTCTTAGCATTCTTGATAAGTTTTAACCTTTTCATGTTAGAGTACTATTCATGGGGTACTATTCCCAAAGTACTATTCATGGGGTACTATTCACTCAAGTAATATTCACCCGGGATACTATTCATAACAAAAATTGATTTCATTTCGGTCCAAATTATTTTTGATACAATATTCTTCTTGAATTTTACTCCACAAAGCAGTATCATGTTAACAATTTGGACATTATAGAATTCTGGATAAATTGAATTATAAATCTTTAAAATTTATCATTTTCTTTCTTTTAATTGAATTCTTATATCATTGTCATCATCCTCATGCTTATATTATGATGAAAGTCATCTTTGGCTTACGTGCATAGATGGACTGTTGATTGGTATGATTAGGACCAGGAATCATTCGGTATAATCATGACCTGTAATGTTACAAATGATGTGGTAAAAGTCCTCATTGGCCCGTAGTGCATTGATGGACAGTTGTTGAGATGAACATGACCATTGGTGATAATAATGAATATCCTTGTCCCGTAGTGCATGGATAATTCAGTGATGTGGATTATTTATTACGCTGAGTCTTAGCGATAAAATTGGTGATAACTTTAAATTATAGAAGATAATAGATATCATGCTCTAGTTGACTTTTCTAATGGATTGCTTGTTCCGCTGCAGTTAAACTTGATGTCTATTGTATTTTATCAGTTTAACACTGTTGAAGGCTAACGATAATTTATTTTGCAGTATCTTAGTCATAATATTTCTTACTGGGTTAGTTGAGCTCACCCCTTGCTTTCATTGTTCTCTTCAGGAAATGAGAATATAGCTGAGACTAATCGGGAAACGGAGTGACGGTCCAAATGTTTGCATTAGTAGTCCTCACTATTCTGTGAAATAGTGTGATAATAAATGTATTGAGAACTTATTTTGAGTTTGAATACTATCTAGAAGATAATATTTGTATTAAAACTCACAGCTCATGTTGTATATTTAAGTTTTTATTTGTATTCTGTACCATATATTTGGCGACTCAAAATGGGTGATGTATACCTATTTTGGGGGCGTCACAGTTGGTATCAAAGCTTAGGGATATGATCCCTGGCTGAGATATGAGATTAGAATTAGGAGGGGAGAAACGGGGAATTCCTTCGCTAGTATGACCTACCTAAGTTTATTTGTTATTTAATTGGTCGGTCAGAATATAGGGATAATATGTGGCATGTCAATTAACCCTTATTTTGTTGCAATATTTTAAAATGACATCCGAGAATGTTGAGAATAGCAATGGAGCACACGAGACCGTTGAATCACCAACGATTAATAACCAGGAAAAAGTGCATCAGGAAGGCAACAATCCTCATGCAAACAATAACACCGACCAAATGATGAATGACACAATGTTTAGGGGCTTTCTGTAGTTCATGCAACATCAGGCGAGAGAGACTCATATCCAAAATGCAGGTGAAAACACTGGCAACTCTCGAACGGTCACCGCTAAGTAATTCAAGGAGCTGGGACCACCGGAATTTATTGGAGAGCCAAAACAACTTAAGGCGGAGACGTGGATAAAGCAGATCACCAAGATATTTGATGTCTTGGGATGCTCCAAGGAGCAAAAGGTTCCCTTTGCTACCTTCATATTGCGGGGAGAGGCAGATTACTGGTGGGAATCTGTAAAGCGTACTCAACCTGCCGCACTGAAGATGACTTGGGATAAGTTCTAAAAACTATTCAACGACAAGTACTTTCCTGAAAGTATTCGTCACATGAAAGAGGTAGAGCTCATTAAACTAGAGCAAAACAACATGATCGTGTCGCAGTACGAAGCCAAGTTTGCCGAGTTGTCCCGGTTTGCGTCCCACTTAGTTGATAACGAGGAGAGAATGACGCGGATGTTTCTAAGAGGTTTAAAACCCTAGATACGTCAATACCTGATCTCTCATAAATTGTGTTTTTATTCAGATGTTGTAAATAGGGCTCAATTATTGGAGCGCGATAATGAGTCAACCCAACCAAAAGAGAGCAGCTCTGGAGTTCACTATGGTTCAACAATTAATATTTAACATACAATTAGAGTTCACTGGGCTTCAAAACAAGGAATTTAGTTGCATCCTGAATGTGCTTCTTAAATAACTCTTGTTGCTCTAGTTATAGCTTTGGCGTCAGTAACTTAATATACTTCTTCATGTATGCAACAAATTGCTTCTTGTCGAAAGCCTGTTGCTTCTACAATGAGATCATATATGGCTGGTTTTTAAAAGGGGGAAAAAGAGAGGGAAAATAAAAGAAAGAAGCTGGGCGTGCACAAGCTTAAAAGTATCAACAATATCCATAACCTTAACAATTTGGTCATCCACGCCTTCATGTCGTCCTCTGCACCTTCAGCAGAAGGTTAGCCCCAATGTCTACATCGATTGCTCCTTGAACAACCCACTAGGATATGTCAAAAATAACAAACCATGTCAGACTACTTCATCACAATATTAATGCCTACAAGCACCGGTACCATCACATTATTAAAAAAAATAAGAAAAAAAGAAAAAAAAAGAGAAATTCAAAAGCAGAGAAACAAAAGAAGCCTCTGCATTTCCCTCTACTTCCCACAACATCCTATTCTCGATTTCCTTGTAAGGGAATGAATCCGAAAGAAGCTCATCCCCTATAATTCCATAATCAAAATCATTTTAGGAGCACTGGAGATCAAATTAAAACCTAATTTTTAGGAAAAATTAACAAGGGAGGAGATTAAAACCTTCAGTTGGGCAATAATGGAGGAGAAGTTAAAGGAGAGGCCACCACTATGTCGCCGCTGCTGCCACCACTACACCACCACTATTTCTAGGGTTAGAAGGAGTCGAGAGGGAGGAGAATAAGATGTGATGCATATCTGAGTAAGAGAGTTGAGCTACAAATCTTGAGTCGTCGATCTATAAGGAGTTAAAGGGAGGCATCGTCAGATCTAAAAGTGGTTAAGAGGGAGGTTTTTCTTCTTGTTTCTACACAGCTGGTGAAATAAGAGAGACAGAGTTGGGGCAGAGGCAACATGCGGGAAAGTACTAAAAGGAAAAGAAAGTAGATTTAAATTCCTTTTAATTTCAAATTTTAAGTTCCGCGTTTTTTTTCTCTGTGTTTTTTACATAGACAACGTTTTTTTAAAAAAACGTTATATATTTAAAACCAAAAATTGCCCTTATAAATAGATAACGTTTTTTCATATGTATCTACAACGTTTTGTTAAAAAATGTTGTGAAAAAAATACCACAACGTTTTTTATAAAAACGTTGTTGTTTAAGTGTTGTCTATTTACTGTTTTGTACTAGTGATAAGATAATAATTTTTATCGATCCAAGATTCCCAGTATCCCCTAATAGATAGTAATTATCGTCAGAACAATTATTGTGTTTGGATACCCTCACTTGGATGAATAGATTTATAATCTCACGGATATTTCTTTCATATCAATAATTTCTATCTATCTGACATTTACAATATTAATGCTAGGATTGTTCTTGGAACTAAGGGGCATGACCTCAATGCATCAGAGAACTCCCAAGATCTTTCAATACTATCATTCAGATGTATAGTTCATATAGATATTGTACTTCTTTTAACCAAGTCTAATACAATAAAACTTAAAACTAGTAGAGTCCTTCTATTCACAGGAGTGTGTACAGGAACATTCGGGGATAACATTTGATACTGCAAAAGAAAAATGATATTTTGTAAGGATAAGTTACAAAAGGCTCAGTAAGTTTTAAACAAGTTATATTTGAAACTCACACTATATCTGAATTTGATGAACATATAGTTCAAGATTTGTCCACATATATATACATCTTTCTGGCCTCTATTAATCATATAGATTTATAACCCCGAGATTAATCTGTTTAATCAAACATAATAATCACTGCCATAGATCATATAGACTTAGAAGTTATTCTGGCTTCTGTCAGTCATTAAAACTTAGAATCCCTAGATTGATCTGTTCAATATGACATAATATGCATATCCTAAAAAGGTCAGTGTTATAACTGCCTATAACCATTGATCAGTGCTATAACTGTCATTTCCAAATAGTATCAGTATATATATATATATATATATATATGTACCAAACAGTATTGGTTTTATCATAGTTTATGCTTTGATATTAAATCAAAACCAAATTACACAAAATAACAGTTTCATTTCATTCGGTGCTTGAACAATAAGCCATAACCTATCAACAATAGATAACACGAACAAAGTATACAAGTTCGTATAGTCAAAATAGAATAGTTGCATTTAATAAGAACATTAAATGAAGTTAGAAACTTGTCTAATCGAAGAACAACTATTTAAACCTATTCGAGACTGTCTAAGCAACCTAAATACGATACCACACATTTATAATAGTTGTTAGAATCAATAATAACTAATATCTAATCAAAATATTAGAGTTTGGGTTGATTTCGATGTCCATTCGGTGTTTTATTACTTTATCGATTAATTATTGAGTTAGTTTTTCAATAAACTTTATTAAAAACTTCAATTTGTTATTCAAAATAATTTCTACCAACACATAATAATTTTTAAATGATTAATATCATTTTCAAATGATTTATTATCATTAATAATGATTTTTAAATCATTAATATTATTTTAAAATAATTTATTATCATTAATAATGATTTTAAATCATTAATATTATTTTAAATAATTAATTATCATTTATAATGATTTTTAAATCATTAATATCATTTTAACTAATTTATTTAATAAAATTATTAAATAATTTTATTATCATTAATATTTAAATAAATTCAATATTAATAAAAAATTTACGTCAAAATATTAAAAATTATTTGTTATAACTTAAAATGATTTTTAAAACTTAAATATTATTTATTATTTATTTCTATTTATTTTAATTATTATTTATTTTCATTTAAAACCGTCGCTAAAGGTTTTCGCGACAGAAAGCGTCGCTATAGCTGTTCTACTACCTCTGAAGAATAGCTGGTCAACATTTTGGAGACTACTTTGACCTCCTATATATTCTAATTGGTTAGCTTTATGGGCTTGTAGGTGTATCAATGTTGTAGTATTAATGTAATACTACAAGTTTATACTCAGTTTGAGGTCCAACTACATCACAGCAGAAAGTTATTGATGGTCAAACTAGCCACCTAAGGCTATTCTTAAGTTACTGGGTTTTTCAAAAACAACAGTCAATATTGGTCAACCATGTTGGAGCTTAAATATCTTTCAATCTGGGTGTTAACTAAGAGATCCAGTGTCACAACTTTATAGTATGTATGTTAGACTACAAAAGTGTGACACTCTCTAACTCTAAACACTTTACACAAGAAAGATCTAGGCTGGTCAAAAATTTGTCACAGGTTGTTTTCCAGATTTTCTGGATATTCCAAAAAAATTTATATTTGGTCAACGACCTTTGACCACTAATAACTTGCACCCTGGTGATCTAATAGATGATCAAGTGTCATGGATTTGTAGTACATATTACAGGGTACAAGAGTGATACACTTAGATGACCTAACAAATTAACAGATTGAAGATCAAGGATGTTCAAAAGCTTGTCAGACATGCTGGAAATTTTCTGGGTAACCCATAAATTATATGTACGTGATCGATCAACGGGTTTTAACCTTGAATAACTGGCAATCTACACATGTTATGGTCATGATTACACTTCCAGAATGCTAACATGATGACATAGTATAACCCTAATACACTTAACAGCTCAAACAACTAACATATCAAGATGTACAATGTAAGACCCCAACTTTTATGAATAAAGATGAATTTTTCTATAAATATCATTTTGAATAAATATGGTGTTCATTTGTTATAATATTAAAATGTTGTGGAAAATATTTACAAATTTTACAAAGTAAGCAAGTTGTTATATAATATTCGATTGATCGGAGAATATTCGTTTTAACAGGGAATATTCGTACGACGGCACAATCATTAGTGGACCCACAACGTAATTATTGTCAGAATGGGAAAACAACAGAAATATTTTTATGAAAATAATGGCGGAATTTTAACAGTTAACTGTTGAAATAACCGGTGTAAAAAGTACAGTAATACGCGTGGTTGCATAGTAGCACACGGTATTGATTATTGATACTTACGTGAGAAGTCACTCAGTTATAATCAATTATTGCTACAGTAATTGCTACATCATATCTCTCATATTATTGATTCAATTATTGTCACAGTATCATCTGCATAATATTTTATATTATTAATGTAAGACCCCAACTTATTATAAATAAAATTAAATTTCCTCTATTTATTATTTTGAAATAGTAAGGGTTGATTTGATTAATGTGGTTAGTTATGGGTAAAATGCGTAAATATTTCAAATAAGAAAGTGGTTATAAAATATTCATTGTTGTCGGGGAATATTCGTTTGGTCGTGGAATATTCTTAATGTCGGGGAATATTCGTACGACGGCGCAGCCTTGTGTGGGCCCCATAACGAAAAGAGATTGGATGAAGAAAACGACAAATATAAGTTGTTTATAAATAACGGCGTAGTTGTTACCGTTAATACTGTTTAATTACTCGGTGGTTAAAATATAGTAGCACACGGTATTGCACCAATTATTGATTCTTACGTAAGAAGGCACTACTCAATAATTGTTACAGTAATTACTGTTCAATATTTTATTTTATTGATTCAATAATTGCTATGTTGATATTTTATATTATTGTTATTTCAATAATTGTCACTACACAGTATTTTTCGTTATCAGATCAATAATTCATATTATTTGAATAATATTATTAGATAGCATTATTGGCAATGTCTAGAAAGTTCTGTCTAAGGAGAGGTTTGGTCACCTAATTGCGCGCCGGTAAAGAGAAATCCTTATTAGAAAGCTCCCTCTTTCCTGGGAATGGCCTGGTTGTCAGTATTATGATTCTGTAATATTATTTGTGAATAATTAATTATTGATTTATATGATAAGGAAAATATTCATTTTATGTGGATATAGATGGAGAAAATTTTAAAGTGACAATTGTTGAAAAATTGATATTTTATCTTTTCTGATAAAATATTTCATTTAAATATATTATTATATTATAATAATATAATAATAGTGATATTTTTACAATGAATATGTGATATATGAATAAATGAGGAAGAAGAGTATTTTTGTTACAATAAATGTTAAAAACATGTTAAACATGTCGGTGGGCCCCATTTCTTGACTGAAATTTGATTATAGCCTGTAAAATCGTCCGTATATGGATTTCGGTCAATCTCTGTTTGGAATTTGGAAAAACTTAAACTTACAAAGTTGTAGAGAATTGAATTTCCTATGGAATGGACATAAGATTCAAATTTTTCTTGATAAAAGGGCTATTTATTGTGAATTATTGAAGTTCTGGATTAATTGATTTTGATTTTTTTTTTTTTGAGTTTTAAATGAGTTTAATGGGAAAAAACGTTTTTGGTGGTTGTTGGTGAGGTGTGGCTGGTGTTTGGACAAAATAAGTGTGCGTAGGAAGTTAAGAAAAAATATATTATTATTTTATTAAATTTTCTGCTTTGGTGTTCTAAGCATTTTCCTATAAATAGGGTGTTTAGGTTAGAATTGAAAATCACACCAGAAACTAAAGTTTTCTCTCTATATTATCGAAGCGTATTCTTACGAGTATTTTGATACTTTGAGTGTTCTTTATATCTGGTCTGAGTTCCTTCAAAGACTATATCTAATATTCCAAATCTCTTTGTCTTGGAGGTAAGGGATGTTATTTTTTTTTTATAAATGATATTATTTCTTTCAATATCATTATACCGAAATATTGGTAAGATTTTTTTTGTGAAATTTTTGTCTTTTAGTGTCGGGGTTACTATTCACATATATCGACCTTTATTCACGATATCTGACCTTTTATTTATCATCGGACTATTCACAAAAAAATTAAATATTCATTTTTTTGTCCAAAATATCTATTATGGATACTAGCTTTGATTGTATCCATGTTTTGATCATTCTTGAATTTTACTTCACTATGGTTATTTATGAAGTATTTTTGAACTTGGATTGTTTAAAGTACGAATCCTTAATATTTGTTCTTTTGTTTCACTGGATTCATTTTTCTTAAAATATTTTTCATCATCCTTAGTCTTAAATGATGATATAACTGAATATCTTTGGCATGTAGTGCAAAGATGAATGATTTTCTGACAAATATCTTTGGCCCGTAGTGCAAAGATAAACAGGTGTTGAGATGAACATGACCAACTGATGAATATCTTTGGCCTGTAGTGCAAAGATGAATATTTGATTCAAGATATATATTGATTGATGTTACAGGATAAAATATTGATGATAAACTTTTAAATTCATAGAAGAAAGTAGATTTCATTCTCTACGTAACTCTTCTAATGAATTATTATTTCCATCATAATATTGATTTAAAACTTGTTGTCTATTGTATTCTATTAGATTTTTCCTGTTGAGGACTAACGATAATTTGTTCTCGTAATCTTAGTCATAATATTCTTTCTTTGGGCTAGTTGAGCTCACCCTTTTCCTTTTGTTCCATTTTTCTTCTCGGAGAGGCGAGAATGTAGCGAAATCTACTAGTCGGGGTATGGAATGAAGGTTCTAGAAAGTCATTTTAGTAGTCCTCACTATTTTGTAAAATAGTATATCAATAATTATAATGAGAACTTATTTGAGTGTTAATATTGTCTAGAAGACAATATTTGTTTTTAAACTCACAGTTTATGTGTCGTCGTATTTTGCACGACAATTGTATTAATAAAGTTGTAGTTGTTTCTGTACCATGTATTTGGCGACTCAGAATGGGTGTTGTATACCTATTTTGGGCCTTCACAGTTGGTATCAGAGCTTAGGGATATGGTATCTGGCGGAGATCGGGGAATAGAACTAGGAGGGGAGAGACGAGTAAATTCTTCGCTAGTGTGTCCTACCTAAGCTTATTTGTTGGTTGGTCAGAATATAGGGATATTATGTGATATGTTAATTTCTTTAATTAACCCTTATTTTATGGCAGTATTTGAGAATGGCAACTGAGAATGTTAACAGTGGAGTAAATGAGACCGTGGAGACACCTTTACTCACCAATGAGGAGAACGTGCAACAGGCCGACAATGTTCCTCCTGTAAACAAAACCACTGATCAGACGATGAACGATGGGATGTTTAAAAGCTTTTTGCAGTTCATGCAAAATTAGACGAAGGAGACTCGTGTACAAAATACAGGTGGAAATGATAGCAACGCACGGTTTGTCACAGCCAAGCAGTTCAAAGAGTTGGGACCACCGAATTCTAGGGAAGCGGATCCGATTAAAGCGAAGCGTGGGTCAAACAAATTACCAAGATATTCGATGTCTTGGGATGCATAGAGAACGAAGGTTCCATTCGCCACCTTTATGTTCCGTAATGAGGCGATTCTTTGGTGGGATTACATTAAGCGTACCCATCCACCGCCAAGACTCAAATGTATTGGGAAACATTTGAAATCGTTCAATGACAAGTACTTTCACGAAAGTATTAAATCGTATGAAGGAGGTAGAGTTTATTAAACCGGAGCGAGAACAACATACGCGGTGTCCCAAAGACGAGGCGAAGTTCGCGGAGTTATCGAGTTTGCACCTCATTTGGTGGAGAATGAGGAACGATGTATGGCGCGGATGTTTACGAGAGGTTTGAAACCCGACATACGTCGTCGATCTCATTTCTCATAAATTTTCTCTATATTCGGATGTTGTCAATGGGGCTCAATTATTAGAGCAAGATAACGATACGTTCAACCGAGGGACTACAACCGAGTGGTCATGGGGTGGCGATGTAGTCATTGGAGCAACGATAACCAGCGGGGAAAGAAAAATGTGGACAAGAGCGGCAACCACTCTGGTGGTAAACATGGCCATGAAAATAGAAGAAGCGAGTCGGGGAGAGATTTTAAAAAGATAAGATTCAACAATGACAATGTGAAGACGTCAGCACCAGCAGTAACTGGTTCTAAGGGAGGAGAACGACCACCGGTCGTATGTTACAAATGCGAAAAAGAGGGACATATCAGCCCAAACTGTACACAACAGTTCAAGGTATGCTATAATTGTGGAAAGGAAAGACATATCGCTCGAGATTGTACGGTAGCGAAACCAAGTCCAGTGGGGATGGTGACTCAAAAGGTTATCCCAGAAAAGTCAAAGTCATCGGTTCCTGGAAGAGCGTTTGTCGTGACTGGTCAAAATGCGAGGAACCCAAACGAGGTGATCACGAGTAAGCTAATAATAAATTCTTGCAAAGTTTATACCTTACTAGATACCAGTTCTACCCATTCATTTATTTCTCCTGCTTGTGCTCAATATTTAAACTTGATTCTGGAGAAATTAGACTTTGACTTATCTGTGGAGACTCAGTTAGGAGAAACTTTCATTACATCCACTGTTTATAAATCTTGTTTGATCCAAGTTGGCACCATCATATTGCCTGTTGATCTTATCTCTTTAAAGATACTTGCATTTGACATGATTTTAGGGATTAATTGGTTAACTACTCATCATGCCAAAATTGATTTTTTTTCGTAAGGTTGTTAGTTTTCATATTCCTAATCGACCTATTATGCGAATTCAAGCAACTAAACCACTGAAATCAATCACTGTCAGATCAAGCCATAAAGACATTCGTTTATTGAAAAACGGATGTCAAGCTTTCTTAGCCCATGTTATGGATTTGAATAAAGACACGTCAGATTTGAATAAAATTTCTGTTGTTAGTGAATTTCCTGATGTATTTCCTGAAGAACTTCCCGGTCTACCCCCAGAACGTGAAGTTGAATTCTTTATTGACCTTGAACCTGGTACAAAGCCCATTTCTAAAACCCCATATCGAATGGCTCCTATTGAACTTCAGGAGCTAAAGGCCCAACTACAGGAGTTGTTGGACATCGGTTTCATTAAGTCCTAGTACATCTCCTTGGGGTGCTCTGTTTTATTTGTAAAGAAGAAAGACAGAGAGTATGCGACTTTTGTATTGACTACTAGGAAATTGAACCATGTCACCATCAAGAATAGGTATCCGCTACCTCGCATTGATGACTGTTTGACCCGATTACAAGGAGCATAATTCTTTTCAAAGATCGATCTTCGTTTCGGATATCATCAATTTGAAGATTAGAACAAAGGATATTCCAAAGACGCCTTGAACTCGATGACGGGCATTATGAATTCTTAGTCATATCTTTTGGATTGATTAATGCTCCATGACTTTCATGGATATGATGAGAACCGAGTATTCAAGGAATATTTGGATCAGTTCGTTGTTGTCTTTATTGATGACATCCTCATATATTTCAAAAGTCGTGAAGATCATGAGCACCATTTGAAGCTGGTACTCCAAAGGCTTCGTGAAAACAAGTTGTATGCCAAGTTGAAGAAATACGAGTTCTGGCCTGTAGTGCAAAGATGAATATTTGATTCAAGATGTATATTGATTGATGTTACATGGATAAAATATTGATGATAAACTTTTAAATTCATAGAAGAAAGTAGATTTCATTCTCTACGTAACTCTTCTAATGAATTATTATTTTCGCTGTGAATATTGATTTAAAACTTGTTGTCTATTGTATTCTATCAGATTTTTCCCTGTTGAGGACTAACGATAATTTGTTCTATGTTATCTTAGTCATAATATTCTTTACTGGGCTAGTTGAGCTCACCCTTTTCCTTTTTGTTCTATTTTTCTTCTCAGGAGGCGAGAATGTAGCGAGTACTAGTCGGGGTATGGAATGAAGGTTCTAGAAAGTCGTTTTAGTAGTCCTCATTATTTTGTAAAATAGTGTATCAATAATTATAATGAGGACTTATTTTAGTGTTGATATTGTCTAGAAGACAATATTTGTTTTTAAACTCACAGTTTATGTGTTGTCGTATTTTGCACGACAATTGTATTAATAAAGTTGTAGTTGTTTCTGTACCATGTATTTGGCGACTCAGAATGGGTGTTGTATACCTATTTTGGGGGCGTCACAATTAAATCAATAATTGAGACCACAAAGTTATTAATATTATTATTTGCAATATTGACGATGTCTAGAAGTTCTGTCAAGGAGAGGTTTGGTCACCTAATTGCGCGTCAATATGGAGAAATCCTTATTGGAAAGCCCCCTCTTTCCTGGGAACGACCCAATTATTAAATATTGCGAATTATAATAATGATGATAAATGTTGTTAAAAATATTGAGGTAATTTTTATGAAGTATTTGTTGTAAATATTGGCGTATTATTTGGACCCCCATTTACCCATTTTTCAAAATAATCGATAAAAAGTTATCCATAAAAAAAAGTGGGGGCCACATGTGTTGAAAAATCAATTGTCAGGTGGGAGAATTGGTTATTCACGGGAGATGCACTATTTTTGTTATATTATATATATAGAGTCCGGATCTTAAGCTCACCCTTATCCACTTACTCGAAGCTCACCCCCTTTGGCGACGGACCCGGTGACGATTCGATTGATATTGCTACAACTCGTCATACTTTTAGCGATTTATATATGTTGTCCGTAGCGCTAAAAGTATAGATTTACGATTGTATGACCGAACCGTCACGTCCGTCGCTAAAGGGGGGTGAGCTTAGGTGAGTTGATAAAGAAATGAACTTAAGATTTGGATCAGATATATATATATATATATATATATATATATATATAATAAGTTTTGTTTTTTATGAAAAATAGAATATATTATATTTTATTATGCATAGTGTTTGCATAGTAAAGATTAGAAAATCAGACGATTTTTTTTCTGTCATCCGTGAAATGCTTCTATTGCATCCGTGATTTATTTTTCAAATAGTATCCTTTCCATTCTCCTATAAATAGGATGTTTAGTTAGAATTAAAAATCACACCAGAATTAGAGAATTCTTCTTCTATAATATTGAGCGTATTTCTTTTGAGTTTTAGAAAGCTTTGAGCATTGAAAACAGTGAAAGTTTTCTTCAAGAATATTCCCGCCCTACCAGTCGAAATACTCTTCTTTTTAAGGTAAGGGATGTTATTTTTGTTCAATATTCATATGAAATAATATTTTCTTCCATACTCTGTAGTATGTAAGTAATATTATTTCGTTTCAGATTCCGAATTCTATACTCATTTTGTTAAAATTTTGGCTTCTATACTCCATGAAATTAGTAGAATATCCTTGATATTTGCGCTTCATCCAGTATCTTTTCATGGAAATATTATGCTGAGAATTCTTGATAAGTTTTAACTTTTTTATGCCGGAGTACTATTTACGGGGTTACTATTTTCAAAGTTACTATTCATAGGGTACTATTCACTCAGTTACTATTCACCCGGAGTACTATTCATGATAAAAATTGATTCCTTTTCGGTCCAAATCATTTTTTTGATACAATATTATTCTTGAATTTTACTCCACAAAGCAGTATCATATTGACAATTTGGACATTATTGAATTCTGGATAAATTAAATTATAAATCTTTAAAAATTTATCCTTTGTTTTCTTTTAATTGAATTCTTATATCATTGTCATCATCCTCATGCTTATATTGTTATGAAAGTCATCTTTGACCGTAGTGCATAGATGGACTTCGTATGATTATGATCAAGGATTATTCGGTATAATCATGACCGTAATGTTATAAATGATGTGGTAAAAGTCCTCATTGGCCCGTAGTGCATTGATGGACAGTTGTTGGCATGATCATGACCATTGGTGAAAACACGAATATCCTTGGCCCGTAGTGCATAGATAATTTGTGGTCGTGATACTAATGAATATCCTTGGCCGTAGTGCAGGGATGATTCGATAATATGGATTATTTATTAAGTTGAGTCTCAGCGATAAAACTGTTGATAAAATTTTTAAATCATAGAAGATAGTAGATTTCATGTTCTACTTGACTCTTCTAATAGATTGCTTGTTCCGTTGCAGTTAAACTTGATGTTTATTATATTTTATCAGTTTAACACTGTTGAAGGCTAACGATAATTTATTCTGCATTATCTTAGTCATAATATTTCTTACTGGGCTAGTTAAGCTCACCCTTTGCTTTCATTGTTCTCTTTAGGAAATGAGAATATAGTTTGGACTAGTCGGGGAACAGAGTGACGGTCTAGATGTTTGCATTAGTAGTCCTCACTATTCTGTGAAATAGTGTGATAATAAATGTATTGAGGACTTATTTTGAGTTTGAATACTGTCTAGAAGACAATATTTGTATTAAAACTCACAGCTCATGTTGTATATTTAAGTTTGTATTTGTATTCTGTACCATGTATTTAGCGACTCAAAATGGGTGATGTATACTTATTTTGGGGGCGTCACAGTTAGTATCAAAGCTTAGGCATATGATCTCTGACTGAGATGTGAGACAAGAACTAGGAGGGGAGAGACGGGGAATTCCTTCGCTAGTATGACCTACCTAAGTTTAATTGATATTTAATTGGTCGGTCAGAGTATAGGGATAATATGTGGTATGTCAATTAACCCTTGTTTTGTGGCAATATTTGAAAATGACATCCAAGAATGTTGAGAATAACAATGGAGCACAGGAGACCATTGAGTCACCACAGATCAATTGTGACGCCCCCAAAATAGGTATACATCACCCATTCTGAGTTGTCAATACATGGTACAAAAACAACTACAACTTTATTATTACAACAGTAAAACTGTGAATTTGAATACAAATATTATCTTCTAGACAATATCTAAACTCAACTAAATCCTCATCACATTTATTGATACATTATTTTATAAAAATGGTGAGGACTACTAAACAACTCTCTCTAAAACTTTCATTCCATACCCCAACTCGTACTCGCTATATTCTCGCCTCCTGAGAAGAAAAATGGAACAAAAAGGAAAAGGGTGAGCTCAACTAGCCCAGAAAAGAATATTATTGTGACGCCCCCAAAATTAGGTATACATCACCCATCTTGGGTCACCACTTACATGGTACAGAATTTAAATACAACTTACTAACATATAAATGTAGTATACAATACGACATAAATCGTGAGTTTAAATACAAATATAAATCTACTAGATATTATACAAACTCAAAAAAAAGTCCTCATTACAATTATTATCACACTTTATTTCACGAATAGTGAGGACTACTAATACTATCTTCGGACCATCACTGCGTTTCCCAGACTTGTCCCAACTATATTCTCATTTCTGAAGAAACGGTGAAAGAAAAGGGTGAGCTCAACTAGCCCAAGAAGAAATATTATGACTAAGATAATGCGAATAAATTATCAATAGTCTTCAACAATGTTAAACCGATAAAATACAATAGACAACCGGTTTAATCTGCGGTGAATATCAATCCATTAAAAGAGTCAAGTAGAAAATAAAATCTACTATCTTTTAGGTTTTAAAAGGTTTTTCATCATTTGTTATAGTCGAGACTCAAATTTAATAAATATTCCACATCATCAAATCACCCTCGCACTACTGCCGAGGATATTCTTTAGTATCACGACCACAATTATTCATGCACTCACGGGCCAAGAATATTTGTGTATTCATTAATAGTCATGATCATGCCAACAATCGTCCATCAATGCACTACTACCATCGAGGATTTTTACCACATCATTTGTAACATTACGGTCATGATTACAAGAATAGTCTCTCGGTCATAATCATACCAAGTCCATCTATGCACTACTGAAAGCCACGGATGACTTTAAAAAATATAACATGAGGATGATGACAATGATATAAGAATTCAATAAAATAAGTTCAAGAATTATTTTATCTAGGAATTATTAATGTCCAAATTATCAACATGATCTTTGTTTTGTAGAGTAAAATTCAAGAATGATCGAAGAATATTTTCATGAAAAGATCTTTGGATGAAACGCAAATATCAAGGATATTCCACTAATTTCATGGAGTATAGAAGTCAAAGTTTTAACCAACCGGGTATAATAAAGAATGAAATAACAAAAGAAATCACCATGCATGGGATAGACCCATGCATACGAGTTATTCCAACGAATAATAAATAACGGAACCGGTCGTGAAATTCACAAGCGGGATGTTCCAATGTAATAATAAAGATGGAACCCGGATCCGGTGTAAAACACACGATAGGATATTCCAACGAGAATGATAAAGACGGAACCAGTCCCATGTAAAACACATGAGATGTTCCAACGAGAATAATAAAGATGAACCAGTCCTGAAAAACACACGCATGTGATGTTCCAACAAAATAATAAAGATTTTAACAGTCCTGTAAAAACACATGAGCGAGGATGTTCCAATGTAATAATAGAAGAATGTCACCAAGTATAGGGTAAACCACGTGATACAAGTTATTCCAATGAATAATAAGCAATGGAATAACAACAGCTTCTCTTCATGAATAAGAAAGAATAACACCCTTATATTTGGTAGGAGATTGAATCTGCAGCGGTGTAGTAACAAAATACTCTTCTTCTTTCTCTTATTCTCTCTATACTTTCTCTCTCTATAACTTGAATGAATTAAGTGAAAATAATGAAGCCCTAGGCCTCTATTTATAGAAGATTTCTAGCTTAGCACCGCCGTGTGAAAAGGCAAGTGGCTTGACGACTAATGATGTGAAAAGAAAAGTGGTTTGGCGCTCAGTAATGTGAAACGACAAGTGGTTCGGCCTTTGTAATGTGAAAACGACAAGTGGTTCGACGTCCGTAAAGGTAATTACTATTACTATTAAAGGTAAATACTATCGACGGGTAAATACTAAATACTATTCATTCAAGAAGGTAATTACTATTGACGAAGGTAATTACTATCGACGAAGGTAAATACTATTCACAAGGGGTAATTACTATTGACGAAGGTAATTACTATATCGATTGACGAAGAGACTCTTAGATGATGACATATGAGCCCCCATAAAATAATCAAACTTACCACAAATCATTTTTTTTCATCAACACATATTTAATCTTTCAACAATTATTAATCATTTATAACTTGTCGTCTCAATTATTGATTTAATACTATAACATATTATACGATGATGATACTATGACAATAATTGAATCAATAATATAAGAGATATGATCGTGAGAATTATCAGTATAATAATTGAGCATAATTGAGTGACTTCTCACGTAAGCATCAATAATCAATACCGTGTGCTACTACTAAACCAACCAGACATTCTTTATTTCTTTACCACCGGGTAGTTCAACAGTTTAACGGTAACACCTCCCAGTTATTTTTATATAAAATATTTTTGTCGTTTTCTCGATCCGACAATAATTACATTAATAGGGTCCACCAATGATTGAGCCATTGTATTTAATATTCCTAACAAAAGAATATTCCCAGACCAAACGAAATATTTTATAACAACTTGCATACTTTACAAAATTTATAAATATTACCCACAACTATAACATTATATCAAATTTATTCCATAATATTCAAAAATAATATTTATAGAAAATTCATCTTTATTTATAAAAATTTGGGGTCTTACAACCTCCCTTCTTATGAAATTTCACCCTCGAAATTAGGTGCATTACGGTATATCGAAGAGGTAAGGATACCTTGATTTCATTTCGATTCTAACTCCCAGTCATTTCCTCAACATCGTGGTTCCTCCATAAAACTTTGACTTGAGGTATAACCTTGGGCGTAGAATATGTTCCTTCTTATCCAAAATTTGAACAGAACCTCTTCATACGTCAAATCTTCCGCTTATTTCGTCCTTGGTTCTAACTCAATAATATGGTTCGGGTCTTTCACATATTTACGTAACATAGATATGTGAAAAAGTTATGAACACGAGACATATTTGGCAGAAAAGCGAGTCTATAGGCCACAGCTTCTACTCGATCGAGGATTAAAATGGACCGATGAATCGAGGATTAAGTTTTCTCTCTTTCAAATCTTGTAACTCCTTTCCATGGAGCAACTCTTAACAACACATGATCTCCTATATCGAATTCCACGCCTTTTCGATGAAGATCGGCATAACTCTTTTATCGATTTTGTGAGGGTTTTTATACGTTGTCGGATCGTTTGAATCTCTTTCCGTAGTCATATACGTACCAACTCGGTCCCAACAACGTTGCTTCACCCACCTCATCCCAAAGATATCGGGAGAATGACACTTTTTCTTCCATACAACGCTTCAAATGGAGCCATGCCAATACTTGCTTGATAACTGTTGTTGTGGGAAAACTCCACCAATGGTAAGAACTTGTCCCAACTCCCTTGAAATCAAGGACACAGAGTCTTAATAGATCTTCAAGAGTTTGAATAGTCCTCTCCATTCATCCGTCGATGCGAGGATGATATGCCGAAAACTAAATCGTAAGTCTGTGCCCATATAGCTTTTGCAAACTAACCCAAAATCGTGAAGTGAATCTTGGGTCTCGATCGAAACTATGGATACTGCGCGCATACCATGCGATCTTACAATCTCGTTTATATACATACTGAGCAAGACGTTCAAGTGTATAAGTTTCTCAGTGTCGGTAGAAATGAGCGGACTTGGTCAATCTATCAACAATGACCCAAATCGCATCAATGCCTTGAAACCTTAGGAAGACCGGTAAATTGAAATCCATGGTAATGTGCTCCCACTTCCATTCGGAATTTCAAGTGGTTGTAATGGACCTTTTGGTACTTGATGCTCCTTTTTAACTTCGTTGACAAGTTAGACACCTTGAGATAAACAAAGCTATCTCTCTCTTCATATTGCTCCACCAAAATATATGACGAATATCATAATACATTTGGTACTCCTGATGGATTGCAAATGGTGTGTTGTGCGCCTCCATCATGATATTATACTTTTAAATCGTGGTCGTTAGGAACACAAAGTCCGGAGTTGACTCAAGTATTCCTTCTTCATCGATTCTTGCTTCCTAGATATAGCACCCTCTTTTTCTTCCTCATACGCATCACCTCCAACTCGGGTCAGTAGCTTGAACGACTTTAACTTTATCGATTAAAGTCGGTTCTTCTCGTATATTCGCTATCATCACATGCGTCCTGAGTCTTTAACTCTATCTCCATCCTTTGCAAGTCACACAAAATGGGCCTTTGTGTTGACAATAACGCACTCGTGCTTGCATACGATCTTCTACTCAATGCATCATTTACTACGCGTTAAGCTTTTCGGGATGGTATTGGATGGTATGATCATAATCTTTCAATGATTCAAGCCAACGTCGTTGTCGCATGTTGAGTTCCTTTTGAGTGAAGAAATATTTGAGGCTTTTATGATCCGTAAAGATCTCCACTTTCTCCCCATACAAGTAATGCCTCCAAATTTTAAGTGCAAGAAGACAAATACGCTAACTCCGGATCATGAGTAGGATAATTCCTCTCATATTCTTTGAGTTGTCATGAGGCATAGGCTATAACTTTTCCATGTTGCATAAGAACACATCCCAACCCTTTGCTCGAAGCATCACTTTGTAGATGACAAATCCCTCCGAGCGGATGGTATTGTCGTAGCAGTCTTTGAAATAAGTCTCCTCTTGAGTTCTTGAAAACTCTTCTCATTCTTCGCTCCAATCGAACTTTTGTATCTTTTTTCGAGTCACCGAAAGTCGATGGAGTAGCGATTCGAGAAAATCCTTCCACGAATCTCCGATAATACCAAATAAATCGAAAAGCTACGACTTTGGTCATCGATTTAGGTTGTTCCCGACTTTGAATAGCTTCAATCTTTCTTTGGGTCAACAGATATTCCATGACTTGATACCACGTGCCCAAGGAATGCTACTTCTTCAAGCCGAACTCGCATTTCTTCAACTTGGCATAAAGCTTATATTCACGAAGCTTTTGGAGTGTCGACCTCAAGTGTTGCTTCATGATCTTCACGGCTTTTGGAATAAATAAGGATGTCATCAATAAAGACGACCACAAAGTGATCTAAATATTCCTTGAATACTCGGTTCATCATATCCATGAAGGTAGCGAAGCATTAGTCAATCCAAAGGACATGACTAGGAATTCATAATGCCCGTCATCGAGTTACGAAAGCCGTCATTGGAATGTCGTGATTTCTAATCTTCAATTGGTGATATCCTAACGAAGATCAATCTTTGAAAAGAATTTGGCTCCTTGCAACCGGTCAAACAGGTCATCAATACGTGGCAATGGATACCTATTTTTGATGGTGACATGATTCAACTCCGATAATCAATACAAAGTCGCATACTCCCATCTTTCTTCTTCACGAATAGAACAGGAGCACCCCAAGGAGAAGTACTAGGGACGAATAAAGCCAATGTCTAACAATTCCTGCGGTTGGGTCTTTAACTCCACGAAGTTTAATAGAGCCATTCGATATGGGGCTTTGGAAATAGGTTTTGTCTGGGGTTCAAGGTCGATACAAAATTCAATTTCACGCTCTGGGGGTAGGCGGGAAGTTCTTCTCGGGAATACGTCGGAAATTTATTAACAATAGAAATATCGTTCAAAACCGACGATATTTTTGTTTAAATCGTGACATGAGCTAAGAAAGCTTGACATCCGCTTTTCAATAAACGAATATCTTTATGGCTTGAGATGACCGTGATTGATTTTAATGGTTTGGTCGTTTGAATTCTCATAATAGGTTGATTAGAATATGAAAGCTAACAACCTTACGAAAATAATCAATTTTTGCATGATAAGTAGTTAACCAATCAATCCACAGAATCACGCCAAATGCAAGTATTTTTAATGAAATAAGATCGACAGTAATGTGAGGTGCAGATTTGAACCAAACAAGACTTATAAACGATTGGATGTAATGAAGGTTTCTCCCAACCTGGAGTTTCCACAGATAAGTCAAAGTCTAATTTCTCCTAGTCAAATTTAATCGATGAGCGCAAGTAGGAGAAATAAAAGAATGGGTAGAACCAGTATCAAATAAAGTATAGACTTCATTAGAGTTTATGATAAGCTTACCCGTGATGACCTCATTCGGATTCCTTGCTCTTTGGGAGGTCACAACAAACGCTCTCCTTGCACTACCGGTTTTGAATTTTACGGGATGGCCTTTGGTGCCTCCATCCTAGCTGAATTTGTCTTCAGAAAGCACAAAAAATCGAGCTAAGTGACCTTCTCTTCCACAATTATAACATGCTTTGACGGCATGACGCAGCTTTGATTTGGTGATGTGTCCCTCTCCTCCGCATTTGAAGCATATGATGGGTGGTCTTTCTCCTTCCTTAACAATGGGTCTTTGGTCTTGGCGACTCTTCCACCATTGTTGAATCTCCGTTTCTTGAAAAGTCCATTCTTATTGTTTTGTGCTGATTACCACCGGCGTGGTTACCATATCCGCTGTTGATTCCCTCCACGCTTGTTGTCACCGCTTCGATGACTACTCTCACCGGTATTATAATTTTGCCTTACCGCTTCTTTTAGTTGTGTTGACTCATTATCGTGTTCCACTAATCGAGCCCTATTTACAACATCTCAATACAAACACAGCTTTATGAAATAAGATGTTGGCGTATCTTCTGACTTCAAACCTCTTAAAAACATTCGTGCCATTCTCTTTTCATTATCCACCAAGTGGGGACGAAAACCGTGATAACTCCGCAAATTTTGCCTTGTCATTGCGACACGGTCATATTGTTTTGTTCCAACTTGATAAATTCCACCTCCTTCATGTGGCGAATACTTTCGGGAAAGTATTTGTCGTTAAACAGCTCTGGAACTTCTCCCAAGATATCTTCAGTACAGAGGATGTTGAGTACGTTTTACCGATTCCCACCAATAATCCGCCTCTCACGCAACATAAAGGAGGCAAAGGGAACCTTTTGCTCCTCGGAGCATCCCAAGACATCAAATATCTTGGTAATCTGCTTTATCCATGCTTCCGCCAGAAGTGGTTTTGGCTCTCCCTTAAACTCCGGTGGTCCCAGCTCCTTGAATTGTTTAGCGGTGACCACCCGAGAGTTTTCCGTGTTTCCACCTACGTTTTGGACAAGAGTCGTTCTCGCCTGCTGTTGCATAAATTGCATAAAGCCTCTGAACATTTGATCATTCATCATTTGGTCAGTGTTGTTGTTTGCATGAGGATTGTCGCCTTCCTGATGCACATTATCCTGATTATTGATATGTGGTGAATCAACGATCGCCTGCGCTCCATTGCTATTCTCAACATTCTCAGATGTCATTTTCAGATACTGCCACAAAACAAAAGGTTAATTGACATGTAACAAATTATCCCTATCTTCTGACCAACCAATAAAATAGCACATAAACTTAGGTAGGTCATACTAGCGAAGGTATTCCCCATCTCTCCCCTCCTAGTACTATTCTCACATCTTAGCCAGGATCATATCCTAAGCTTTGATACCAACCGCGACGCCCCCAAAATTAGGTATACATCACCCATCTTGGGTCACCACTTACATGGTGCGTAATTTAAATACAACTTACTAACATAAATCGTAAGTGTACAATACGACATAAACGTGTGAGTTTAAATACAAATATCGCCTACTAGATATTATACAAACTCAAAAAAAAGTCCTCATTACAATTATTATCACACTATTTCACGAATAGTGAGGACTACTAATACTATCTTCGGACCATCACTGCTTCCCAGACTTGTCCCAAATATATTCTCATTTCCTGAAGAGAACAAAGGAAAGAAAGGGTGAGCTCAACTAGCCCGAAGAAGAAATATTATGACTAAGATAATGCGAGTAATAAATTATCAATAGTCTTCAACAATGTTAAACCGATAAAATACAATAGACAACCAGCTTTAAATCATGCGAATATGCAATCCATTAAAAGAGTCAAGTAGAAAATAAAGTCTACTATCTTTTAGGTTTTAAAAGGTTTTCATCAACATTATAAATGAGACTCGACTTTAATAAATATTCCACATCATCAAATCACCCCCGCACTACTACGCCAAGGATATTCTTTAAGATCACGACCACAATTATTCATGCACTACGGGCCAAGAATATTTGTGTATTCATTAATGGTCATGATCATGCCAACAACTCGTCCATCAATGCACTTACTACCAATCGAGGATTTTTACCACATCATTTGTAACATTACTTGGCCATGATTACAATCAATAGTCTCTGGTCATAATCATACCAAGTCCATCTATGCACTACAGCCACAGATGACTTTAAAAAATATAAACATGAGGATGATGACAATGATATAAGAATTCAATAAAATAAGTTCAAGAATTATTTTATCTAGGAATTATTAATGTCCAAATTATCAACATGATCTTGTTTTGTGAGTAAAATTCAAGAATGATCGTAAAGAATATTTTCATGAAAAGATATTGGATGAAACGCAAATATCAAGGATATTCCACTAATTTCATGGAGTATAAAGTCAAAGTTTTAACCAACCGGGTATAATAAAGAATGAAATAACAAAAGAAATCACCATGCATGCGATAGATAGACAGATGCATAAAAGTTATTCCAATGAATAATAAATAACGGAACCAGTCGTGTGAAATTCACCGGACAGGATGTTCCAACAGAATAATAAAGATGGAACCCGGATCCGGTGTAAAACACATAGATAGGATATTCCAACAGAATAATGATAAAGATTTTACCAGTCCTGTGTAAAACACACGCATGTGATGTTCCAATGTAATAATAAAGATTTTACCCAGTCCTGTGTAAACACATGAGCATGGATGTTCCAACAAAATAATAAAAAAGATTTTAACCAGTCCTGTAAAACACACGCAGGATGTTCCAATGTAATAATAGAAGAATGTCACCAAGTATAGGGTAAACCACGATACAAAGTTATTCCAATGAAATAATAAGCAATGGAATAACAACAGTTCTCTTCATGAATAAGAAAGAATAACACCCTTACATTTGGTAGGAGATTGAATACTGCAGCAGTGTAGTAACAAAATACTCTTCTTCTTTTTCTCTTATTCTCTCTATACTTTCTCTCTCTATAGCTTGAATGAATTCGTGAAAAATAATGAAGCCCTAGCCCTCTATTTATAGAAGATTTCTAGCTTAGCACCTGCCGTGTGAAAAGGCAAGTGGCTTGACGACTAATGATGTAAAAGAAAATTGTTTTGTCACTGTAATGTGAAACGACAAGTGGTTTGGCGCTTTGTAATGTGAAACGACAAGTGGTTCGACGTCTGGTAAAGGTAATTACTATTAACGAAGGTAAATACTATTGACGAAGGTAAATACTATTCACAAGGGTAATTACTATTGGCGAAGGTAATTACTATTGACGAAGGTAAATACTATTCACAAGGGTAATTACTATCGATGAAGGTAATTACTATTAATGAAGGTAAATACTATTCACAAGGGTAATTACTATCGATGTGAAGGTAATTACTTATTAACGAAGAGACTCTTAGATGATGACATATGAGCCCCCATAAAATAATCAAACTTACCACAAATCATTTTTTTCATCAACACATATTTAATCTTTCAACAATTATTAATCATTTATAACTTGTCGCCTCAATTATTGATTTAATACTATAACATATTATATGAGATGATATTATGACAATAATTGAATCAATAATATAAGAGATATGATCACGTGAATTTATTGAATAATAATTGAGCATAAATGAGTGACTTCTCACGTAAGCATCAATAATCAATACCGTGTGCTACTTATGCAACCACGCCATTCATCGTATTTTTACCACCACCGGTAGTTCAACAGGTTTAATTCAGTAACACCTCCGCCAATTATTTTTATAAAATATTTTTGTCGCTTTTCTCAATCCGACAAAAAATTACATTGTGGGGTCCACCAATGATTGAGCCATTGTATTTAATATTCTCTAACAAAAGAATATTCCCCACCAAACGAATATTTTATAACAACTTGCATACTTTGCAAAATTTATAAATATTACCCACAACTATAACATTATATCAAATTTATTCCATAATATTCAAAAATAATATTTATAGAAAAATTCATCTTTATTTATAAAAGTTTGGGTCTTACAATTATGACTAAGATAATATACAACAAATTATCGTTAGTTTTCAACAGGAAAAAATCTAATAGAATACAATAGACAACAAATTTTAAATCAATATTCGCAATGAAATAATAATTCATTAGAAGAGTTAAGTAGAGAATGCAAACTACTATCTTCTATGTATGAATTTAAAAGTTCATCGCTCATCTTTTATCCTGTAACATCAATCAATATACATCCGGAATCAAATATTCATCTTTGCACTACTGAGCCAAAGATATTCATCGATTAATTCATGTTCATCTAAACACTGCTCATCTTTGCACTACGGGCCAAAGATATTCTTCGAAAATCATTCATCTTCAGACTACAGCCAAAGATATTCCATAATATCATCATTTAAGATGAATATTATGAAAAATATTTTTAAAGAAACGAATCCAAAGTGAAACAAAATGACAAGGATTAAGGATTAAGGATTAGTACTTTGTTTTATCCACGTCCAAAAATACCTCAAAAATAATCATAGTGGTGTAAAATTCAAGAATGATCAAAACATGGATACAATAAAAGCTAGTATCCGAATAGATATTTTGGACAAAAGAAGAAATTTCATTTTCTTGAATAATGTCGTATCGTGAATAGGGTCATATATATCGTGAATAGTAATTCACACCAAAAGATAGAAATTTTCCAAAAAACATCTTCACGCTTCATGAATAGTACTTCGTGAATAGTAACTCGTGAATAGTAACTCATGAATAGTAACTCGTGAATAGTAACCCCACATGAAAAAGTTCCAAATTTGATAAAAATTCCAACCAATATTTCAAAGATAATGATATTGAAGAAATAATATCATTTGAGAAGAAAATAACTTCCCTTACCTCGAAAGATTAAGATTTCTAAATTGGAATACCGGGTATATAGTCTTTGAAGGAACTTGCACTGCTAACAATACTCAAAGTATACTCAAAATACTCACAAGAATAAACTCGATAATATAGAGAAAACTTGAGTTTACGGTGTGATTTTCAATTCTAACCTAAGCACCCTATTTATAGAAATGCTTAGAACACCAAAGCGTAAAATTTAATAAAATATTAATATATATTATAAATTTCCTTAGCCCATCTTTGAAGATCTGATTTCAGCAATTAATATCACATGTTAGCCCACTTAAATGCAAAAAACGTTTTTCTTTAAAATAATAATTAAAACTTCCAAAATCAATTATTTGAGCTTGAACTTCAATAATTCACAATAAATAGCCTTTTATCAGAAATTCGAATCTCGCTAATTTTTATAGGAAATTCAATTCTCTACAACTTTGCAGAAGAAAGTTTTTCGAATTCCAAATGAAATTGACGAAATCCAAAAACAAGGCGATTTTACAGTGCTATAATCAAATTTTAAATCAATAAATGGGGTCCAATTTACATGTTTAACATGTTTTAAACATTTATTGCAACAAAAATACTCTTCCTCCTCGTATACTCATATATCCCACATTCGTTATAAAAATATCACCATTATTATATTATTAAAATATAATAATATATTTAAATAATTATTTTATCGAAAAAAGATAAAATTTCAATTTTCAACAATTGTCACATTAAAATTTTCTCCATCTATATCCACATAAAATTAATATTTTCTCATCATATGAATCAATAATTAATTATTCACAAATAATATTACGAATCACAATATCGACAACCGAGTTCTTCTCGGAAGAGGGGCTTTCCAATAAGAATTTCTCCTTCTTGCCAAGCATTATTAGGTGACCAAACCTCTCCTTAGACGTAACTTTCTAGACATTGCCAATAATGTTATCTAATAATATTATTCGGATAATATGAATTATTGCTTCGATAATGAAAAATACCGTGTAATGACAATTATTGAAACAACAAAGATATAAAAATATCAACGCAGAATTATTAAATCAATAAAATACGAATAAGAATTATCGTAACCATTATTGAGTAGTGCCTTCTTACGTAAGAATCAATAATTGGTGCAATACTGGTGTCTTCTTGTGTTTTAACCAATTTAGTATTTTAACGAAGATAATTCAGAATAACTACTGTTGTTATTTTAAACAACTTATATTTGTCGTTTTCTTCATCCAATCGCTTTCAGTTATGGGGCCCACACATGGTCGCTACGGATAAATTTAATATTCCCCGACAAAGAAGAATATTCCACGACCAAACAAATATTCCCGACAACAATGAATATTTTATAACCATTTGCTTATTTTGAAATATTTGCGTATTTTACCCCTAACTATCCACATTAATCAAATCAACCCTTACTATTTCAAAATAATAATTAGAAAATTAAATTTCATTAATAATAAGTTGGGGTCTTACAACCTCCCTCCTTATGAAATTTCGTCCTCAAAATTGACGTGACGTACACGGTGTTTTCAAAAGGTGAGGATACCTCGCTTTCATTTCCGCTTTCCAATTCCTGTCATTTCTCTATAAAGATGATTCCTCCACGAAACTTTAACTTGTGGTATTACCTTTCTTACAGTAGGACATGCTCCTTCCTATCCAAGATCTTGACAGTACCTCCTCATACGTTAAGTCTTCTACTATCTCGCCTTGGTTCTAACTCTATAACGTGATTCGGGTCTTTCAAATATTTACGAAATACATGATATGTGAAACACATTATGAACACGAGACATACTTTCGAGGTAACGCTAGTCTATAGGCTACATTTCCTACTCGGTCAAGAATTTGAAATGGACCAATAAATCGTGGATTGAGCTTTCCTCTCTTCCCAAATCTTGTAACTCCCTTCCATGGAGCAACTCGCAACAATACATGATCCCCACACTAAATTCCACGTCTTTTTCGATGAAGATCCGCATAACTCTTTTGTCGATCTTGTGCCGTTTGTATACGTTATCGAATCATTTGGATCTTTTCCGTAGTCATACGTACCAACTCGGGTCCCAACAATGTTGCTTCACCCACCTCGTCCCAACATACTGGAGAGCGACACTTTCGTCCATATAATGCTTCAAATGGAGCCACACCTATACTTGCCTGATAACTGTTGTTGTAGGAGAATTCCACCAATGGTAAATACTTATCCCAACTGCCCTTGAAGTCTAGGACACAGAGTCTTAATAAATCTTCAAGAGTTTGAATAGTCCTTTCGATTGTCCAGTCCGCTTTGAGGATGGTATGCCGAATCAATCGTAAAATCGCGCCCATAGCTTTTTGCAAGCTAACCCAAAATCTTGAAGTGAATCTTAGGTCATGATCCAAAACTATGGATACTGAGCATGCCATGCAACCTCACAATCTCATTCACGCATATACTAGCAAGACGTTCAAGGAATAAGTCTCCGTGTCGGCAAGAAATGAGCAGACTTGGTTAATCTATCAACAATAACCCAAATAGCATTGATGCCTTGAGAAACCGTAGGAAGACCCGTAACAAAATCCATGGTAATGTGTTCCCACTTCCATTTCGGAATCTCAAGTGGTTGCAACGGACCCTTAGGTACTAGATGCTCCACCTTTACACGTTGACAAGTTAAACACATTGAGATAAACTTTGCAATCTCTCTCTTCATATTGTTCCACCAAAATGTATGTCAAGATCACGATACATTTTTGTACTTCCGAGGATGGATTGCAAATGGTGTATTGTGCCTCCATCATAATCTTGTACTTCAAATCAGTCGTTAGGGACACAAAGTCTAGAGTGGACTCAAGTATTCCTTCTTCATCTATTCTCGCCTGGAATAGCTCCTTCTTGTACTTTCTTCATCATACGCGCGCCTCCTGCCTACGGTGGCTTGAGCAACCTTAACTTTTCTATTAAAGTTGGCTCTATGCATATACTTGACATTATCGCACTCATTCCGCAAGATATGATCTTCTACTCAACGCCACGCTACTACCACGCTTCGCTTTTCCGGATGGTATTGAATAGTGTGGTCGTAGTCTTTCAATAGCTCGAGCCAACGTCATTATCGCATATTGAGTTCTTTTTTGAGTGAAGAAATATTTAAGGCTTTTATGGTCCGAATATATCTCCACTTTCTCCCCATATAGATAGTGCCTCCATATCTTTAGCGCGAAAACGACAGCTGCCAACTCTAGATCATGAGTAGGATAATTCCTCTCATACTCTTTAAGTTGTCACGAGGCATAGGCTATGACTTTCCCACGTTGCATGAGAACACATCCTAACCCTTTGCCTGAAGCATCGTTGTAGATAACAAATCCATCCGAACCAGATGGTATTGTTAGAACAGTCTTAAAATAAGTCTCCTCTTAAGCTCTTGGAAACTTTTCTCGCATTCTTCGCTCCAAACGAATTTTGTATCCTTCCGAAGTTAGGCGAAGTTAATGGAGTAGCGATTCGAGAAAACCCTTCCACTGAATCTCCGATAATAACCAGTTAAGCCCAAAAGCTACGTGCTTGATCCACCGACTTCGGTTGCTCTAACTTTGTATTGCTTCAATCTTCACCGGGTCCACAGATACTCCATGTTTTGACACCACATGCCCAAGGAATGCTACTTCCTCAAGCCGAACTCGCATTTCTTCAATTTGGCATATAGTTTGTTTTCCACGAAGCCTTTGGAGTACCCGACAAAAAAATGGTGCTCATGATCTTCACGACTTTTGGAATATATGAGGATGTCATCAATAAAACAACAACGAATCGATCCAAATATTCCTTGAATACTTTGCTCATCATATCCATGAAAGCATAGAGGAGCATTAGTTAGTCCGAAAGACATGACTAAGAATTCATAATGCCCATACCGAAGTTCTAAAGGCGCCTTTTGGAATATCCTCGCCTCTAATCTTCATTGATGATATCCGGAATCGAAGATCGATTTTTGAAAAGAATTGTGCCCTTGCAATCGGTCAAACAAGTCATCAATACGAGGTAGAGGATACCTATTCTTGATGGTGACATGGTTCAATTCCCGATAGTCAATACAAAAGTCGCATACTCCCGCTCTTTTTTTCTTCTGAATAAAACAGGAGCACCCCAAGGAGTTGTCTTGGGGATTTAATGAAACCGATGTCCAACAATTCTCGTAGTTGGACCTTTAACTCCTGAAGTTCAATAGGAGCCATTCGATATGGGGTTTTAGAAATGGGCTTTGTACGTGTTCAAGATCAATAAAGAATTCAACTTCACGTTACGGGGTAGACCGGAAGTTCTTCGAAATACGTCGGAAAGTCAATAACAACAGAATATTATTCAAATTTGACGTGTCTTTATTCAAATCAATAACATGGGCTAAGAAAGCTTGACATCCGTTTTTCAATAAACGAATAGCTTTATGATTAGATATGACAAAGATTGATTTTAATGGTTTAGTTGCTTGAATTCGTACAACAGTTGATTAGGAATATGAAAACTAACAACCTTACGAAAACAATCAATTTTGGCATGATGAGTAGTTAACCAATCAATCCCTAAAATCACATCAAAAGCAAGTATCTTTAAAGAGATAAGGTCAATGGTAAGGTGATGGTGCCAACTTGAATCAAACAAGATTTATAAACAGATGGATGTGATGAAAGTTTCTCCTAACGGAGTTTCCACAGATAGGTCAAAGTCTAATTTCTCCTGAGTTAAGTTTAAACGTTGAGCACAAGTAGAGAGATAAATGAATGGGTAACCTTAGACATCAGATCAAGTAAGGTATAAACTTAAGAATTTATAAATAGCTTACCCGTGATCACCTCGTTTGGGTTCCTCGCATTTTGACCATCCACAACAAACGCTTTCTTCCCTAATCGTTGACTTTGACTTTTTCTGGGATGATCTTTTTGAGTCACCGTCCCCATTGAACTAGGTTTCATTCATCGTGACAATCTCGAGCGATATGTCCTTCCTTTCCACAATTATAGCATACCTTGAATCTGTTGTGGGCGGTTTGACCGATATGTCCTCTTTTTTCCGTATTTGTAGCATATGACCGGTGGTCGTTCTCCTCCCTTAGAACCGATTCTTCTTAAGACTATATCATCTTCATATAGTCGTTGTTAAATATCCTTTTTAAAATCTCCTCCCGACTCGCTTCTTCTATTTTCATGGCCATGATTACCACCAGAGTGGTTACCATTTTATCCGTCTGCTTTCTCCTCTTTATATCATTATTACATTGGCTGATCGCTATCTCTAGTGCGATCCTCGGTTATGGTCCCTCGGTTGAACATACTCGTTATCTCGCTCTAACAATTGAGCCATGTTAACAACATCCGAATAGAGAGAAAATTTATGAGAAATGAGATATTGTCACGTATCTGGGTTTCAAACCTCTTAGAAACATCCGCGTCATCGTTCCTCATTCTCCACCAAATGAGGTGCAAACCCGGATAACTCGCAAACTTTGCCTCGTCTTTGAGACACCGCCATGTTGTTTTGTTCTAATCGATGAACTCCACTTCCTTCATATAGACGAACACTTTCGTGAAAGTATTTGTCATTAAATAGTTTCTGAAACGTCTCCCAAGACATCTTTGAGTCGCGGCCGGATGGGTACGCTTCACGACTCCCACCAAGATCTCCGCCTCGCCACGGAACATAAAGGTGGCAAATGGAACCTTCTATTCCTCCGTGCATCCCAAGACATCGAATATCTTGGTAATTTGCTTGACCCATGTTTCCGCCATGATCGGATCTCGCTTTCCCTTAAATTCTGTGGTCCCAACTCTTTTGAATGCTTGGGTGTGACAACCCGTGAATTGCTATCATTTCCACATGTATTTTTTGAACACGAGTCTCCTCATCCGATTTTGCATGAACTGCAAAAAACTTCTAAACATCCCCTCGCTCATCATCTCTGCCATGGTGTTGTTCACAGAGGAACATTGCCGACTGTTGCACGTTCTCCTCGTTGGTGAGTACAGAGCGTCTCCACGGTCTCATTTCCATTGTTAATATTCTCGACCAACATTCTCAAATCTTTGCCATAAAACAAGGGTTAATTAAGGAAATCAATATATCACATAATATCCCTATATACTAACTAACTAACAAATAAGCTTAGGTAGGACACACTAGTGAAAGGATTTACTCGCCTCTCCCTCCTAGTTCTATTCTAGATCTCCGCCAGAGATCATATCCCTAAGCTCGATATCAACTGTGACGCCCCAAAATAGGTATACATCACCCATTCTCAGTTGTCAATACATGGCGTAAACAACTACAACTTTATTATTACAACAAGAAATCTGTGAATTTGAATACAAATATTATCTTACAGACAATATCTAAACTCAAATAAATCCTCATCATATTTATTGATACATTATTTTACAAAAATGGTGAGGACTACTAAACAACTCTCTCTAAAAACTTTCATTCCATACCCGACTGCATACTCGCTTATATTCTCGCCTCCTGAGAAGAAAAATGGAACAAAAAGGAAAAGGGTGAGCTCAACTAGCCCAAGAAAGAATATTATGACTAAGATAATATACAACAAATTATCGTTAGTCTTCAACGGAAAAATCTAATAGAATACAATAGACAACAAATTTTAAATCAATATTCGCAAATGAAATAATAATTCATTAGAAGAGTTAAGTAGAGAATGCAAACTACTATCTTCATGTATGAATTTAAAAGTTCATCGCTCTATCTTTTATCCTGTAACATCAATCAATATACATCCGAATCAAATATTCATCTTTGCACTCTGAGCCAAAGATATTCATCGATTAGGTCATGTTCATCTAAACACTGCTCATCTCTTTTGCACTACAAAGCCAAAGATATTCTTCGAAATCATTCATCTTTTTGAACTACAGAAGCCAAAGATATTCCATAATATCATCATTTAAGATCAAGATTATGAAAATATTTTTAAAGAAACGAATCCAAAGAAACAAAATGACAAGGATTAAGGATTAAGGATTCGTACTTTTTGTTTTATCCACGTCCAAAAATACCTCAAAAATAATCATAGTGGTGTAAAATTCAAGAATGATCAAAACATGGATACAATCAAAGCTAGTATCCGAATAGATATTTTGGACAAAAAAGAAGAAATTTCATTTTTCGGTGAATAGTGCATAAGATATCGTGAATAGTGTCGATACGTGAATAAGAACTCCGACACCAAAAGATAGAAATTTCCCAAAAAAAATCTTCTTAACTTCACTTAATAGTACTCGTGAATAGTAACTTCGTGAATAAGAACTCATGAATAAGAACTCGTGAATAGTAACCCCGACATGAAAAAGTTCCAAATTTGATAAAAAGTTTCAACCAATATTTGAAAGATAATGATATTGAAGAAATAATATCATTTGAGAAGAAAATAACTTCCCTTACCTCGAAAGATTAAGACTTCTAATTTGAATACCGGTGTATAGTCTTTGAGGGAACTTGCAGACCGCCTAACAATACTCAAAGTATACTCAAAATACTCACAAGAATACGCCGATAATATAGAGAGAGAGAAACTTGATTTCGTGTGATTTTCAATTCTAACCTAAGCACCTATTTATAGAAATGCTTAGAACACCAAAGCAGCGTAAAATTTAATAAAATATTAATATATATTATAAATTTCCTTAGCCCATCTTTGAAGATCTGATTTCAATTAATATCACATGTTAGCCCACTTAAATGCAAAAAAACGTTTTCTTCTTTAAATAATAATTAAAACTTCCAAAATTAATTATTTTGAACTTGAAACTTCAATAATTCACAATAAATAGCCCTTTTATCAGAAAAATTCAAATCTCAGAGTTTTATAGGAATTCAATTCTCTACAACTTTTCTAAGTTTTCCAACTTTATTGCAAAAAAAATCCACATACTCATATATCGATTTAGATTGTAAAAATATAATCAAATTATTAAAATCAATAATATATTTAAAATGGGGTTTGTCACATGTTTAATATGTTTTAAACATTTATTACAACAAAATTACTTATTCACCTCGTATACTCATATATCCCATATTCTAATAAGAATTTCTCCTTCTTGTGGCGCAAATTATCACCATTATTATATTATTAAATAATATAATAATATATTTAAATATGAAACAATTGTCACATTAAAATTTTCTCCATCTATATCCACATAAAATTAATATTTTCTCATCATATGAATCAATAATTAATTATTTTTCTTCAAATAATATTACCCTTTAATGCCACCAATTTTCTTATTTTGAAATATTTAGCGTATTTCTCCTATCAAATTTCAAAATTCCAATAATGTTATCTATGCAATATTCGGTAGAGGCTCACCTCATCAAAAATGCGGTATAATATGAATTATTGCTTCGATAATGAAAAAGGCTAAAACCACTGTAATAGACGATTATCAAACAATCAATGATATATGTCTTGGGATGCTACGAGGATAAAAGGTCAATGTTGTGAGGAGAGGTAATTATTAAATCAATAAACCCAATCAAAAATGTCTTGGGAGAAGTTCGAAGAATTCAACAACAACCAAATAATTGGTGTGCAATCTGGATGAAGCATCGTGGTTTTAACCACTTAGTTGATAAGTATTTTATGGCCGGATGTTTACAATTTGAAGCAAGAGATACGTCGATACTATCTCTCTGTAAGCTATGTTTGTAAACAACTTATATTTTGTTTATTGGATCCATATCGCTTTCCAACCAAGAGGAAGCGATGAAAAGTCGATAATACGGGTCAGTAGCGGTCGTCAAGTGGTGACAACAAGCGTGGAAATATTCCCCTTTGGTAATCATTGGCCAAGAATATTTTTAAGAAGAGGAGACTTCAACAATGATGGAAGAGAGACATCGGCACCAACACAAACGAAGGATTCTTCCTATCATAACTTCGTGAAAGGATTTTATAACCATTTGCTTATTTTGAAATATTTCACCCCCTCGGGAACCATCCAAATCAAATCACAATGATGATCTTATTTCGATGGGATGATTTAATTCTAGGGATTGAGGTTAACTTTATGCAATTCATTATTTTCAACATCTTTCGTAGCAACCAGCTATTATCTGCGAATCAAACCATTAAAATTAATCAGTATCTCAAGCCATCATTTTGTTTATTGAAAATGGATGTCAAGCTTCTCTTAGCTCATGTCACTTGAAAACAAAAATACGCCAAGATTATTTCAAGGAATAAATTTCACAGGTATTCCAAGAACTTTGAGTTTTTGTATGGACGAGAGCTAAAACCACTTAAGTGCGAGAACGTGGATAAAGACCTATCACCAAGATATTTGATCCTGGTCGTCTCCTTGGGATGCTCACATTCGAGGAGAAAAAGATGGGGTATTCCTTTGTATTGCCACCTTTATGTTGTGAGGATTGATGTAGATTAGGTGGGAATCAGCGAGCGTTCCTCATCATTGAAGATTAAAAGCGTCGCACTCAAAATGTTCTAGTGGGAGAAGTTCCATCATTTTGGATCAAAGTATTGATGACATTCATCCACATCAAATAAATATTTCATATGTCATTTATTACAACAAAATATATTTCTTCCTTTTAAGAAGGGAGATAATTATTATCATAAAAAAATATCACCATTATTATATTATGAAAATATAATAATATATTTAAAAGAATTATTTACCAGTATACTCAAAAGATCTTCTATAAAATTTTAATTTTCAATTGTCACATTAAAAATTTTCCCATCTATATCCACATAAAATTAATATTTTCCATCATATGAAAGATAATTAATTATTCTATTACGTAATCACAATAATCGACAACCATCCGGTCATTTAAAAGAATTTTTCTTAAGAGCTTGACTTATCTATTGAAACAACCTTACATTACTATCCAATTTATTATAAGTCTGTTTTGGTTCAAATTGGCACCCTCACATTACTCTATCGATCTTATTTCATTGAAAATACTTGCATTTGATTTAATTTTAGGATCGTGCAATTAGGTGACCAAACCTCTCCTTGTGATGAACTTTCTAGATCTAATTGCATAATAATGTTATCTAATAATATTATTCAAATAATATGAATTATTGATCGATAATGGAAATTAGAATCTTTGGGAAGTATTTTGGGTTATGGTAGATATCATATAGCCACAAATTTATCCTTAGTTGACCCAATAGACCCAAAGAAAAAGCAGAAAGATTACTATCATATTCTTTCCAATGGTGAGTCTTCTCTTGACATATCATTATCTCCACTGCCTCTAATTGGGTATTATACTCAAACAAACACCAAGATTATATAGGTAGTGCTTGTAAATATACTCAAAGAAGTGGATGAGCACAACCATGTCTTATGATAACACGAAGTTTGTATGTCATTAGACATCTTGTATGATAGTGACAAAACACCTTCCAAGTTAAATTCACCTCACCCTCAACATCTATAGACCACCACTCTGTTCCTCGCTATCCCATTCGAATTAAAATTACTACTTTTATTACGAAAGAATTGTGAAACAAAAGGTGAGCACAACTAGCTCGATAAAAATATCATGACTAAAGATAAATAAATTATCAATAGTCTTCATCAAGAATAAATCGTAGATTTAGAAACATATGGTAGATGATAAAACTTTTTCAACCATAGTTGCGTCTATTGTCTTCTCCATGTTAAAATCCACCAACAATGATTTATTCACTGTAATTATTGAACAACACTCTGGTGCTAAGATATTCAACAACAATATAAAATATCACTTTCTGATTTCTAAAGATGTTCAACGCATAATCATTTGATTATTGAATCAATAATATTATAATAATATTTTAATCATTTCTCAAACTTAAACACTTTAATAATTAATGCATTTAATAAAATATTGAGCGAAAGATAGAAATTAATAGTAACTCGTGAATAGTAACTCATGAATAGTAATTATTGAGTGAAAAGTTTCAAATTTGATAAAAGTTCCAACCAATATTTGAGTGCCTATTCATCATAAGAAAATAACATCCACTTACCTCGAAAGGCAATTACTTCTAGTTGAAACAAGAATCAATAATTAATACTTTGTCGATAATATAGAGAGAAGAGAAAACTTATTTACGGTGTGATCTTAACTCCTAATGGTTTCTGCTCTATTCCCACCCACCATATTTAAAATTCAATTGAGCACATTTCTCACCAACCAAAAAAGTGGGGCAATAATTTACAGATCAGCGCTCATTTTTAACAAAATTATTCAACTTATATATGTTTCCCAACGATCAACAATTGATTAAAATTATAACTCACATAATAAAGTCCAAACACCTGATTTGATCTTTTAATACCTCAATCAGGCAAATTCAACATTAATTCCTTCATTTATAACCATAAATTAATCATTTATATCCACATCAAATAAATATTTCATTGTCATATAAATCAATAATTAATTATTCATAAATAATATTATAGAATCTGATAATAATGATTAATAAGAATTTCTCTCTCTTTGGCGTGCGTTATTTATAAAAACTTAATTTTGTCTTTTCTTCAACAATTATTGAGTAGTGCCTATTTCATGCTTATTATCTTTGTACATTATGGGGCCCATAGGGCCCATAAAATGGATGCGTAATCGTTTAATATTCCCGACGGAAAAGAATATTCCACGACCAAACGAATATTCCCGGACAACAATGATGAATATTTTATAACCACTTGTATTTTGAAAAAATTCATATATCACCCTTAACTTTAACTTTTATCAATTTAACCATTTACTGAATAGTAATTATAAGAAAAATTGAATACTTTTATTTCATAAAATTCGGGGTCTTACACTGTGTCTTTGACTTCAAGGGAAGTTGGGACAAGTTCTTATCATTGGTGGAGTTTTTCTACAACAACAATTATCAAACAAGTATTGGCATGGCTCTATTTGAGGCATTGTATGGAAGAAAATGAAGTTCTCCAGTATACTGGGATGAGGTGGGTGAAGCAACGTTGTTGGGACTAGAGTTGGTACGTATGACTATGGAAAAAATTCAAACGATCCGACAACATATAAAAACCTCACAAAATCGACAAAAGAGTTATGTTGATCTTCATCGAAAGGACGTGAAATTCAATATTGGAGATTATGTGTTGTTACGTGTTACTCCATAGAAAGGAGTTACGAGATTTGGAAAGAGAGGAAAGCTCAATCCTCGATTCATTGGCCCATTTTTAATCCTCGATCGAGTAGGAACTGTGGCCTATAGACTCGCCTTACCACCAAGTATGTCTCGTGTTCATAACATTTTTTACATATCTATGTTACGTAAATATGTGAAAGACCCGAACCACATTATTGAATTAGAACCAGACGAGATAGCGAAAGATTTAAAGTATGAAGAGGTACCTGTTAAAATCTTGGATAAGAAGAAACATATTTTACGCTCCAAGGTTATACCTCAAGTTAAAGTTTTATGGAAAAACCATGATGTTGAGGAAATGACCTGGGAGTTAGAATCTGAAATGAAATCAAGGTATCCTCACCTATTCGTCATACCAGGTATATACCCTAATTTCAAGGGCGAAATTTCATAAGAAGGGGAGGTTGTAAGACCCCAACTTTTATGAATAAAGATGAATTTTTCTATAAATATCATTTTGAATAATTATGGTGTTCATTTGTTATAATATTAAAGTTGTGGGTAATATTTACAAATTTTGCAAAGTAAGCAAGTTGTTATATAACATTCGATTGGTCGGGGAATATTCGTTTTAACAGGGAATATTCGTACGACGGCATAATCATTGGTGGACCCCACAACGTAATTATTGTCGAAATGGGAAAACGACAGAAATATTTTTATGAAAATAACGACGGAATTTTAACCATTAACTGTTGAAATAACCGGTGTTAAAAGTACAGTAATACGCGTGGATGCATAGTAGCACACGGTATTGATTATTGATGCTTACGTGGGAAGTCACTCAGTTATACTCAATTATTGCTACAGTAATTGTTGCATCATATCTATCATATTATTGATTCAATTATTGTCACAGTATCATCTGCATAATATTTTATATTATTAAATTAATAATTGAGACGACAAAGTTATTAATATTATTATTTGCAATATTGACGATGTCTAGAAGTTCTGTCAAGGAGAGGTTTGGTCACCTAATTGTGTGCCAATAGGGAGAAATCCTTATTGGAAAGCCCCCTCTTTCTTGGGAACGACCTAACTGTTAAATATTGTGAATTATAATAATGATGATAAATGTTGTTAAAAATATTGAGGTTTATGAAGTATTTGTTGTAAATATTGGCGTATTATTTGAACCCCCATTTACTCATTTTTTAAAATAATCGATAGAAAGGTATCCATAAAAAAAAGTGGGGCCACATGTGGGGCCCACATGTGTTGAAAAATTAATTGTCAGGTGGGAGAATTTGTTATTCACGGGAGATGCACTATTTTTGTTATATTATATTATATTATATTATATATATTATAATAAGTTTTGTTTTTTATGAAAAATAGAATATATTATATTTTATTATGCATAGTGTTTGCATAGTGCCTGCATAGTGTTTGCATAGTAAATATTAGAAATTTTTTTTTGTCATCCGTGAAATGTTTCTATTGCGTCCGTGATTTATTTTTCAAATAGTATCCTTTCCATTCTCCTATAAATAGGATGCTTAGTTAGAATTAAAAATCACACAAGAATCAGATAATTCTTCTTTTATAATATTGAGCGTATTTCTTTCGAGTTTTAGAAAGATTTGAGCGTTGAAAACAATGAAAGTTTGCTTCAAGAATATCCCCGCCCTACCAGTCGAAATATTCTTCTTTTTAAGGTAAGGGATGTTATTTTTATTCAATATTCATATGAAATAATATTTTCTTCCATACTCTGTAGTATGTAAGTAATATTATTTCGTTTTAGATTCCGAATTCTATACTCATTTTGTTAAAGTTTTGGCTTCTATACTCCATGAAATTAGTAGAATATCCTTGATAAATGCACTTCATCCAGTATCTTTTCATGAAAATATTATTCTGAGCATTCTTGATAAGTTTTAACTTTTTCATGCCAGAGTACTATTCACGGGGATACTATTCCCAAAGTTACTATTCACGGGGTACTATTCACTCGGTTACTATTCACCCGAGGTACTATTCATGATAAAAATTGATTCTTTTTCGGTCCAAATCATTTTTTTGATACAATATTATTCTTGAATTTTACTCCACAAAGCAGTATCATGTTAACAATTTGGACATTATTGAATTCTGGATAAATTAAATTATAAATTTTTAAAAATTTATCATTTGCTTTCTTTTAATTGAATTCTTATATCATTGTCATCATCCTCATACTTATATTGTTATGAAAGTTATCTTTAGCCGTAGTGCATAGATGGACTTGGTATGATTATGATCAGAGATTATTCGGTATAATCATGACCGTAATGTTACAAATGATGTGCTAAAAATCCTCATTGGCCCGTAGTGCATTGATGGACAGTTGTTGGCATGATCATGACCATTGGTGAAAATACGAATATCGATATCCTTGGCCCGTAGTGCATGGATAATTTATGGTCGTGATACTAATGAATATCCTTGGCCGTAGTGCAGGGGTGATTCGATGATGTGGATTATTTATTAAGCTGAGTCTCAGCGATAAAACTGTTGATAAACTTTTTAAATCATAAAAAATAGTATATTTCATGTTTTACTTGACTCTTCTAATGGATTGCTTGTTCCGCTGCAGTTAAACTTGATATTTATTATATTTTATCAGTTTAACACTGTCAAAGGCTAACGATAATTTATTCAAAGATTATCTTAATCATAATATTTCTTCGGGCTAGTTGAGCTCACCCTTTGCTTTCATTGTTCTCTTGAGAAATGAGAATATAGTTTGGGACTAGTCGAGGGAACGGAGTGATGTACCGTATGTTTGCATTAGTAGTCCTCATTATTCTGTGAAATAGTGTGATAATAAATGTATTGATGACTTATTTTGAGTTTGAATACTGTCTAGAAGATAATATTTGTATTAAAACTTATAGCTCATGTTGTATATTTAAGTTTGTATTTGTATTCTGTACCATGTATTTGGCGACTCAGAATGGGTGATGTATACCTATTTTGGGGGCGTCACATACAAGGCCAATCATTTGACTTTTAGGCTTGATTTTTAGAGTTGTTGACAGTTTTCTTAAATTTCTATTTTTATGCATTTATGTGTTATGGATTCATGTTTTATCAACTTAGATCACTAAGTAACATAACATATAACATATTTAAACACTTAATTATAAAATTTATATAACTTTAAAGATCTACCATGAAGGTTAGAGTTTATACCTTTATGAACAATCTTTTGATTTCCCTTCTATGATTCTGATCTTGTCTATCTATAAAGTGTTTATGGCTCAATTGTAACTGATATTTAGAGTGTAAAATTGTGTAGCTACGGAATGGAAGAGTTGGGTAAGTATAAAAATCAAATTAAGGGTATTTTAGTCATTAATCTATTTCTTAATCTCTAAGCTTTGATCCAATGATTGTGGTTGATGTTAGGTGTCAATATATGGCTGATATACTTGATTTCCACACACATGCCATATCTCCCAAGTGATGACTCACAAGATTTGATCTTATCTATTCTTATTAAAAGTAAAGTAAGGAGTATTTTGGTCATTTCACATCCAAAAGGGTAATTTGATAATTTCACCATTAAATCTAAAGACAATTTAGTCATTTCATATCTCCCTTAAATTTTGACTCTTAGGGTTTGCTAATTAGAATTAGGGCTTACTAAATAGGTTTAAGATTCCATAATTAGAGTTAGGGTTTCCGTAATCTTAAATTAGGGTTTCATAATTAAATGTTGTATTCCATAATTTCTAAATACAACTAATAATATATGTATTTAAGAATCTTTACTAATAATTCTTATTAGGATTTAATAACTAAAATTAGAGTTTAAGGTTTTAAATCCTAAATTAGGATTAGTCACAATACCTACTACCCATCATATATACACATTTTTCTAAGTACAATTATATTAATC
Source organism: Panax quinquefolius (assembly GCA_020205615.1). Lineage (NCBI taxonomy): Eukaryota > Viridiplantae > Streptophyta > Magnoliopsida > Apiales > Araliaceae > Panax > Panax quinquefolius. Next base: position 51,268,460 of record CM035173.1, read on the forward strand.
CATGTATTAATATTCCTAATCTCTATTAATAATTATCTATTAATAATTATGATTAGGGTTAAGATTATTACAAAATCTTCAAAGGAAAATTGAATCAAATTTTATTTACCTTTTAGCTTTCTTAACTAAAAAAGTATTTACAAACAAAGAATTTCTAAGAAAAATTATATTTTTTTACTTTCTTATTCGTTTCTCTATTTTTAAACTTACAAAGGAGGTGAATTTTACTTAGGTCGGAGGGACAAGGGTAGAAAATATTATAGGCTATATAATAATAATTATATTTTGAAAGTTAATTTTACATATTTTTAAATTTAATATTAAGACAACTCATAAAAAATTATAAAATAATAAAATTTACAATAACTAATATTTTTTTAGATAATTTATAATATCATGTATTAATTATAATTAAATTTTTTTTTATTAATTTTAGGTTTAAATTTTTTTTAAAAAAATTAAATTTCCCCCTTTTTATACTTTGAAGTATGTGAAAAGAACAACAGCATATACAATTGCTCAACCAGTTATACCAAGTTGCGACTCCACGAGAATCACTACCTCCGGTGACCTGAACACCGACCGCTAACAAGCACTCGGAGTTTATATATAGATAAAGAAGTAAAGAAAGCATAAGCCAAAAGAACGGATTGAGGTTGGTAATTTTTTCTTAATTTGGTAATCTCTTTCTGTTATATTTACACTTAAAATTTCATTTTCATTATTGGGTTTGCATAAAAGGGTCTGCTAGATTCTTTATTCTGTTGAAATTGATATGCCTTCTGAGTTTTACTTTACAATGAAGTTAATGTCTGGTGTTTGGTGAGGAAGGACCTATTTCCACCCATAAAAATTAAGAATCCAAAAACCCTTAAATTTGGCAACTAAATTCTAAGGTTTGTAATTGGAATTGTATCTTAAGTTTTAACTAATTTGAATTACACTGAATTGCAAATGTTCTTTCATTTTCATTTCCAAAGCTTGAAATTGAGTAGCCAAACATAGCCTTTAATGCCTTTGAATGATTTGAAAATTAGGGAAGCTTTATTTTACTTTCAGAATTGCTATGCTTCTGGTGGATGTGGGTTCCACTCACTATTTTTGCGTGGAGCTATCCTATCAGAATGACAGAAAACGTGTGTTTGTGTTTGCAAGAGGGTGAGGAGAGGTATGCGTGGGTAACAGTACCATGTTTATGTTTTCATTTTTAAGTGAATAGGGGTATTTGAGTCTAAATTCTTTTATAATGTCAAATTGAATTAACTTGCTAGTTGTACTTCAAGAAGAAAATTGAGTGTTAACTTGACAAGAACCGAGTTTTTTTTTTTTCGATTATAAAGATATAAATCAAAAACTTCCGTTATTTTGGGTGATTTGGAAATTATGGAAGACTATTTTCTATTTTTATTTCCCAAATAATCAAGAAGAGTTGGATAATTAAGTTTGAGAATCTTGATATTTTGAGGCCTTGTAGGCTGTAGCATGTATGTATATGACTCTGTAAAACATTATCTACTCCCTCTGTGTCAATAGTATGTGACAAATATTAAGAGACACATAAAGCATATTTTGATATTTATTTTCTTAGCACACTTAGAAGTTGTAATATAGTTGAAGATGTTTTAAATATATTAAAAGTATAAAAATACATTATGATATAATATCCAAATATTTTTGATGTGCCTTTAACTCTTTGCCACGCCAAAAAAGTGCAACTGAATTGACATGGATGTAGTATATAATTTTTTGATGTATCGTACTCTCTCGACCAGGCCATTATAAGAAAATACTGCTAAATCTTTCCAAAGTGAGAGAAGGGGGGAAGGCGCGACACAACTAACATAACATCGTATTAGTTTTGTCGGTTATGTGTGTATGTGCTCACATATGCTTTCATTTCAAATGCCAGGAGTTCTAGATTTTACTTTAGAAGGGTGTACAGTGGTTTTCAATGAGAACTCTCTCTTTTTCCCCCCACCCCTTGAGAATATATTTGTAAATTTTAATTGTTTTGAATTATGTGGAAATTAGAGAAGTTTTTACTCTATTTTTTATCCAAATATTCAAGTAAATTGGCTTGGGATATTTTATTCTGAGAATCTTCTATGGTTGTATTTTGTATATTTCTATGCAGATACAGACATAGATTCTATAAAGACAGATGATGCACACTTGCTGTGCATTTCCTGTTACCCAAGCCCATTATCATTATGCATCCTCGAAACCATGGACACCACATACCTTTTCTTGTCCTCTGTTAGCAGCCCAATTTGTACTGATACCCCGCAAACAAAAAAAGAACGGTCATAGTAACTGGTTGGGTACTAATGCAGACTTTTCTCGGCATATGCTTGTTCCTCTGGCATCATCATCATCGTCGCTTTCTAATGATGATATTGATATTGATATTTCCGCTAGCACTAGCAGCAGTAGTCAGGTTTTAAATGGAAAGGCTGCTAAAGGGTCGGGAACAACAGCTAGAGGAAGAAGATTGCTCAAAATCCGGGAGGAAAAGAGGAAACGTGAATATGATCATATTCACAACTATCCTGCTTGGGCAAAGTCGTTTCCCTTCTCTCTTTTCTTGATTATCAGTTTAGTGCTTTCAGAAGTAATATTTGCTTTTAGATTTTTGTCTCGTTAAGCAACTTTTAATATCTTTGCTTGCGTCGACTTGTGTTCAGGGTCTTGGAAGATGCCTGCAAAAATGATTCTGAGCTTCGAGCTGTTCTTGGTGATAGCATTGGGAACCCAGAGTTGATGAGGAAAAAAGTATGTAGAGTCTGCTGTTCCTTTTTCTATTTATTGACTCTTGCTTAATTAAGTTGTGCCGAAATGACACTTGATGATTTCAAGTTAGTTTGCTGGTGCTTTTGAATTTGTTTTCTCCACCATTTTTTTTAGTTTAGTAACTTGATAAAATTTTAAAAGGAAATGTCAGTGTCACGCTGTTAAGAATACTTGCTGATGTGGATAGATTCTTATGAAATCCTTTCAAGGTTAATTTTTTTTGTGATTAATATAGGCTGATGATATCATGATATCTCATGGAAAACTATGCTGCAGAAAGCATACCCTTTTATTGGTTTCCTGTTAAGATTACTGCCACAGAATCTATAGAACTCAACTTAAAGTGTTCCTGAATGATGTGTCTGGTAACGCAATTCATTTCGTATGTGAAGTGTAATAGATGAAGTCCAGTCAAAGAAATTTAAAGATTGACTTCATTCCATTCAGGGTGGTCGGACGGAAGACAATTTACTGGCAAGGACCAAAGTACATATATTTAAAGAATTAACGAAAAATCGAAACATTATATCAACGCCATAAGATGAACATAATTGCAACTTATCCAGAGTGCCATCAAAACTTGGTATTAAAACTATAAGTTGCAATTCGTAAAAAAGAAAGTTTCAAAATCCCTAAATATAGCTCTTTTCGTAAATTTAGTAATTTACATTCCTTTTTCTACTTGAAAACTATAAATTGTTAAATATCAAACAAAATTTGATATAAATTAAAGGACTCAGCGCTTCTAAAACACTATATATATTTTAGTTGTTCTTTTATTAATTACCATGCTAATAGTAATTGTGATTGAGGACAGATGACAGAATCGGTTTTGGAAGGATTGTGGGTGTGTTTGGAGGTTTTAGGGGCACGCTTCCCAAACTTATTTTCTTTAGGAGTTGATTGTGATGTGGTGGCTACAACTAAGAGAGAGAGAGAGAGAAGGAGAGGAAGAGGGAGAAAGAGAGAGAGGGAAGGATAGAGGCTAGGAGTCCTAATTGAAAAGAAAATAAATATAATAGACAATATAAGAAAAGTGTAGCTTTCCAATCGCCTGAAAGGAAATTCAGTTGGTTTACCAAATGACCTAATGAAAATTATAGATGGTGATTCTGAACCTATTCCCTCTGTAATGGCACAACTTAGTTCTCTTGAGAACTTAGAGAGCTGTTAAGCACCTAACTTATTGCTTTCAACAAAGTCCATACTACACGTCAAGCAATGTAATAACTGGTTTTTTAACTGTAAAAGAATTTTGTTAGGGTTTCTAATGGTCTATACAGGTGGTAACACTCTTTCCCCTTGAAGTCCAACCACACCCTATCGATAGTTTCATTCTTTTTCCAAATTGCTAACGCAATTTCTAAAATGTTGACAGATTGAAGAAAGGGTTCAACGGAAGGGCCGTGATTTTCAGAAGTCTAAAACAGGCTCTGTTCTTGCTTTCAAAGTCAGCTTTAGAGAGTAATAGACCTCTTACATATAAATTATAATTATACTTCTTGTGCTCCTCTCTCTCTCTTTCTCTCGTGTGTCTCTCTCTTGCGTATATTGTTTTGCGTATATGTGATCTTAAATCTATCAGTTTGATCCATCGGTTGAAGCATTAAATCGTTAAACATTTTAGTACATTGATGGAGACTTTTGCACATCATCTCACGAATTGCATTACGGCCTTGACACAATGACAGGCCTTTCTCTTTAACAACTTTGAAAAGAGTGTTTTCTACTCTGATAGTACTTTCCTTAAACGCTTCGTCACGGCTTCTTTGTTTGCGTACGAGGATATCTTTTTGTACCATTGGGCTGGTGAGGATTTCAAGCGTTTGAAACCCATTCAAGTATTTGTTGGAGATATATCTCGAAGCGAAAAGGTGAGGCTTCGATGCTTCGACACGCGGCGGAGATGATACTCTACGATCCGGATCGTGGTGTCTTTGTTACCTTGGTGCTTGAGTGCGATTACATTAATCGAAAACGCTGCGATTTCTCTTAAAGACTTGCACTACGATCTTCACTTTGCTTGCTTCTTGGCAGCTCTACGTTCGAGGAGCACCTTATGATCTTTGAGTTGACTCGGCAAGCGTCGGGACCACCTCTACGATTTAGAAGGCCACCCAAAAGCGAAGCACACTCGATTCACGATTCTTGAAGCTACGTTTTGCCTTGTCTTACGTAATCTTGATCGAGTTTGATACCTGATCTCTTGACTATCTATTACATCTCGAGGAATCGAACTATGAGTTTGATATTCTTTTCTATACATTCACGTTTACAAAATGATATACATTAAAACTTAGATCGGCTGTGAAATTTGATCATCCATAAATCGCCTCTGAAATATTCCTTGAAGGACTTTACAAATAATCGTGAGCATTTATAATTAAACATCAAATCAAAATATGCTCTCTACAAATCTCCCCCCATTTGATGTTAGCATAACGAGAGATTTGTTGTCGTGATTATTAGTTTCTGAATTACTGATGCGAGGAAAGTAAACATGACTTAGTATTTATGACATTTGAAATTTCTAGAAGAATAAGCATGAATTTATTAATGTTAGAAGAATATTCTGATTTAGCTTACATGATAAATTAAAACTTTCATATCTCTATTTCCTTGATCTTTTTGCGAGAGGATTGGCGTACTCGGCTCTTCTTTTCTGCTTGCTTCGTCCCACTAGCTAGATCTTCCATTTCAACTGGGGGCTTAACTGGATTTTGATCATGCTGATTAAATGAATCGTGATCTCGATTTAACATTCTTAAGGCTGTGGTGGTGATATTTTGTGAAGTGGTGGTGGCCTATACTCCTTATTAATTTGAGCCGTTCAAAATTTCTGCTTGATCGAATTGGATTGGAGTCGATGGGTTTGGATCGTGGAGTTTGTTGGTGGTGGAATTGCCTTGTGGGAGAACTTCTTCCTCTTGCGCCTGCCACTTGACCTCCTTGAACTCCCTCTTGCCTCTGCCCTCCTTCTCCTTTCCCTTTATTCTCCTCCTTTATATCGACATCGATTGAATGTCTTCGAGATAAGTAAAATCCTCTAGACCGAAGCTCGTTGAGTTGGCTTTGAGTTTGAAAGCGATGTCTTCTCGATTTTCCTTTATAGGAGCTTCGGATCGAGCTTCCGTATTTTGAGAAGCGGCTAGAACATTTGTCGGGTTCTTTATCCTTGGGTTACGTAGGAAGCTTGTTGAAATTCTTTTGGCTGCAGTTTTCAAGCCGATGATGTTCTCATTCATAAGCTTATTACGGAAGCTTCTTGAGGTGTTACGTAATGTCGAAACAACCTCTCTGTGTCTTTTGGCGGCTATAAGTGAATATTATCATCCTTTTATGCTTTTTAATCATTTTCCTTGATAATCTCTCTCGGCTTTTAGTAAGCTTTCGGTAGTTTAAATGGTGTGTCGTCGTGAGAACTTCCTGTGTCTCCCCCTCGGCTTGAACCATTATCCTCTTGGCTTTCTTTATTCGATTCCTTTTTATCAGCCCGTCTTTTCTGTCTTCGTCATTGAGTGCTCCTTCGTTTGAAGTAAGGATGTATAACCTCAATTTACCGTCTTGGTTTTTCTAGGACTTTCGGCTTTAGCTACTGTCTTTGTTGATCGACCGGACTATCGGTGTAGCGACTTCCTTGCTCTTGAGGTGTTGATCTGGTCTCTACGATCGATAGAGACTTCTGATCGAAGGCGGATGGCCTCTTGGACTTATGGTGATTTTGTTTTCTTTTTAGGATTTGTGCTATGGTAGCTCTATCTTCGTTGATTGCCTCGGCCCTGGCTGTTCTTTCCTTAAGGATCCTCCTCTTTGTGGCCAGCGTCTTGGAATCCACGATTCCTTTAGATCATGATGAGACTTCGTCATGCGTACGTACTCGATTTGATTCCTTTTCGATTCTCAAGCGATTCTTTGGAGTCGTTAAATGCATTTGGATTGATGGACTCCTTCATCGTCCCAATCTTATCATCACGAGCGAGTTATGAGATGATGCTTACTAATCGTCTCCATTTCCTAAAACGTCATCTAAAACCAAAAACCGGATTTGAAGCTGAGGGCTTGGTTGATGTTCTCGGCCTTTGAGCTTGATTTCGCGTCACTTGACTCTCGTCGTGAGGACTTCATTTTACTCCATTTTGTAAAAACTCCTTTATTAACTTTGGGTGGATCCGTGTATGCTTTAAATTGAGGCGTCTTGAACCGGCCTTCTTCCCAGCAATGTCGAGAATCTTGTGAAATTTGGGTTGTTGGTTTGAAATCATGAAAGCATAGCCTGTGTAGCGAGAGAGCGGCGTTGGAGAGGCGCCATTTAGCATCGTTGAAGGGAGTATGGTTGTTTGAGTTTTCTTTGGGGTTAGGGTTTACGCTAGTAGAGAGAGAATAGAGATAGGCCTTTTTTTGAACTTTTGATTTAAAAAAAAAAAGTTTTTTGTACTTACTTAGTTTCCTCTTCATTTTTGTATAGTGGGGGCGGTGTCGGAGTGCAGCAGCTCTACAATTTGGTGATGAGGATTTTCTTGATTTGCCTTAGCTCTTCGGAGTTAATGTGTCTACTCTCTCTCTTTCTCTAAATGGGAGGGTAACTCTTTGCTCGTGTCGAAATCTTACGATCGTCGAACTCTGTCAGGCGTTAGTAAGTGTAACGAACTGATACGTTAATCGTGGGATCCTTGTGATGAGTTTTTGACTTAACATTCTTTTAAGGTAGCTCGGGAAGCGCCCGACCTCTTGGAAGGCGAGTCGAGGTTAGAGTTTGTCCAACACTATCGAAGATTGCTTTGTTTTGAAGTTTATCGTGGCGTGATGCTCCTTTTGTTTTGTTGATGGGGTTTTGCTATACGTTGAGTGCACTTATGATCGGTTGAGTTTATCTTCTGATGTTGTTGTCTTTATTTTACCTTGACTAACATCAACAAGTTGATTTTTGATGAGGATATATTGTAAAGATATAGTTCCATTTTTGCCGTGATCCACAATGAAGTGATACCTTATTTCTATATACTTAGTCTAGAGATAAGTAGCGTGATTATGAGTTATTCTTATGCTTGTGTTATCGATGAATAGAATGGTTGAAATCAAACTTCATGTCGGCTAGTGTGATTTTTCATCCATGGGATACAACACGGCCATTTTGCCAGCAATGATATTATTGACACTGCGGTTAGATGAATCTTGAGTTTTATTTTGCTTCATCGGGACACAAATCATTTCTAGTGTGTCAGTGCCATTAGTACTCTTTTCTATCATTTTGCGACTGCAAAAATCGACATCCCCATATCATCTGATTAGTTGAAAGGACCTTGGGTGCAAAAGCGAAGTGAGTGTGCAGCCGAGATACTATTTATCTGTCTGACCATTGTTAAAGTGCCTTTGTGTAGACATTTCCTTTTCTCTTGTTCGGTAAAGCTTTTATTGAATCTCTTTAAATCTACGACTTGTACTTGATTGTTGAAGAGATTACTTGATAGCCTTTAATACATGAGAGTTGGCCATGCTAAGAAGATTGTGTTGTAGTCTTTCCATGGGCACTCTACTGAAGATCTTGTGTTTCAGCGAGCCGTATCCTGCTTATGCTTGCAAGACGTTGTCTCAAAGATGATTGAGGGACTCATACCTACATGTAATTGGACGGGACTTTATTCTCGGTCGTGTCGCAGCGTCCTTTGTAGAATCTTGGAGTACGTGTGGAGCTGCTTTTCACCGGTGACATCGAGCCTTCATTTGGTGCCATTTGCAGCCAAATTCTTTATTTTTATTAGTACCCTTAGGGACCCAATCATTTGATCTTGGGTCTCCATGCATGAAATTATAATAACTGCGACCTACTCATTACTGTGTGTGTGAGAGAATAAATCCTCTATCTCTCTTTTGTACACCTTCCAGTTGGTTCGTAGAGTTGGTTTTATTGACTTCTACTACACGATCCTTAGAGGTGGTGAGTAGAGAATGTGTTACTCTTCTCTTTTACGAAACCCAGGGCCCGGCGTGAGATCTTTACTCTTTTGGTATGGATGGAAACAATAGAAACGAGGTTGAGGTGGTTAACCACTTACGTTTTCACAAATGTGATACTCTGCTCATTCTCTGGTTCCTTTATCTTTCCTGTGGCTCAGGGTGGATTCCCCAAGCTAGCACAATTACATCGAATGCACTTCTTTGCTCTCTCTCTCTCTCTTTTTCACTCGCTCACATTTAATACTCATTAGGTTTTAATTAGAAATGTTTATGAATCTTTACTTAGCAAAAAAGGAAACAAAATCTTTATATAGATGATTTCAGTATATTTTATATAGATTTTGATTGCTAAGACATATTAACTGCATGCTTTCATCATCCTTTCATGTGTTTCCAGATAGTATATACAAAATACGCGGTGCTTTAAGTTAATGCTCATTAATCAAGGTGCTAAATATGACTTGAACTTGATATCGTATACCCTAGTTATGTGGTTATTTCTTAGTACACCTCTTTATGATACGTCCTGAACCCTAATATATTAGGTTCATCCTGACTACAATTATTGTCAGAAACTTTCTATAGGTCAAAATATATTTGATTTTAGTAGATGGTGTTAACAAATTAGTTCAAAATAATAATCATGTCACTGCTATTAGGTATCCTATTTATGTTTAGTTTTTATTCTTTTTTAATAGGTAATTTTATTTTATTTACCTGCTTTTGAGCTAAAATAAATTAAATGAAATTTGTTATTTGGGAAATACCTAAAAAGGGGAAATAATTATGCAGATTTTGCACTTCGTTGGGACATATTTAAGGCCTTTCAAGTGGCCATTTGAATCATATATACGATTCAGTCTATATTTTTTTGTGTTGATTGTGTAGATGCATCTTCATTTATTATTTTCTAAATGGTATTCTGACACATGCAATTATTTGTTTGTGCTAGCATCTTTTTGTTCTTTGTTCAGGGCCTCGATTATAATCTATTGAACATTCTGCTTAATGCTTTCTGCATCTCTATTTTGGTAATATGGTGAAAGGATTCTCCTATAATTGCATCCTTGCAATTTGTGTGATTCTTTATATATGCGTCTTTGTTTATTATTTCTAGATAATACTGTCATATTATATCATATATGAGATAAAATGATTATAATATTGTCGAGTTGAATGACTGCATCTCTACTTTGGAATTGCGGAGTCCTGTTACGAGCATTAATGTTGCCGAAGAACCTTTTACATGTGTTTTGTATGAAGATGGTGCTATGGCTATAAATTTCCACCTGCATGTTGTGTTGGGTCCTTATTAAAAATAATGCTTGAATAGTTACGTATGCCAGACAATGTATGAATGAGATGTTCATGATCAGGAATCCTTCATCCTTATTTGACTGCTTATGGACAAAAGCTAAACTATTAATATGTTAGAGATAATAAATTTGGTGTAGGTATGTATGATTATAAGTTCATATATGTGCATACATGACATGACTAAAGAACTTCATGGCTCAAATGCTGAGCATAATATATGCTCTAGCTTAGTTCCTTTTATGCTTTCAGTTCTCTGGCATTACTTACAGAAGTATACATTGTTCATGTCATATTCCTTTGGTTGACAGCTTCAATCCAGTTGATTCATACATATGGTTTGAGTTATTTGGATCACCAACCGATCGGGATGTGGACCTTATTGGAAGTGTATGTACATCTTTTTGCATTTCTAAAACTTCTTGTTCTCATTTCTTCTTTATTTACCCGGTATTTCAATTTTTTACATCAGAAACTTTTGACTTGGTGTTAGTCTAACGACATCAGCGTAATTCTAGTAAATTATGTGACAGGTTGTTCAGTCATGGTATGTCATGGGCCGCTTGGGTGCGTTTAACTCATCTAATCTGCAGGTACAATCATTCGGCTTTCTGTTTTCATCTTTCTTTCACCGTACTGTATATATTAATATATCTCGCAGTAATTTAATTTTTCTTGACAGTTATTTGGTGAAGAAATCTATTATTTCTAATATCTAACGAGTTAAAGAAAATCTTGTTTTGATTTAAAACAAGTGTTTATGGTTGGTTCACCCCTGGATTCATAAATTTGGGTCTTATAGTCATTTCCTTCTGCTGGTTTATTATTGGTATTTTGGTAATTGACAAAAGAAAAAGTTGGAAAGTATAAAGAAAGTATAAAGAAATCTATTATTTTCAAAGGCTTCATTAGGCATCTGAGTAGAAGAAACACACTTCATGTTAAGGGAAATAAAGCTGTTAGCAATTGTACAACCATTTGAGAATGTTCCATGTCAAAAAGACTTGAATTTATCTACATTCATGAATTAGTTATCTATTTATGGACAAAACATACCTTAGCTATATTTCTGATTTTTTGCTATAGAATATAAACATAGGGAATGTCTACTCAAGTTCCATAACATATACTTCATCAAAAGGGAATTGATGATTCTTATTTTGTTATACAAAAAAAACTACTTGTTGATCACCATGCTAGTTCGGTAATATATAAGTTGAGTTGCTGAAGGTGGAGGATTTTTCCTTCTGTTGAATGCTTACGACTCTAAAGAATGAGTTAACATTGTAACTGAGAAACATCAAGTTTTAACAAGCTGCCCTCCCTTATTTCCAGATGCTTAGTTTTGTTGTAGATAAAGAGGGAATGTGTAACTGTAGAAATCCTAGTTCTCTTTTCTTTTCCTCATCTTTTCCATATCAAATGTACCTGTATGATATATATTAGATTATTTACCCTACTATATAATGATTTTTTTACACCCCCAGAAAGAAGTATAATAAATTGAACATATCAAGTGCCATGCGATACTTTATTGTGAATTTCAACCAAAATTGCTTCATAATGATGGATACGTCTGGACATACATATAATGGGCATCTTACTTTCTTCTTACTAATGAGATCTGGAAAACATGAATGAGTCTCTGTGCAGATCTCTCTCACCCCCCCCCCCCTTTCCCCATGTATAAACAGAAAAGGAAAGGAAAGTAAGGACATGTTGTAGGTTGACGATGTGAACTTTGTGTCGAAACTAGGTCTGTTTGTGAGGCAATTTTCACATTTTCTAGCTCTTTTGTTTCTAGATTTCTTCTCTGAAGTCCTTAAATATTTAGTAAATTAAACTTTTACACTTATTTGAATTTTTTTCCCCGGTTGTCTTGGTCATAATTAATATCCATGTCAGTGCTGGAAGTTTGACAAAATAATAGATTCAAATGGAGTTTATTGTAGTTACTGTTGTTTTTGTCACACGTAAGGTTGATTGCTCTATGTGGTACATTTTTAATTAATGATCTACATGGCGTTGTTCTATCCGAATGATAATGAGAAATGCTGAAAAGGGGGCTCAATTCTTGCAGTTGGCGAATTCATCACTGGAGTACAACCCTCTCTATGATGCAGATAAGGGTTTTAACGTGATGCCGTCCTCATTCCATGATATTAGTAACGTTGAGTTTCAGGACAACTGGGGCCGAGTTTGGTATGATCTTTTGAATTGATCCGAGGATAAATGTCATTTGACATTAGTTGTAAATAAGTATATCTTTTAGATTGACTCACCATTACGGATTAATGCAACAGGGTTGACCTCGGTACATCTGATTTCTTTGCCATCGATATACTCCTCAACTGCCTTACTGTATTGAGCACAGAGTAAGTTTCTATCCAGGCTTATATTTATTATGTTCATGAATTTTGGAGTACTGTGCTAAACTTCTTAATTTTTGTTTGTATTTCTTACTATATTAAGAAATCTTCTTTTATACATGAAACGATAAAATTAGCAAAGATAACCTACTTGCATGTTTGGTTAGAGCTTTTGGAGCTTTTAAAATCCCAAAGCACTTGAAATTCTAATTTATCTAAGATGCAGCTTAATTCCAATCGCAGTTTTTGGTGCTGTGCATTTGGGGCTTAAAAGCCGTCCAAAACGCACTTTTCAAATGCGTCAAGCCCCTAAAATTGCAGTAAAAAATGCAGGCTGTAGGACCGATGGCTCTTCAGACTTTGATAAATGATAAAGAGCTTTACCATCAGAAGAAAGTCGTTGTCTCCTTATTACCCATGTCTAGAAGCATAGTTTTGACATTAAAATCCGCCTTTTCTTTCTTTTGGCAGATATTTGGGCATTCAACAGGTAGTTTTTGGTGGTCGCAGCATGGGTGACTGGGAAGAGGGGATGACAAGCCCAGAATATGGATACAAATATTTCGACATCTGAAATAATCGAGTAACAAGTGTATTTTTAGTTTAATTTTCATTTTCTTTTTCAAAGTTGATATACATAGTTGATGATATTAATATCAATCTCACAAATTAAAATTATTAAAAATATTTTTATCGTTCAAAATTTAAAATAATTTTCGAGACTGAAATTTTGATAAATATTTTTTTTTACATATTCATCAAATGGTAAAAAAAAATAATTGGATTACTTTCATTTTTGAGACAATTATACTAAATATTATAAATTAATTGACCAGTGTTGATTTTAGTTATATTATCCAAAATTATAAAAATATGATGTATTAGATGGAACAAGCTCACTAACCCAAAAGAAGCACGAGTGGCATAAATAATAATTTATTATATTAATAATTAAAAAAATAGTAAGTGTGCTTTCGAAGACATAGTTGTAGTTATTAAATAGTTAAATATTTATTTAAATAATTAATTATTAAATTATATATTGTATGTCCTTTCAATCAATTTTAAGCTCAATATTTGAATGGATTATTGTAGAATTATTTAGTTATAATTATGAGAAAATAATTATTTTAATTTTATTTAAGTATGTAATGAAATTTTATATTATTGTTTATATTGACAAAATTTGTTTGAAATTCTAACTGAATAGAATTATAAAACTCAAGTTTTAATTTAATTATGATAATTAGTTAGAAATGAATCCAGTATAATTTTTCAACTAATGTTACTGTTTCAAATTCACATATATTATTTAAAATAATTCATCATGTAATTTGATAAAATTTAAGTTTTAATGAATTAAATTAGTTAGGATATTAATTTATTAATAAAGTTCACGACTAATGTTAATATAATTAAATCACGTGATATGTTAAAGAGGTTTTTTCGATATCTTAATATTTTAATAAAATTGTAGCAATAAAATTATCCAATTTATATAAATTAAATAAAACTATTAAAAAGAAGACACTACTAGTTATTGATAGATAACATGTAGTAATTATTTAAATTTGTAAAATATTTATATTAATTTGAATAGGAAAAAAAATCTTCTTTTTTTCTATTTATTTTAAATTTAGATAATATTTAATCGATACAAATTTAGATACTACTTATTCTAATATGAATGAATTAAAAAGCTTAACCAAAAATTGGTGAAATCAAACCAAACTAAAGTTGTACTTTTAATTATATAATTGATTGAAGAGAATTATATTTAAATAATTGTTATATTAAATTTGTTGTGTTAAGTAAGTCTGTTTGAAACCTTTTGGTAATAAAAGTGTACTTTTTTGTTCAGTAAAAAACTTTTCTTTTCATTTTTTTTGAAAGCCCCATAGCATGGGCATGGAGGGAAGTGAGTACAAATATTAATTAACTCAACAATCTACAAAGGGAAAAATAAGTTCCACAACAAAAGAAAAATAACAAGAATCAAACCTGACTGAAACCTAGTGATTTAAAGGTCTCAATCTTCAACTTAAATGTAGGAGAATTCAACAAAAAAATATTTTCATTTCTATTTTGTTGCTTTGACTCTTAGCAGGATCATAATGTTAAAATTATATTATTATATTATCTTTCTATTAAAATTTGGTGTGTTTGGAATAGAAAATGTTTTCAGAACTTAAGAACTAATAAAGAAGTTGAATATTTAAATGAGATCTTAACTTGAGTCTTGATGGATGAGACCAAGACCTTGGGACCTTTAGAGGTCTCAGCTTCAAATGCTACCCATGGTGTGTAAACTTGTTTAATGTAATTCATCAGGATGAGAGTTTTTGAATATAAAAATTTCATGTATTTGGTAATTTTTCACCATAATATGTTTCAAAAAAAAAAAAAGAGAGGAGGAAGTTGTACCAACAAGAACTAATGCAAAAGACGATTACAAAAAACTAGATACAAAATGATGTGTTAGATTATAATTAGTGAATGTTCCACCGTATATGAGTGGTCCAATGATTATAATCAATAATTATCATCCACGTCATTTTGTATCCTCTTTTCGTATCCAATCTTTTGTCTTGTCAATAGATTAAGATGTGCAGAAATATATTCAAACAGTTCACACTTTCTGTACAAAACTTCATGTACCCAGTGTGGTAGTCCCTCCATCTTTTGGCATGTACAGTTAAAATGAATGAGGTTTAGGAAATCTTCTCATTGCATCTTTTATCTCTTCTCTCAATGCTAAAGATCCTAAACTTTCTCAGATCAGGCTTGTATATATCTACACATTCATCAGCTTGCTGTAGATACTATAAATCGGATCTCGTTTATATATGTATATTTACCAAAAGAACATATACCGGTGTGTATCAGACCATCTGCGAGAAGAAAGATCAAGTGTTCTTCTCCAAAACTGAGAGTGCTGGTGTTAAATAGTTATTTGCTTTGTCAGGTAAATGTGCTACCTGCACATAGAAGATAAGAGATGGTCATGCAGTCAAATTGTTGGCTAACAAAACACACAAGAAAAATATATATAGCCTATTCTTATTGTCTAAAGTAGTATTGCCTTTTGCCCAGTGTTACCTGAAATGCGGTTGAAACTGATATGGGTACACGATGTGCTTACATAGTCTAGAACACGGTACACTAGTGTAACTTTATACGAGTGCTTATAGTTAGGAATTCCCTTAGAATCTAGATTTAATATAACTAAGTTTGGTAGCAGATTTTTCATTGAATGTACACGTTGATTGTTTTATAAATAATTTAGTACAAATGTGATGTTTTGAACATCCAAAACTAAGTTAAAATATTGATAATTGTGAAAATATAGATAAAACAACAAAAAAATATTTTGATACGCTAAATTTAGAGTACTAGTAGGTAAAAGTACCGTAATTGGTACACAGTACCAATATGTGGTTCACTAGCTCAATAAAAGTATCTGGTTACTCTGAGTTTTGCCTAATAAATTGTGTTATTTGTTTATAGCAACTTTCATGAGCATGGATATTATATTTTGTAGAAGCCCAAACTTTTTTTTTGCATTACGAGTAGCCTATGAATACTACAGAAAGCCAAAGAAAAAGAGACATAACAGAGAAAATGGCAAGTTACAAGCACCATCTGATCTGATACAAAACATTCAAATTCTATTAACGAATGCTCCTTACCAGCTCATACAGCTCCTTCCCTTGCTCAGCCACATATTCATAGCACACCTGCATAGAAACATATATAACTTAATGCCATGAAGTTGGTTTTGGCCTTAAAAGAAAATGGAATGTTACCCACATCAAAGCTTTTGTTCCTAGCAGTTGAATCATGCAATGCCTTCACACAGATATCCGCCACATCGGCACAGCTGATCCCCTACAATTGTCAATGGATAGTGAATTGAGTGGCGACGGCTTTAATGCCCTATTTACAATTAGGAAGATTGAATAACTCTAACCTGAGATATTCTGTTTCCTTGGTCAAATATGAGAGCACGTTGTCCCCCAGGTTCTTCCTGAAAATAATAATAATAATTAAATAAAAAATATAGTTATGAATTTGTAGCTTCAGTTGAAACATTTATGCTTCAGCCTCTTTATAACCACCAGATATTGTTACGACCCTTCAGTACATCTTTCATACACTCAATACGTCGAACAAGTGAAAGTATTCCCAACTGCAATTAAGTAGAGCAGCAGTAGACTAATTTCTCGGACAGTGAGAAATATGGCCAGACGGGTATAAAGATTAAAGCTGGATGCCCCTTCCCTAAAATACAATTGGTGGAATATCCTCAACCTTGCAAGAAGAATACTTGCTAGCATAAGGTCCTTGCTGCAACAGAGATGTCGTTGAGCAATTTTTTATTATCTTTGCTCTTACGATTCGATGTGGAGTAAGAAATAACGAGAAAAGCATTAAAAAAGGGATAGCAGATCCTCTGTCCCTAAATTTCCCCCCACTTAAATTTTGACACATGTCCTTTTATTTAATTTTAAAATTAATTAGTATTAAGTAAGAGGAACACAAGGGGACAGGAAAATTAGGGACAGAGGATCTGCTCTCAGTTGGCTTAGGTAGCACCTGATCTTTTGTTGAATTTATGAATTTTAACACAAAATTTATAATCTAGTCACTTAATTTGGACGAGTATGAATATAAACCCACAGATGCAACTGGTTGTATAATAGATTTACCATTAAAGGACCGGGGCGAATAATTGTGTATCCGAGGCCTGATCTTCTCAATGAATCTTCCCCAGCCTTCATAAATTTGAATGTATTATTAGTTATAATGCAAACATACTTAAAGGCCTAGAAGAGAAAAAAATTAAGTGAAGAAAGACTAACCTTCTTGGCTTTTAAAACCTGCTCCCTTCTGGTAGGTTCTATCCCTGATCCTGTACACGAGACTAAGATAAAGTCTGTTTCTTGACCAGTCTGCAAAAATTTGATTAACAAAATCGTATTATGGAAACAGAAAGGTTGCATATTACAGGCAGAAACCAAGTATGAAAACAACACCGAATGATTATAATTTCTACTATCCTACCAGTGAAACATTAAGAAGCCACTTACTGGCAATGCTTTTATATATTCCAATATTAGTTGAAAGCTTCTCAAATCCTGATTCGCTGCGGTGGTTCCATCAGCAACTCTCTGTGGCAAAAATATAATAACACAGAATTATCAGAACTCAAGGCATGAAGTTTATTTCTTACTTCAAATTCCAAGAAACAGCTGTTTTACTTTAGATTGTCATTTTCTCAACAAATCTCAAAACATTTAGTGTGCATGCATGCTTGGGCTGATGGGAATATATAAACATTGAAAGAGAATAATATAACAAAAACAAAGGGAGCAAAGGAGGACAATAACAGAACTAGTTTTATTTTAGTTTATTTTTAGATAAGGACATAGTTGTTCTTCATACTACTCCTCGAAACACAAAAAAATCATATCTTAAATTAGGAATAGGGATTAAAGAAAAAAAGTAAGATGTGAAGAAATAGATTGATGGCAAGAACATAGAAATATCATCAATGAAGGATGAGAGAAGATTTGATAACATGAATAAAGATGTTTGAAACTTAAAATTATATGCGGAAAAGGTACCTGTCTTCTAGGTTCAAAGCGAATTGTAAAGGTATGTACAAGGAATGGATCCAAAGGTGGATCATCTGGTTTCACTGGTCGAAAGGCTGAAAATGGTACTCTCACCTGCAAAATAATAGGAGAAATAGAGGATGAAAGTTTTCCACATGTCAAATGCAAATAACTGAAAATTATACTGGTTCTGCATTATTTATTACGATTCTCCTATACAGAAAAAGAGAATCCTCACCCTGCAAAATCCTACTTTTGTACTGATTCTTGCAAAATACATTTTGCTTTGCGTTGTATCTGCTGAAGGTCCAGATTCAAGAATTAGAACGTAGGATCTTCCGTTCCCACCCACAGAGAGTACCAGACCTTCATACCTAATCATAGAATGTTAAACATTGACATAATGAGTGCTTGGTGTTGATTAAAAACTTATATATGCAGGACTAAATACAAAATACGCAGTATCAGGTATGAAGAAGTGCGCCCATATTTTATCTGAGTATGGAATACCTGTCAAGAGTGGAACCCAACGGAAGTGAAAGCTTCTTTGAAAGCTCCACATACCCGCCTCTCGTGAAAACATAGCCTATTGTTGAAGAAAGAGAACAAACTTAAAGAAAGAAAAAGACACCAGAGCTTTATTACACTATTGATATTGTATCTATGGGAGTAGGTTTTAGAACCACTCAAACAATCAGTTTTTCCCTTAAATTTGCTTCCATAATATATGAAATTCATCTGCTGAAAAAGGCAGTAAACAAATTAAGAATAAAATGCTTGAAGGGTCCATTCACATAGTGTTAACGTCTCTTTTGAGTATGCAATAGGCAAACTGTTAACATGGTTTAGTTTAGGTCATTTCTTGCAGTTTTACCTGAGAAAACTGCTTCTTCATTCTCAGTGAACTCAAATCTAGCATCCATTCCTCCATCGTACTTAGTAGCAATTGCATCCTGGAAATAAGTTCCTTGACGGACATCCCAACCGTTCAATGAATCTGCGGACTTGAACTTAGCAAGTAAAAGCTTACTTTTGCTACTCTTTCCCGCTCGCAGTTGTGCTAGTTTATTGTTGTAGTCCTACAAATTAGAAAAAAAAATAATGGATCAATGTGTTACTTATCAATTCATTAAACATGGGATGTGTAATAAGAAGACATATGATCCAAAGTTGTGCCTGGACTTGTTCATTTGAATTGATGTATACAGTCTGACAGCATAATTCCAAATATTTAGTTCTGGTGTATGTCTCGAACTCTCAAACCTTAAAATTGACAAACATTGAAGTTGGTAGTGTTGGAAATGGGATTTGAAATATTAAATATTAGAGCATTTTGAGGCTCAATTAAATGAGGGACCCACATTCCGAAAATGTCGAGTCTTTGCACCAATGTGTTCTCCTTCATGAGGAGTATAACTTGGTATATTTATATATTCAAATCCATTAAGAATTGAATGAGAAAATTGACTCCAAAGTCACCTACTTGAAATGTTGTAAGGTGCAAAAGTCCCACATAGGGCATTGAGGGAAAATTGAAGAACATATATATGGGATGTTTGCTCAATGGGAAGGGCTCCAAGGGGCACCCCACTTTTGTGGAAGGGAGAGGACCTAGCCAAGGCATGGTTCAAACCGGTGCGCGTTGCTGCCATTTGGTCGGGCCGGGCCGGGCTCGGGTTCGGGTGGGTCGGGTCATGATATATAACTTTTTTGGACAAAATCTGTTTAATAATTTATCAGATTTTGTTTTAAGGGTTATTATCAATACTACGTAGTTTTGACGCCCAACGGTAATAAACTGTCACTTCATTCTATAAATTAATATATTTGGGCGCTAAAACAGTATGAAAATTTTTTTCCCCGTTTCCGTCCCGTTCTGTATAGCAAAATCCCGTTCCGTTCGTTCTTTTTTCCCGTTTTCTAAAAAGAAAATTTTTCCGTTCCATTCTCTGTGCAAAGTTGGCAAAGTGTGCAGTGTTCCCGTGTTCCCGTTTTGCACTGTTCTTCATTTCCTTCCAGTATCATTACTGTATGTTGTATTTACATGCATCATTACTATAATTTCTAATTACATGCATCATTATTGAAAAGTTCGGTACATAACATAAAGTTGTGTTCGTAGTGTTCTTAATTTTGAAGTGCTTCTAATTAAGAACTGAAAATCCGTTTTATCTTGGGAAGCAATTATTCAATTAATCCTTTAGCACCAGTGAGGGAATAAATTTGCTTTAAGGAGACTTTGTGAATTCAAAGGACTCGGATTTATTTATTAATATTTTCTGTGTTATATTTATATAAAATCATGTTTTGTTTTCATCATAAATATATATATATATATATATATTAAATAATACTATATATTACAGATAACAATCTTAAAGCAAATAAATATGATATGAATAAATAATATTATAGTATAAATTAATATTATTTTATTAAAAGTGACTATCATATTAAATTTAATATTATAGTCACTTTTAATAATTATTTTCCTGTATAACAGAAATGACATCTACTAGCACCATTACTGCCGTGAGTATGTCTCATGGAGAAAAGACTGAAAGGTTCAATGGAACGGATTTCAAGCGTTGGCAACAAAAGATGCTCTTCTATCTCACAACACTGAACTTGGCAAGATTTCTACAAGAGGACTGTCCTACTCTTGTTGAAGGGGAAACTGACAAGGAAAAAGTTGCTGCCGTTGATGCATGGAAACATGCAGATTTTCTTTGCAGGAACTATGTAATGAATGGATTAGACAATACATTGTATAATGTGTATTGTACAATTCAAACTGCAAAGGAACTTTTGGAATCTTTAGACAAGAAATATAAAACTGAAGATGCTGGCATGAAAAAATTTATTGTTGGTAGATTTCTTAATTATAAAATGGTAGATTCTAAAGCAGTTATCACTCAGGTTCAAGAATTACAAGTAATTCTACATGACATTCATTCTGAGGGAATGTCATTAAGTGACTCATTCCAAGTTGCAGCAATGATTGAAAAACTTCCACCATCATGGAAAGACTTCAAGAATTATCTAAAGCATAAACGCAAAGAGATGAATCTTGAACAATTGATCGTGCGACTTAGGATTGAAGATGACAATCGAGTATCTGAGAAGAAGACTGGGAAAAACTTCATTGAAGCAAAGGCAAATGTGGTAGAACAAAGGCCAAACAACAACAAAAGGAAGCGTGAAGGCAAAGATACCTTCAAGGCCAAGAAGAAATTCAAAGGCAAATGCTTCAATTGTGGCATTCCAGGACATAAATCAAGTGAATGTCGCAAGCCAAAGAGAGTCAAGAAAGAACAAAAGGCTCAAACAAATGTGACAGAACTGGAAAAACTTTCTGAAAATGTTTCAGACATTAATCTTTCTGCAGTTGTATCTGAGTGTAATTTGGTAGGAAACCCTAAAGAATGGTACGTGGACACTGGGACTACTCGCCACATTTGTTCCAACAAATGGATGTTTTCTACTTACAAACCAGTAGAAAATGATGATCAACTCTTCATGGAAACTCCTCAAGTTCAAAGGTTGAGGACGTGGAAAGATTGTCTTTAAAATGACATCCGCAAAAAACCGACTTTGAATGAAGTGCTTCGTATGCCGATATCCGCAAAAATCTAGTTTCTGGGTCACTACTTAGCAAGAATGGCTTCAAGTTGGTGTTTGTGTCTGATAAATTTGTACTTACTAAAAATGATATGTTTGTAGGAAAGGGCTACATGAATGATGGGCTTTTTAAGATGAATGTTATGATTTGTTGTCATCAAGTCTATTGATAATAATAAAATTAATTCTTCCGCTTTGTTGTAATCTTCAAATATATGGCATGCTAGATTAGGACATGTTAATTATAATACTTTGCGTAGATTAATTAATTTAGAATTCTTGTCTAAATTTGATATTAATCAAAAAACATAAATGTGAAATTTGTGTGGAATCAAAAATGACAAGATTACCTTTTCATTCTGTTGAAAGGAAAACTGAACCTCTAGATTTAATTCACACTGATATATGTGATTTAAAGTTTGTTCAAACAAGAGGTGGGAAAAAATATTTCATTACCTTTATTGATGATTGCACAAGATATTGTTATGTATATTTGCTAAGAAGCAAAGATGAGGCAATAGAAATGTTTCAACTTTATAAAAATGAAGTTGAAAATCAACTTAGCAAAAAGATTAAAGCAATAAGAAGCGATAGTGGTGGTGAATATGAATCACCATTTGAAGAGATATGCTCTACTCATGGTATTATTCACCAAACTACCGCTCCTTATTCACCTCAATCTAACGGTATTGCTGAACGCAAGAACCGAACATTGAAAGAAATGTTGAATGCTATATTAAACAGTTCTGGAGCACCCCAGAATTTGTGGGGGGAAGCTTTACTTTCTGCCAATTATATTCTTAATAAAGTGCCTCATAAGAAAACTCATAAAACACCTTATGAATTATGGAAAGGTCATGACCTTTGCTATAAATACTTAAGAGTGTGGGGTGTCTAAAAAAGTGATGGTTCCTAAACCTAAAAAGGTTAAGATAGGACCAAAACAATTGATTGTGTTTTCATTGGTTATGCAAATAATAAAGAAGGTGATGCTTATCGCTTTCTTGTTCATAAATCTGAAATTAATGATATTCATGTTAATACATTTATTGAATCAAGAGATGTATCATTCTTTGAGAATATTTTTCCATATAATGAAAATAAAGATTCAAATTCAAACAAAAGACCTTTGGATGCTACTAGTAATAATCCTAAAAATATAGACAAAGAGTCTGTAGTGGATGAACCTAGACGTAGCAAAAGGGCAAGGACTTCAAAGTCCTTTGGTCCGGATTTTCTAACTTTTTTGTTAGAAAACGATCCTCAAACTTATAAGGAAGCAATATCCTCTCCAGATGCTTCTCATTGGAAAGAAGCAATAAATAGCGAAATTGAGTCCATTATGCAAAATCATACATGGGAATTGGTGGACCTTCCACCTGGTTCAAACCCCTTAGGGTATAAATGGATCTTCAAAAAGAAGATGAAAGTCGATGGCTTCGATTGATAAATATAAAGCAAGGTTTGTTGTTAAAGGCTATGAGCGAAAAAAGAAGGATTGGATTATTTTGACACTTATTCACTTGTTACAAAATTACATCTATTCGGATGCTAATAGCAATAACATCTTTAAATAGACTTGAAATACATCAAATGGATGTAAAGACCGTGCATTCTTAAATGGTGAATTAGATGAAGAAATATATATGGAACAACTTTGAAGGTTTCATAGCTCCCAGACAAGAGAGAGAAAGTATGCAAACTTGTTAAATCCTTGTATGGATTAAAACAAGCACCAAAACAATGGCATGAGAAATTTGATAATGTTATGTTATCAAATGGATTTAAAATCAATAAGTGTGACAAATGTGTTTATGTCAAAAGCACTCAAAAAGAATGTCATTGTCTGTCTTTATGTGGATGATATGTTAATCATGGGTAGCAACAATGAAGTTATCAACTCAACAAAACGTATGTTGTCAAATAGATTTGATATGAAAGACTTGGGGGTTGCTGATATAATATTAGGAATCAAGATTTCTAGAACATCTGATGGAATTATATTATCTCAATCTCATTACATTGAAAAAATACTTGAAAAATTTAACAAGTATAATATAATTCTAAATAAGACCCCAGTTGATATAAATCTTCATTTAGCTAAAAATGAAGGTGATAGCATATCTCAACTAAAATATTCTCGTATAATAAAGCGCTTTAATGTATGTAATGAATCATCTTAGACCGAATATAGCTTATTCGGTAAAGTAAGCTAAGTAGGTATCTGAGTAATCCGGTAAAGATCATCGAAAGCAATTTTGAGAGTTTTAGGATATTTAAAACATACTTTCAAAAATATGGATCGCACTATACAAGATATCCAAAGAAGATTGGAAGGATATAGTGATGCTAATTGGATATCTAATAATAAAGACTCGAAATCCACAAGTGGATATGTCTTTACCCTTGGAGGTGCAGTGGTATCTTGGAAATCCTCAAAACAAACTAGTATTGCTAGGTCTACAATGGAATCGGAATTCATTGCGTTAGACAAAGCTGGAGAAGAAGCAGAGTGGGTTCGTAATTTCTTAGAGGATATTTCAAATTGGTCAAGACACATGCCAATTTATATGTATACCTTTGTGATAGCCAATCAGCGATTGGAAGAGCATAGTCATTTATATAACGGTAAGTCACGCCACATAAGACGAAGACATAATACTGTTAGACAATTGCTCTCAAATGGAATTATCTCAATTGACTATGTAAAGTCAAAAGTTAATATTGCGGATCCGCTTACAAAAGGTTTAACAAGAGAGTAAGTGGAAAAATCATCGAAGGGAATGGGTTTAAAGCCTACTATTTAAATAAGAGTCGCCATAGTGGCAACCCAACCTAACTGACTGGAGATCCCAAGATCTAGGTTCAATGGGCAAACCGAACTATGTAGTACTCAGTAAAGCACTGAGGAGAGATTTACTCCTAACCATTCCTATTATGAGATAGTGCACATCTGCCGCGAGAATCAGGATAAGATACACTTTTAATGATTTTTATATCTTGAAATATGTTCAAGTGGGGTATTGCAGGATACTCTTGATAAAAGTCACATACGTGAGTAAGAAGGGGGCCACTTCTGTGAGAATTTTGAAGGCTGAATTCTCTAATATACTCATGGAACCAAGAGGTGTTTCAAGGCCAAAATGAACACAAACGTGAGAATCAATTATGTCTGAAGAGATATTTTGTGAATTCTATTATCTTGGTTTACATGAAAAGCTGACAGTTCAAAGACATCAAGTCTACTGATTAGCCAAGTAAATCCGATAGATTTTACTAGGGCAAGTTCAAAGCCACTAGGCTACTTAACCTGATGAAATATCTTTTCTCATGTACTCGAACTAGTGTCTGCATATTCATAACATATTTTGCATATTGTAAAGCCAATTTTACATTCATATAGGGGATTGTTGGAAATGGGATTTGAAATATTAAATATTAGAGCATTTTGAGGCTCAATTAAATGAGGGACCCATATTCCGAAAATGTCGAATCTTTGCACCAATGTGTTCTCCTTCATGAGGAGTATAACTTGGTATATTTATATGTTCAAATCCATTAAGAATTGAATGAGAAAATTGACTCCAAAGTCACCTACTTGAAATGTTGTAAGGTGCAAAAGTCTCACATAGGGCATTAGAGGAAAAATTGAAAAACATATATATGAGATGTTTGCTCAATGGGAAGGGCTCCAAGGGGCACCCCACTTTTGTGGAAGGGAGAGGACCTAGCCAAGGCATGGTTCAAACCCGCATGCCGTTCTTGCTGCCGTCCTAGTTCGGTAGTAGGCTCGGGTTCGAGTTCTAATGTGGTCGAATCATGATATATAACTTTTTTGGACAAAATCTGTTTAATAATTTATCAGATTTTGTTTTAAGGGTTATTATCGATACTACGTAGTTTTGATGCCCAACGGTAATAAACTGCCACTTCATTCTATAAATTAATATATTTGGGTGCTAAAACAGTATGAAAATTTTTTCTCCGTTTCTGCAGTTTCCGTCCCATTTTGTATAGCAAAATCCCGTTCCGTTCATTCTTTTTTTCCGTTTTCTAAAAAAAATAAAAATTCCGTTCCATTCTCTGTGCAGAGTTGGCAAAGTGTGCAGTGTTCCCGTGTTCCCATTTTGCATTGTTCTTCATTTCCTTCCAGTATCATTACTGTAAGTTGTATTTACATGCATCATTACTATAATTTCTAATTACATGCATCATTATTGAAAAGTTCGGTACATAACATAAAGTTGTGTTCATAGTGTTCTTAATTTTGAAGTGCTTCTAATTAAGAACTGGAAATCCGTTTTATCTTGGGAAGTAATTATTCAATTAATTCTTTAGCACCAGTGAGGGAATAAATTTGCTTTAAGGAGACTTTGTGAATTCAAAGGACTCGAATTTATTTGTTAATATTTTCTGTGTTATATTTATATAAAATCATGTTCTGTTTTCATCATAAATATATATATTAAATAATACTATATATTACAGATAACAGGTAGATCTTCACTGGTGATGATTTTGACCTTATGAATTGCGCAATTGCGTCACCTCGTACTCAACAGAACAGTCCCCCCACCCTCTCCCTCCCCCTCTGTGATTAAGATCTCAATCCCAAATTTAGATTTATTCCACAGTGTATCCTAGGATAATAAGGAAATGAGGTTAAATATCTAAAACTCTTAACTTTACCAAGTCTTAATGAGAATAAATAGATTCACTTAATAGCTGTTTTAGACACACTCCTCAAATCATTAACAACTCATTATGTTCCGTTATGTTTGTTTGCAAGAAGGGAATATGGCTATTTAGTCCTTTAAAATTTAAATCCCATGTTTGATTCTAAATTTGTAGTCCTAGGATAATATGATACCCCAACATGGGGTAATATTTAATCCCCTCTCCCTAGGTATTAAAATAATAATTAAATAGTCGCACTTAAATGAACTTTCCATTAAAAAATTAGGACAAAAATACCTTAATTTTAGTTATCCCACATATAATCCCCCTCTAAACAGACACATGGATATTTTTTTAAGATAAAATAATGACAACATTACTAATCCAAGGACTATATAGTCTTTGCGTTTGTAATCCCTTGAAGATAATCCTTGCAAACAAATATATCCCAAGAGTATTATTTATAAATTATAACCTTGAACAAAAGTTTGAATCTTCTTACAGATGAATGAAACAGATTTTACAGCGAAGGAACATACCTGGAATGCTTTTGTAAGGTTGTAAACGCCCTGATTATCAACTCTATTCAGATCCCCAGTGATGGAGGAACGAGCTGTGGCACAACAAATAATTTTGCTGCAACTTTCAACAGCAGCCTTGAGAGTGACTGGATCGCCGACATCCCCAATAACAATCTCCACAGAAGTGGGAAGCATGTCTACCACTTCTTGGGTTGCTTTCCTAACTAGAGCCTGATAAAAAGAATAATTAAAATCCAATTGCGTTTTCTTGTATTAGGAAAGGATTCAGGAGGTAGTTCATATTGATATTTCATATACAGCAAAAGAAACAAAGGTCTGCTACATGTATAGAGAAAGCATAAACCAACTTCCCATACAAAAACAGAGAATTTCCGAATTTGCAACCAAAGTTCCTTCTAAAATATAAACATTAAAAGTACTAATTTTCTGTACAATTAGTTCAGTACATTGAAACGCAGAAAACAAGGTTAAAAAACAACATTCATCACACCTGATTCAGAGAATTGAAGTTGATAAAGTACAATTAATTCAGCACATTACTGAAACTCTGATATAATATGCTCTAGCTATGTTAGGTGGAATTGTTTAATCATAAATTTATCTTTCTACCGAACAACAGGACAAATTGCAGGTTT
Source organism: Panax quinquefolius (assembly GCA_020205615.1). NCBI lineage: Eukaryota > Viridiplantae > Streptophyta > Magnoliopsida > Apiales > Araliaceae > Panax > Panax quinquefolius. The sequence goes on from CM035173.1 coordinate 51,295,981, forward strand.
TGTAATCCTATTTGACAGAGGGACTTCAGTTTCTCCTATTACTAGAGTGTAGCTCATAATGAAGCCCAAGACATAACTTGTAGGCATCACCGCAATTAAAAAGTCACAAAACACTTCACCAACAACCATAGTAAACCAATTGACATGCACACTATTCAAGACTGAGAGGAAGGGGATATAAACTATGTAAACTCGGATATGATTCGAACAATTTGCAGTTGGGATAACCCAACGCCCCCAACCACACATTACCACTAACAATGCACCTGCCTGGAATCCAAAATACCTAACTTCCCTTATAGATCATACGCCATGCAATCAGTTGGATTCAAATTGTTTAGGACCTATTTCAAAGGTCAAACACCGAGGTTCATAACTACTAACAAGAGTAAATCACAGAATAAAAATAATTTATCCATGTAGAGGTTGAGTAATCTAATGGCGCAAGGAAATTGAAGCCAATATAGAAAATTAGAAATTTCATAATTATTAGTGTGAAAAATTCATTTCTTTTATGTTCTATATATATCTTCCTGTTAATAGAAAGTGAAATTATAACCTTAATTGGAAGACAAACTAGAATAACTACGGCTCTTGTCATTGTAACAACTACTACTCCCACTGTCCCAAAATAACAGCCCACTTTAAAGAAAGAGTTTCTACCGAAATTTTGATTTTAACATAATCGGAGCCCAATATCACAACTTTCTTAAAAATCAGGACATTCATTTTATAAGGAGATTCTCATTTTGGGACTAAAGCCATGAAAATGTAATGAGAAAAGAAAAATGATTTATATGTCAACTAGTTTCATGTCAAATTAGAGTAATGTGGAGTTAAAAGCACTAAAATAGAACAGTAATTTTAGGGTCCTTTCCTACCTCCTATTCCATGTATCCACACATATATAGCAACACAAATGAGAAAAAGGGGGAAAGCAATTGAACCTTTACAGTATAGCCCCTAAGCATAAGCTTTCGAACAACAACACGACCAACTCGGCTAGTGGCACCAACAACAAGCACAGTAGTATTCTGAGCACCAGGAATGGCAAATTCACACATTGGTCCACCCTCCCTAATCAAAATACTGGCCTCGTCATCAGTTCTAATTGTCCTAGAAATCTGCCCCAAACCCGAAAATTTTCGCCACACTTCATCAAAAATCTGCCTAGATTTTCTCCCCAATCCCACTGGGTTCACATCATCCAGCCTCTTCATCATTGACACAGAACTACCCTGCTCCTTTTCATCATTCAAATTATCACTAATCCCCTCCTTTTCCTTTTCATTTTCCTTCTCATCCTCTTGGTCTTCATTATCCTTCTTCTTCTTGTTCTTCTGCTTTTTCTTGCTGGTTTCAGTAGCAGTTGATGAAGAAGAAGTAGCAGGCCTAGAAAAAATCATCAAGGACAAACTTCTATTACCATAATGGGCACCCCCATTACTGCTAGAATTGAGGGCATTTGGGCTTAAACTCCATTTCTGGATATTGGGTTTTTTGCAGCAGAATCCGGCAGTTTTTGTAGTGGGTGTCAGGGCAGAAGTTGCAGTAGCCATAAAAATGGCAAATAAACTTGATCAGGCAATTTACGATAAGAGAAAAACAAGATTTGGAGATTCTAAAAAAAGTGGATAATCCTGCCTAATACCCAGATTTTGGTTTTTGTTTTTTTATTTGATCAGATTCTAGAATATGAAGATGGGAAAAAAAATGCAAGTAAGGTGGGGACTTTAAACTAGAACCACATAGAATGGGAAAATGTTAAGAGTTTGGATCATGGAGTTTGAAGCAAAATTGTGGCAGAGCAGCTGTGCCACGTAAATATACTCATATCCTTTTATTTACTAGAACACTTCTGGTACAGTCTGACTCAGCAAATGCTCCCTCCATTCAAGAATGATATCATTTGATTGGTTGATTTTATTTTATCATTTGCTCCATATTTTAATAATAATAATAATAATAATAATACAAAATTATTAGTCAATTATTTTTTTGTTACACCAAACTAAAACTCCCAACTTTGTCATCATATTTCTACGAAACTGATATTTCTACGTGTAAAAATAATAATTCTACATCTATTTTACATGATTGTGAGATCCACTCATTATTCATGTTAAATATATTATACGAAAATATATTATTTTAGAAGGATCATTTGGAAATATTATGGTATCACATAAAATATAAGTTCTCAAATTTTATTATCATTTGATTATTGTTAAATTAACAAATGTTAATCTTAAGATAAATCAGAAATTATTTTTAAATCAGAAAAAATACATCATTAAGATTTATCAAATTTTATAAACGATATTATTTTTGTTAAATGAATTGAATAGGAAATGAAAGTTCCTCGGTAACATAGGATTGTTTTAAAAGTTTTAAAATTTTAATTTCATAATATAATTCTTAAAAATGATATGCATACTATGCAAGTTTTAACATCCCTAAAGAAATTTAACAAGTGAAATAGATTTTTACCTTTTAATGAAGGTGCCTAAAACAACTCATATATATTATAAAAAGCCTCCGGCGGAAGGTTGATAATTTAGTGTCATGTTTTATTAAAAATTTCTCCTCTCTTTTTTTAGTTACAACTTTAGATATATAATTATTTCGTATTTTTCAATTTATTTTTTTTTATCTTTTATTTTACCATCCAAATTTTATAAAATTTTAATTTTACTTTATATAATTTACATAGTCTGTTAGGAGATGACTTATTTTAAAGGATTTATAATTCATTTTAAGTGATGACTTATAAATAAAAGTTGTTGACAAATTTTGACTTATAAATCGAAATTAAGTTAAAATAAATGTAAAGGCGTTTGGTTAAAATAACTTATGAGTTAAAATAAGATATAAATACTACTAAACACATTCATCATCAAATTTAAATATACAAACTTTAACTCCATAAAAGAGAACTATTATTTTAGATGTAGTTGACTTAATAATAATAAATTAAGTATATTTAATTTGTTCCATGGTTTAATAAATTAAATAGCTTAATATTTATAATTAAGTATTTGGAGAAATATTAATTATAAATTAATAAGAAGTATTCTTATTATTATTATTATAAATAATTTAGTTCCTAAATGGCATAGAAATTAAATTAAAACCTTAAGTCCTAAAAAAATTAGGAGAGATGATTAGTCTATATAAGGAGATCCCTTATTATACATTGGGGTTACTGATGGTATTCTATATACTACGTAATAATTATCTACAACCTAAAGAGTTAGGAGAGAGAGAGAGAGAGATAGAGAGAGAGAGAGAACGAATTTGGGTCCACTACCCAAGGTTTTGGAGAAAACCTAAATTTACCTCTTTAATCAATAATCTCTTAGTGGATCACCTTTAAAATGCTACACACACTGAGTAGCTGATGTTTGATCCGTGAATTTAAAGAAGCGTAAAAGATTAGAGGATTTGGACTTGAAGATCATATTAAGGAGTTAGTCATCTTCATAAGGTATATTTTTTTATCCTTACTCAATTAATAATATCGCATAAAGGTGATTCCTGGAATTGCAAAGAAATTTAAATATAATTTATGACATGCTTTCGTTTTACATCAATTTGATTGTATGCATGCTATTGTTTCTGCAAACTTATAGGGTAGACATAACACTATTTCTTAGAAAGCACAAAGACAAAACTCTGCTAGTACAAATTTATGTGGATGACATTATTTTTTGTTCTACTAACGAAAAAATTTGTGAGAAATTTGCCAAGCTAATGTAGAGTAAATTCGAGATGAGCATGATGGGTGAGCTAAATTTCTTTCTTGGACTTCAAGTGAAGTAATCTGATGAAGGAATATTCATCACCCAGACCAAATACACCAAGGATTTACTTAAGAAGTATATCATGAAATCAGTGACTCCCATGAAGACTCTCCATGGCCTTTGCAACCAAGCTTGACGAGGATGAGAAAGGTAAATGTATAGATATAACTCAATACAGAGGTATGATATGCTTTCCCTTATAATTAACTTCTAGTAGGCTAGATATTATGTTCTCTACTTGTATTTATGTTAGATTTCAAGCTAACCCTATGGAATCTCATTTAATTATTGTAAAAAGAATTTTTAGATATCTTAAGTGCACTCCATATTTGAGATTGTGGTATCCCAAAGAGTTTCCCTTTGATCTAGGGTATTCAAATGCAAATTTTGCATGATGCAAGATTGATAGGAAAAACACTAGTGGTACATGCCACATGCTAGGGAATAGGATTTTCTCATAGTTTAGCAAGAAGCAAAATTCAGTTTTAACTTCAATTGCAGAAGTTGAGTACATCATTTCTGGTAGTTGCTATGCTCAAATTCTATGGATGAATAATCAACTAGCTGACTATGGGTTTGAGTTTAAATCTATTCTTATTTTCTATCATAATACCAGTGCTATAGCTATAACCCATAATTTTGTCATACATTTTATGTCTAAGAATATAGACACCAGATACCATTTTATTAGAGATCATGTTCAAAGTAGAAATATATCATTGCATTTTATCTCAGCTGAAAATCAACTAGCTGATGTGTTTACTAAACCCTTAGATGAATCTAGATTTAATAAGCTAATTAATGAGTTAGAAATACTAAATTTGCACCCTTAGTATTATGCTCATGGAGTTACTAACTTTGCAAGAAGAAATCATATAACGAGTAGTGTTCGTATAGTACTTCATTAAACAAAGAGGTTCGCAGAGTGGTTCGTAGAATGAAGAAGCTCGTAGAATGGATTGTCGAGCAGTAAAGTATCGTAGAGTTAAAAGGCTTAATAAAAATTTACTCTACATTATCTATCAAATCGTTGAGCAAAAGGAAGACAATTAAAGCGAATGGTCATCAACTCTAGAGAAAGCGAATAAGAAGAAAAAGTAATTGCTTTATAACTATAAATAACAGTTATGACGAGACGTGAGCTCAATATATAGTCACTTGAAACATGTCCCACTCAGCCAAATTAGAGGGAAATAACTTAAAAACTCTTTAAATTTTTCATCTGATCTTTACTATTCATTTCAATCTTAAACTTTCAAATTTTCTCTCTAACTCTCAAGCCCTAGATTTTCAAAGAGTTTGCAATCTTAGACATTTTTCATTCCTTTTCAATTTAAATTTCTCTGAAGAAGATGACAAACTACCAAGTAATCTTAAGAAACCAGTTGTGCTTCGAGAATTTTGCAGATGCCGAGCGAGCAGTTCATAGTTGTTATTGTGTTTGTGCAGCAGATTGGACTCTATGAGGCCTTGAATACTAGTACAAAGGTCTACACAAGACTTGTAGAGGAGTTCTACCTGAATGTTGTGTGCGAAGATGGAGTCTCATAACAAAGGTGAAGGGTCTCACCCTCAAGTTCGATGTGATGGAGTTGAACCATCACTTGGATTTTATGACCGATGACATCATGTCCTTTGAAGATGTTGATATGAAGTCTGGGTTGGAGTTGATGGGTTACAAAAAGAAGCCACAACTTAAAGGAATGAAGAAGAAGGAATTCTCTCCAAATTATGATTTCCTTGCCGACATAGTTGGGAAATGTATTCTTTGTAAGGAATTTGCCCATGACTCTATGAGCGAGCTTCAACTCAAGATAATGACTGCTATAGTGATGAAGATTAATTTTGGAGTCATCTTCATGGACTGGATCGCTAAATGGATAAATAATGCTGAGAAGAAGAAAGTCGTAGGCAAGCTAGTGTCAAAAAATGTTTTATGGGCGATTCATCAACATTGTTGTTTCCTAGAGGCACATAAGAGATCTAAAAGGGGAGTTAAATAGATCTTTTAATTTTTTTTCTTATTTAAAGACTAGTTACCAAATAATTAATTTAGCACAATGGAATATTAGTTTAAACCCCCCCTAAAGATTTAATGAAATCTTAATTCTAGATTTAGCACTTGTGGATATTAGTCACTATCAGATATAACAGTTAATGAAAGAATATAAATATTTAAAGTAAATGACACAAGATGTTTAAGTGGTTCGGAGTACAAATAACTCATAGTCCACTCTTTTACTTCAACAAGTAGGAAATCCACTAAGGATATAGTCACAAAGACCATATTACTAAGATCTGTTACAACTGAATCACTTAGATTCCTTCGAGTCACTTAGTCTCTCCAAGATCACTTAGACCAGGTCACTTAGACCTCTTCAACTCACTTATACTTGGATGAATGTCACTTAGACAATCAAATCATAATGAATGATAGTTGTTTTAGGTTGTTGCTAAGCTCTGTAATAAGCTTGACTTCTTTTAGGTACTTAGCAGCTTGAACAAGTATTCCTGTTTCGTAGAGTAGAGCTTGATATATTTTGGCAGAGTTTCAACTTTGTTCTTAGTGATTCGTGCTTGGATTTTAATCCTCGTACTCTTTTATAGACTTTTGAAAATCATCTCATTGGAGAGTTCCCATTGGTGCATTTAATGCTATGCATCAAGATGTTCTTTGATGTTGACCTTTAGAGTAAGTATTAGGCTTGTTTTCGGCCCTGGCAAGTCCCATCAGATTGTAGTCTAACCTACCATATGTGAGTGGTGTCACATCTTCAATGCTAGATTTAGACATACCACTATTTGATCTTCTTATTTGAAGTTGAAGATGGTGAGAAACATCTTGAAATATTTTCTCTACAATGCTCTGCATTTGTAAGTCCTATGACAGTTCTGGCATGCTCTACGAACTTTGACTAATCATAGAGTTTGGTGAAGAACGTAGAGTCTTGACTTAAGTTACTCGACGTTCTGAACTCTACGAAAAGTTATTTTACAATTAGAGATGTAATCTACGAAGAGTTCTCTATCTTCTACTCTACGAATGACTCTTCTTAGGTAAGCACTTTACGATGCTTGAGAGTAGACTTTCATGAACTTCTTTACTCTCTGAACACTTCGACGACTATACGATCACCAACCGATGCTCTACAAAAACTTAGATTACTCGCGAACTCAATTAACAATATTATATAATCGAATTGATCATATCACTTATACATTAAAATAACTCAAATGATCAACCTAACAAGTTTGATCATTCTATTTCGATGTCCTTGTACAAATATATCTTAGATAAGGACTTTACAAAACTATTGAACAATTATACAGTACTATAAACACATCATCAAATTTAAACATGTATATCTTAACAATTACTAACAATCTCCCTCTATTTGATGATGAAAAAACTAGTAGTTTAAGAACAAACGTCAATTCTAAGATGCAAAGAACATAAATAGGTAACAGGCCTTATCATACAGTAAGAAACTATATCTCTACATCAAAAGAATGAATTTTATTGATGTATAAGATTTTGTACAAATTTTGAAAATTTTACAACAAACAAATATTTCAAATACAAAAAAAGTTATAACTTTATACCTACTATCTCCCACTCTTTTCTTTAGAAAACCAGTACTTCTTAGCTGCAATCCTTTTCTCAATTTTGGCTCTATCTTCAACTTGCTTTCTTCAAATCTCTTTTATTAAATCTCTTGGGCCAAGATCAAACATATTAGGTCTTTCTTCTCCCACAATGTGAGTCCCTTGAAGATTTCTATTGAGATACGAGGGATCACCTAATATGAGTTTAGTGCTAGTTGAGGTCACTGCATTTGGATCATGTCGTGAGGAGGAAGAATGTCCATGATCAGTAGGAAAAGTAGTTTTAGGAGAGCTGAACGCTGGAGGATAGATAGAAGTTTTCACTTTCATTGATCTTTTCTCCCCCTGACTTAGTAGCTTATTTCCCCCCTCTTTGTCAGCATTCAAAACATATATTTCTGCTGATAATTCTTTGACACTTTGAACCATTTCTTGCATTTGATTACGAGATAAGGCAATATCATCTTGATTTTCTTGCAGCCTTGCTTCTATTTTTCACATTGTTGATGTACAAATGTCATTTTAGAGTCTGTTCGTTCTAGAGCATTGTCTATTTGCTTCATCTGATTCATTACCATGCTCTTGAACTCATTGAGGGAGTTGCTGAGGTCAAAGAATTTCTCAGTGAGGGCTTTTATGGTGTTTTCATTTGCTTCTTGAAGAGTAAGAACTTCCTCTTTATGATCTTGAAGGCATTTGAAGTAAAGAACATCCCTTTGCTTATGATTCTCAATAATGTCTTTTAATAGTTCTTTCATGTCTTTTCTAAACTCTTTGGACATATCTATTGGAACTTTGGTTGCTACCTCTGCAACACCCTTTAAGGTGTTTTTAATTGAAGTAGAAGAGTGCTCAAGATTAGAATGAAGCTCATCCGCAATAAGATCCATAAGTTCTTTTAACTGAGGTTTAGAGGGTATTATTGAGACCCGCTCCAAAATTCATTCTAACAGCTCTTTAGAACCAACATTATCACTCCAAGAGATGTTTGTCAAAGTAAGGGTTAGATCAAAGTATTCATTATTAGAAGAAAAAGGTATATCTTGAGGAGTTATTCAAAGAATATCTGGTTGTATAGATTGTATAATTTGTACAGGTTGTACAAATTGTATAGGCGATGAAGGATGTAGAGGAGAATGTGTAAAGAGAATGTAGGAAAAATTTGTTAATGATGGAGAGTTTGAGTGAAATGGGAAATGAATGTGTGTGGGAGAACTAGTATTATCTACATCAACCGTAAGGTTTTGGGACTCTACAATCGGAGAGTGTGAGTTATTTACATCATCTATAGAGTGTTGAGACTCTACGAATGGAGAGTTATAAAAAGAATTAGGAGGTGATGAAGGTTTCTCAGAGATCCTAGATGGTGACTCTACGACCTTGTCATTGTAAACAAAAAATGAATGAATAAATTTTGAATAAGTAAAGAAGAATTTACTAATTGTAGAGATTCTATCATATCTATAGGAAGAATAGAAGGTTTTATTACTGATTATCTTCTTAGCATAATGAAGAACCCTGTGAAAGTTCTGAGCCATCACTTTTACATTGGGATAGGTCTTGAACGCCCAAGTGATGAAGCTTAGATTTTTGGAAAGAAGATCTCGAAGCAAGGGCATGAGAAGTAGAAAGAAGTACAAATTTTCAGCTTGATTGCTGTAAAATATTATAGTTCTGTCCATAGTAACTCTGCCCTGATGGAACTCCCCAGTGAATTCAACATCTAGTTCTTCTGATTCTATTTTTTGAGGAATTGAGGGGACTTCATGAGTTACTTCTGGTTGCTCCCCCTCAACTTGTGCATTCATTTACTCAAAAACAGGAGGACTATGTTCAACCCCAATATCTGCAAACACTGATTCAATTATCCTTGCTTGAACCACTGAATCATTTGGTGAGCTTTAATTTGGCACTGGTGACTCTCCCTTTAAACCAACTTCTTTCTCTTCTAGATGGTCTGATGACCTTTTCTTTCTTTTCTTCTTCTCCACAATGTGGATAGGCTTTCTCTTTTTCTTCTTTGTTCAGGATTTCGTTCCTTCATAGCCATTTCCTCATTTTCATCTTGACGCTCTGGCAGATTAGCAATCCCAACTAATTCATATTCATCAACAGTTGGCTCGAGTTAACCAGTTGTCCTAGCCATTTCATCAACTACCATTACCGACTCTGTGATAGAAGAGTTTGGTTGCTCTACGATCAGAGACAATATTGATTTCTTTTAGCGCTTGCTATTTATCCCTTTCTTCTTGATTAGTTTAGAGATGGTAGAACTCTCATCAAATTTTTCTTTGTTCTTTTATGCCTTCTTCTTCTTTATCATCATATGGGGCTTGTCTTATGTGGAGGTTAGAACACCTTGAACATGTAAGGCAGCAGAACCTTGAGATGTTTCCCTTGGCCTTTCAGCCTTTATGTTCCCCTTGTTCTTCCTCATTAGTCCTGTTGACTATTTTTCTTCATTGGACCCTTCATCAGTTATTGCAACCTTCCTTTTCTTTGAGTTTTAGAACCTCACTCTGTGTCTTCTCACTGTCCTCAGGTTGTCTTGATCTAAAGATCTCAATAGGATATTTCTTCCAATTATCAAATAACTTAGGAGTAATCTTCTTGTTTACATTGTGGGCTTCTCCCTCATTATCCCCAATGACCTCATTCAGTAAGTTTCTTCAAAATGATATTAATAAATCTCCCATAGAACATTTTTGGAGCCTACTTCCTTGATGTTTTTCTCTTCCCAACATCTATTATCCACCTTCCTATGCATCCCAAAAGAATTGAGCCAAAGTTCATCTAGATCTTTAGCCCGATGGTTGTCATAACTCTCAACTAAAGATCGATGACCGAGTCATGAACAATTTCTTTGTAGAGAACACACTTACCCATAATGTCTGCAAGGAATTCATAGTTATGAGGAAATTACTCTTTCTTCATCCCTCTGTGATATGCGTTTTTCTTGTACCATATCAGCTCTAGCCCATACTACACATTGATGTTGTCGAGTGATGTGATAACTTCGAATGCAAAGCCTAGAAGAACACTTCCACATCTATCAGTTGGAGAGACTTTCCCTTAACCCTAGTTGATAAAACATCATCTGCATATTCTCTGGTATAATTCTCCCATTAAGCTTAAGTAGATTTTGAAAGTAGTGAAAGTAGTATGCACATAAGCCAATCATGTTTGATGATAAAGCATATACTTTGTAACAATCTTATTCATTTATTAATAAAAAGTATTAATTTATTAAAGGCTTTTAATTATCTACATGATGTTGTTTTATAATATGTGATAAACCCATAGTTTTAAGCAATGCTTTTAGAATAATGATGATGATCATTCTAATGAGATCTAAATTCTTAGAAAGCTTAAAACTAAAATAGTTTCCAATCCCCAATCGTTGGGAATTAGTGAATTCGGATAGTTTGGTACATACGTTGCTTTTCTTTCGTTGGATGAGGACGATTGATCTCATGATCATATGTGTGGAGACACTAAGGTAAGTATGTAGGTGCTTATTAGAGAATAAGTTCACTGAACGTGACTCGCTAAGGAATACCTAATGGAGTTTTATTTGCATGTCAATAGGAATTCTGTAGTGATAGTAAAGTCTGAGTGATCCTTGGACTTGAGATTATCATAGTATCTTGTGTATGATGAGTTATACTTTGACTTATTCCTTAAGACCCTTAGGGTATATCAAAGGGTATACTTGGGTATAATAAGTTGTACATAGAGATAATGTATGATCAATAAAGAATCTACCACTTCTAGTAAAAGAAGAGAAATGTCCTATGTGATTCGATAAATGACAACCCAGTAGTCCTTGGCCAAGGCAGAATAAAATTAGAAAGGAGTTTCTAATTTGCATTATTTGGTGTTGTGCATTTAAGGATCGAAATACATATAATTAAATAAAATAAGACTTGATAGTAATTCCATGTCTTATATTTAATTGGGACATTGTATGGTGGAAGGATTGAATTGTCTGAAGAATTATTTACTCAAAGGTTCTTTTATGATTAATGTTGAAATCTATATTATCTAGAAAGTCATTGATCGCTAGGGAGGCTTATCCCTATTGTAGAATAAATATTATTTATTTAAATAATTAATAATTTAATTTATTTATTTAAATAAGATTAGAATTGTTCTGATTGATTTATTCACAGCCGGTTTAATATGGAGAACCTAAAGGGTCACATCATAAAAGGAAGAATAATTATTTAAGAAGTAAATGGCATAATCGTAATAATAAGTTAAGTATATTTAATTTAATCTATGGTGAAAGAATAAATTAAATAGCTTAATATTTATTATTTAATATTTTAGAAATATTAAATATAAATTAATAAGAGGAGTCTTATTATTATTATTACTATTATTATTATTTAATTTCTAAAGGAGTTTGGGAATTAATTAATAAAAGTACTCTCATATATTCCTAATAAGATTAGGAGACAATTAATTAAAAGATTTTAATTAATTATTCCTAATAAGATTGGGAGCATAATTAATTAAAGGAATTTAATTAATTAAAATAAAACTTAATTCCTTAATTGTTAAGGAGGGTTGCCCACATCTATAAATAAGAGGAGTCTTATTATGGGTGGAGTGTGGTTGTTGACTTTTTCACAACATACGTAATTCCAATAGTTAGAGAGTATGCCCCTTTTTCTAATAGAGATAGGAAAAACTAGGGTTTGAGCCAAATAGCCATCTTCTTGAATCTTTATTCTTTCTTGGTGGATCACCTCTAGAGGCCAAACACTTGGGTGGCTAATGTTGATTAAAGATAGGAACCAAATCTGGTGGATTCAAGTTGAACGCGAAAAGGATTTGAGGTGAACTTGTTCCTGAGGAAGCTCGAATCTTCAAGGGTATGATTCTTGTTTTTTTTTTTTCGTTTAATTAATAATTGTGCATAAAGGGTGATCCGGGTATATGATTTATAAAATTTTAAAACTCTGATTTTTCACGTTTCTGCTTATTTTATGTAATTTGATTGTGTTCATGAATATTATAAACCTAACAGTGGTATCAGAGCCAAACCTTTATACGAATTATTAATTATTTTAATTTAATATATATATTAATATATATTTAAAACAATTTAATTAAGCATAATTTGTTGTATAAAATTTATTTAAAAACTGCTATCAGTGTTTTTGCTGTTCCTGCAAACACGTTTCACGGAACTCATTAATATGTTGTAGTATGTTTGTTGTTGAAATATTTTTATATGATATATATATTATATATATACCGTTAACTTTGTACAGTATATATATATATATATATATATATATATATATAACTAAACTACTAAAGCATTGCAACATCTCAAGCCTCAAGGTGCGGTTAGATATTATTTATATATGATTCACGATAGCCCAGCTTTTTCCTCCAGATTTGTATGTTAACTATTTATCTAACAAAATATAATTTATTTTAAATTTTTCGTTCACCTTAATAAATTATTTGGGCCGTTCAAAATTTGAAATAAATCTCATCGTCCATGTAGTGCCGGAGTCACGGGACACAACTAGTGTTATATATTATATATATAAGTTAGTTAACAAGGAGAAGTCTTTTAAAAAAGCTCCTACGGTTATTATATATATATATATATATATATATATATTTTTAATTATTTTATAATTAAAATAAAAAGTTTATTTTAATTTTAAAATAAAAGGTTTATTTTAATATTAAAATAAAAGGTTTATTTTAATATTAAAATAAAAGAGTTTATTTTAATTTTAAAATTAAATTTCATGCTAACTAATTAGAGTTGGAATTAGATTCCATGATAATTAATTAGAGTTGAAATTGGATTCTATGTTTCCTTAAATAAAGGAGTTTATTTAGATATGAAATAAGATTTTATATTATTCAAAATAAAAGAATTTATTTGTGAATAGGAAAGAGAACCGTATTTTTTTAAATAAAGGAGTTTATTTAGATATCGAATAAGATTTCATATTATTCAAAATAAAAGAGTTTATTTGTGAATAGGAAAGAGAATTAAGTGTTTCCTTTAATAAAGGAGTTTTTTTACTTGGAATTGAATTCCATAATTAATTAAAATAAATGAGTTTATTTTGATTAAAATAAAATAGTTTATTTTATTCAAAATAGGATAAATTTAAATAAAAGAGGTTTATTTTGATTTAAATTTGGATTAAAATAAAGAAGTTTATTTTGATTCATAATTAGATTTTATGCTAACTAAATTTGCCCATTAAATGATATCAATATATATATTGAATGTTTATTATTCATGAGATGAATGTTATTTATTGATGCATATGTAGATGTGTATGATAATAAATGGGATTGATTATGGACTATTGACCAATGTGATTGGATTTTATTTTATTTAAATGAATGAATGTATGTGTTTTATTAAATGGGGTCTATGTAAGACCCCAAATTTTATAAAATGAAAGTTTTCAATTTTCTAATAATTATTATTTTATTTCGTAAATGGTTAAATTGATAAAGGGTTAAAGTTAAGAGTGATATGTGAATTTTTTTGCAAAGTATGCAAGTTGTTATAAAATATTCGTTTGGTTGAGGAATATTCTTTTTCGTTTGAGAATATCCGTGACGACGCAAGACAATCATTGGTGGACCCCATTACGAAAGTATTATCGTAGTAGTAAGAAAACGCATGTAATTATTTTTTATAAAAATAACTACGAAAGTGTTACCGTTAAACCGCGTTGAACTACTCTTGGTAGTAAAAGTACAAAGAATACGTTATTGGTCGCATAGTAGCACACGGTATTGATTATTGATGCTTATGTGAGAAGTCACTCAGTTATACTCAATTATTGCTACAGTAATTGCTACATCATATTTCTCATGTTATTGATTCAATTATTGTCACAGTATCATCTGCATAATATGATATATTATTAAATCAATAATTGAGACGACAAAGTTATTCATATTATTAAATTGCAATATTTACAATGTCTAGAAGTTCTGTAAAGAAGAGGTTTGGTCACCTAATTGCGCGCCAATAGAGAGAAATCCTTATTGGAAAGCCCCCTCTTTACTAGGAACGACCTGGTTGTTAAATATTGTGAGAGTTATAATATTAATGATGAATGTTATTAAAAATCAAAGTTGAGTTCGGAGTTGAATTTGGAGACGCAGACGTGATATTTGAGTCCGGAACGATGAAATTAGTAGAAATAGACTATAAACACAAAATTTGTTGGGGTTGACTTTTTGGTCAAAAAATTCAACAGTTGGCTTTTTCGAAAAAAGTTAAACTTTGAAATTTCCAAAATAAAATTTTTGAGAAAAATATTTCCATTGTGTTGGGATTGTTAGTGTTAATGGAAATCGACATTTATTTTGATAATAATTGATGTCTAGAGGTTATATTGACCAATCGGGTAATTAATCGAATAAATGAGCAATTAATTGTTATTAATTCACATGATTATAACTATTTGTTCACATGTGTGTACTATTGATTTACATTCATTTACTATTACGGGAGTTGGTGCAAGTTTAATAATACTTGCAGGACTAAATTAAAAATGAAAGAAAAGTTGAAGGTATTGTACTGTAATATTTTGAGCCCCAAAACGTGCAATTATCAAAACTATATTTTCCTATAAATAGAAGCTCATTCTTCCTTCATTTCTCACCAATTCATTAAATCTATAGAGAAATTATTATAGAGAGAAATTATAGAGAGAAAAAAGAAGAGAAGTTTGCTACATCTCTACTTCAGTATCCAGTTTTTTTCTAAAGTAAGGGGTATTATTTCTTTCGTATTCATGAAGAGAGCTATTGTTATTCCATTCCTTATTATTATGTTAGAATAACTGCCTATGCAAAAAATAATGCATACATGGTGAAATTCTTCTATTATTCCATTCTTTATTATTACATTTGGAATATCACATGCATGCGGATTACGCATGACCGGTTCCGCTTCTTTATTATTCTGTTGGAATATCCTCATGCATGCGGATTACGCATGACCTATTTCCATTCTTTATTATTCATTGGAATAACTTTTATGCATGCGCTTTATCGCATGCTCGATGAATTCTCATTGTTATTCCATTCTTTATTATTCTCATTGGAATATCACATGCATGCGGATTACGCATGACTCGTTCAATTCTTAATTATTCTTGTTGGAATAACTCATGCATGCGGTCTATCGCATGCCCGGTGAATTTCATTGTTATTCCATTCTTTATTATTTTGTTGGAATATCCTCGTCTGCATGCGGATTACGCATTTAATTCGTTCCATTCTTTATTATTCATTTGGGAATAACTCGTTCATGCGGTCTATCGCATGCATGGTGAATTTCGGTTATTCCATTCTCTATTATTCTGTTGGAATAACCTGTCTATGTGGATTACCGCATGCATGGTGAATTAACCTTTGTATTCATTCCTTATTAAATTATAGAAATGATCTGTCTACGTGGATTACCTCATGGCGGGTGAAAAATCTATTTGCAGTTTCGTAATTTTTCTGACCCTCAAAAATTTTGAAAAAATTTGAAATTATAATTTGATGAGTTTTCTATATTATGTCCAAAGGTGGCGATTTTTGGATGTATAGATTAAGAGTTATGGATTTTATGAGAAAAGACTATTTTAAAAGTAAACCCTTATAACTCCTTGTGGTTAACTCCAAAATTGGTGAAAGTTTTATTGGGAGTACATGTATATAACAGGAGTATACCCTGTAAATTTCGGAATTTTTGGACAAAAGTATAATTTATGATAAATGTCTAAATATTCGGCAGTTTTGTCCATATGAAAAATAGTAAATGAATTTTAAAAACTCTGAGAAAAATATATGTTCAATATGGGACTATATTCAGCTAAATCCCGAAAAGAAATATTTTTGGGATCGATTTGGTATTTTCATGAAAATGAACTAGTTATGAGTAAATGAATTAAATATGTTATGCCAAGTAACAAAATTGAAAAATAGGATTTTATGGCTTGGGAATCCTATATAGGGTATATGCAGATTTTTGATGAGGAATTTGATCATTGGTGATGAAATCTTATGAGTATGACATTTTTGAATGATTAAAATGCATTATTTGGTAAAGTATAAATAATTAAAATAAATTATTTAGAAGTTTAAGAAGTGATTAAAATATTATTATAATATTAATAATATTAATTTATAAGTTTATTAAGTGATTGATAATATTTGGATAAATTTAAAGTCTTTAATATTTATCCTTGATTTCGTTTGATTTGATTTCGTTTGATTATTGCTTATATCATTGTCATTATCCTCATGCTTATATTGTGATGAAAGTCATCTTTGGCTTACGTGCATAGATGGACTTGGTATGATTATGACAAGGGATTATTCGGTATAATCATGACCTGTAATATTATAAATGATGTGGTAAAAATCCTCAGTGGCCTGTAGTGCATTGATGGACAATTTTTGGTATGATTATGACCAGTGATTATTCGGTATAGTCATGTCCATTGATGATTTAATGAATATCCTTGGCCCGTAATGCAGGGATGACTCGATGATGTGGTTTATTTATTAAGTTGAGTCTCAGCGATAAAAATTGATGAAACATTTTAAATCATAGAAGATAGTAGATATCATGCTCTACTTAACTCTTCTAATGGATTGCTTATTCCGCTGCAGTTAAACTTGATGTCTACTGTATTTTATCAGTTTAACATTGTTGAAGACTAATGATAATTTTTCTCGCATTATCTTAGTCATAATATTTCTTCTTGGGCTAGTTGAGCTCACCCTTTTCTTTCAATGTTCTCTTGAGAAATGAGAATATAAATGAACTAGTCGGGAATGGATTGACCATCCGGATGGTTGCGATAGTAGTCCTCACTATTATGTGAAATAGTGTGATAATAAATCTATTGAGGACTTATTTTGAGTTTGAATCTTGTGTAAGACAATATTTGTATTAAAACTCACAACTCATGTTATTATATTTAAGATTGTATTTGTATTCTGTACCATGTATTTGGCGACTCAGAATAGATGATGTATACCTATTTTGGGGGCGTCACAGTTGGTATCAAAGCTTAGGGATATGATCCTTGACTGAGATGTGAGACAAGAACTAGGAGGGGAGAGACGGGGAATTCCTTCGTTAGTATGATCTACCTAAGTTTATTTGGTATTTAATTGGTCAGTCAGAGTATAGGGATAATATGTGATATGTTAATTAACCCTTGTTTTGTGGTAGTATTTAAAAATGGCATCCGAAAATGTTGAGATAAGCAATGAAGCACATGAGACCGTTGAGTCACCACAAATTAATACCCAGGATAATGTGCAACAGGAAGACAATAATCCTCAGGTAAACAACAACGATGAAATGATGAACGATGGGATGTTCAGAGGCTTTATGCAATTCATGCAACATCGGTAAGGCGGCTCCTATCCAAAATGCGTGTGGAAACACCGACAACTCTCGAGACGGGTCACATGCTTAAGCGCTTCAAGAATCTGGGACCACCAGAGGTTTTTGGAGAGCCAAAACCACTTAAAGCGAGACGTGGATAAAGCGGATCTGCAAGATATTTGATGTCTTGGGATGCTCGAGGAGAAAAGGTTCCTTTGCCACCTTCATGTTGCGGCGGAGGCGAGATCTTGGTGGGAATCTATAAAGCGTACTCAACCTGCCGCACTGAAGATGACTTGGGAAAAGTTTCAAGAATTGTTCAACGACAAGTACTTTCCCAAAAGTATTCATCACATGAAAGAGGTAGAGTTCATCAAGCTGGAGCAAAACAACATGACCGTGTCACAGTACGAAGCCAAGTTTGCCGAGTTGTCCCGGTTTGCGTCCCATTTGGTTTATAATGAGGAGAGAATGACGTGAATGTTTCTAAGAGGTTTAAAACCCGAGATACGTCAATATCTTATCTCTCATAAACTGTGTTTGTATTCAGATGTTGTTAATAGGGCTCAGTTATTGGAGCGCGATAATGAGTCAACCCAACCAAAAGAGAGCAGCCGACAAAATGATAATACCAGTGATAACAGTCATCGAAGCGGTGACAATAAGCGTGGAAGGAATCAACATGCCAGAAATGGTAATCAATTCGGTGGTAATCATGGCCATGACAATAAGAGTGGACATTTCAAGATGAGGAGATTCAATAATGATGGAAAGATGTCAGCACCAGCACCTGTTGTTAAGGAAGGAGAACGACCACCGGGTCGTATGTTACAAATGTGGAGGGGAAGGACACATAAGTTCAAACTGCACGATGCAGTCCAAAGCATGTTACAATTGTGGAAAAGAAGGTCACCTAGCCTAATTTTGTCGTGCACTAAAGTCAAGTCCAGCTGGGATGGAGGCATCCAAGGGTGTCCCAGACAAGACAAAATCGGAAGTTCAAGGGAGAGCGTTTGTCGTAACCTCCCCAAAAGCGAGTAACCCGAACGAATTTAGCACGGGTTAGTTAATTACAAATTTTTGCGAAGTCTATACCTTGTTAGATACCGGTTCTACCCATTCTTTTATCTCTCTTGCTTGCGCTCAACGTTTAAATTTGACCCTAGAGAAGTTAGACTTTGACTTATTGGTTAAAACTTCGTTAGTAGAAGCCTTCATTATCTCCACTGTTTATAAATCTTATTTGATTCAAATCAACACTTTCACGTTACCTGTCGATCTTATCTCTTTGAAAATACTTGCCTTTGATGTGATTTTAGGGATTGATTGGTTAACTACTCATCATGCTAAAATCGATTATTTTCATAAGGTTGTTAGCTTTCATATTCCTAACCAACCTGTTATGCGAATTCAAGCAACCAAACCACTAAAAATCAATCATTGTCATATCAAGCCATAAGTAAAGAGCCCCGAGCCTTTCGCTGGTGACTTCCTTGTGTGGAATGCACCGAAGCCAGACTATCCGTAGGGGACGCCGTAAATAATAGTTGTAAGTTGATAGGTATCAATGTGACGTGCTATCCAAGTCTTGGATGAGAGTCACAGTTTTGAATGATATTTTAATTGTTAATAAATTTCCTGACGTATTCTTGAAGACTTCTTAGCCTACCCCTAGAGCGTGAAATCGAATTTTGTATTAACCTCAGTATAAAACCCATTTCTAAAACCCTCAAATATTTCTTCAACTAAAATGAACGTATAATGCGCCAAAGACGTTGGCTCGAGCTGTTGAAGATTACGATTATACCATTCAATACCATCGTGGAAAAACGAATGTGATAGCTGACGCGTTGAGTAGAAGATCGTATGCATTTACGAGTGCGAATATACGAACCTACGTGAAGATAACGAATATATGATTAGAACTGACTTTAGTCGATAATGTTAAAGTCGCTAAAGCTACGTAATCTTCTGAGAGTCGATGAATACGAAGAAGAAGGTTCAAGAGGGCGTTATTTTAAAAGCAAGAGTTGCTGAAGAGAGGAAATCTCAACCCTCGATTTAATTGGCCCATTTGAAATCCTCGATCGAGTAGGAACTGTGGCATATAGACTCGTTTTACCGCCAAGTATGTCACATGTTCATAACTTTTTTAACGTATCAATGTTACGTAAATATGTGGATGACCCGAACCACGTTATTAAATTAGAATTATACGAGATAGCAGAAGAATTAACGTATGAGGAGATACGTGTTAAAATCTTGGATAAGAAGGATCATATTCAACACTCAAAGGTTATACCTCAAGAGTTAGAATTTGACGAAGTGTCCTCATTTGTTCGGCATACCAGGTACGTACGTAAATTTCGAGGGCGAAATTTCATAAGGAGGGGAGATTGTAAAATCCCAAATTTTACGAATAAAGATTTAATTTTCTCGAAATATTTTTTTCAAAATTATGGTGTGGATTTGAGATAATGTTATAGTTATGGGTAATATTTAGAAATTTTGAAAAGTATGCAAGTTGTTATATAATATTCGATTGGTCGAGGAATATTCTTTTTGTCGGGGAATATTCGTACGATGGTACAATCATTGGTGGATCCCACAACGGAATTATTGTTGGATTGAGAAAGCGATAAAAATATTTTTATGAAAATAACGGCGGAAGTTTTACCGTTAAAACTGTTGAACTACTCGGTAGTAAAAGTACAGTAATACGCGTGGTTGCATAGTAGCACACGGTATTGATTATTGATGCTTACGTAAGAAGTCACTCAATTTTGTTCAATTATTGCTACAGTAATTGCTGCATAGTATCTCACGTTATTTGATTCAATTATTGTCAGTATTTTATATATTATTAAATCAATAATTGAGACTACGAAGTTATTCATATTATTATTTGCAATATTGACGATGTCTAGAAGTTCTGCCAAGGAGAGGTTTGGTCACCTAATTGCGCGCCAATAGGGAGAAATCCTTTCTTTCCTGGGAACGACCTGGTCAATTAATAGTGTGAATTATAATAATGATGATGATTTTTGTTTTATTATTATTATAAATGTAATAAAACAGAAAGATTTTTATATAAAATAGAATACTTTTTATAAAGTTTTGTTTTATTTGATTATAAATAGAATATAATATATTTTATTATGCATAGAGTTTGTATAGTGTCTCCAGATAGTGTTTGCATAGTAAAATCTTTTTATATAAAAATGAATACTTTTATAAAGTTATTTGTTTTATTAGATTTTAAATAATATATATATATATTTTATAAATAGAATACATTATATTTTATTGCATAGTATCCTTTCTATTTTCCTATAAATAGGATGTTTAGTTAGAATTGAAAACACACGGAAGTTCGAGAGAATTTTCTTCTATAATCTTGAGTGTATTTTCTTTAGAGTTTTAAGAAGCTTTGGCGTGAAAAGCAAAGATAAGTTTTCTTCAAGAATATCATCGCCTCTACCAATTGGAATACTCTTCTTTTCTAAGGTAAGGGTATTATTCTTTCGTATTCATGAAGAGAATTATTTTCTTTCAATACTGTAAGAAGTCATTATTCCATTCTTTATTATTATGTTGGAATAACTTTTATCTATGTGAAGTACCTCATACATGGTAAAATTCTTCTCATTATTCCATTCTTTATAATTACATTGAATAACTTTGTCTCATGGCGCCTATCGCATGCCTCGTGAATTCATTGTTGTTATTCCATTCTTTATTATTCATTTGGAATATCCTCATGCATGCGCAGCTTTCTGCATGACCGGTTCCATTCTTTATTATTCTGTTGAATAACTCATGCATCATGGATTATTACACGCCTAGTGAATTCTTACATTATTCCATTCTTTATTATTCATTGGAATAACTCATACATGTGGATTACCGCATGCATGGTGAATGATCCTTCAGATTTATTCTTTATTAAATTGTGGAAATGATCTATCTACGTGGATTACCGCAAGGCGGGCGAAAATCCATTTGCAGTTTCATATATTCTATTATACTCAGTTGGTTAAAGTTTTTGCTTCTATACTCCATGAAATTAGTAGAATTTCCTAGATATTTCAAGCTTTCATCCAAAGATCTTTTCATGGAAATATTCTTCTGAGCATTCTTGAATTTTACTCCACAAAGAAGTATCATGTTGACAATTTGGACGTTATTGATTTTTGGATAAACTAAAATTTTAAATCTTTAAAATTTATCCTTGAACTTATTTTATTGAATTATTTATGTCATTATCATCATCCTCATGCTTATATTGTGATGACAATTATCTTTGGCTTACGTGCATAGATGGACTTGGTATGATTATGAGCAGGGATTATTCGGTATAATCATGACTTGTAATGTTATAAATAATGTGGTAAAAGTCCTCAGTGGCCTATAGTTCATTGATGGACAATTCTTGGTATGATTATGACCAGGGATTATTCGGTATATTCATGACCATTGATGATTTAATGAATATCCTTGGCCTATAGTGCAGGGATGACTCGATGATGTGGTTTATTTATTAAGCTGAGTCTCAGCGATAAAAATTGATGAAAACATTTTAAATCATAGAAGATAGTAGATATCATGCTCTACTTGACTCTTCTAATGGATTGCTTATTCGCTTTGTGCTTAAACTTGATGTTTATTGTATTTTATCGCTTTAACATTGTTGAAGACTAATGATAATTTATTCTACATTATCTTAGTCATAATATTTCTTCTTGGGCTAGTTGAGCTCACCTTTCTTTCTTTCAATGTTCTCTTCAGAAATGAGAATATAAATTTGGAACTAGTCGGGGAATGGATTGATTTCATCCGATGGTTGCATTAGTAGTCCTCACTATTCTCGTGAAATAGTGTGATAATAAATGTATTGAGGACTTATTTTGAGTTTGAATACTGTCTAGAAGACAATATTTGTATTAAAACTCACAGCTCATGTTGTATATTTAAGATTGTATTTGTATTATGTACCATGCATTTAGCGACTCAGAATAGGTACCTATTTTGGGGACATCACAACAGATAAAAGTCCTTAACATAATCAATTTGATTGATCAATTAGGACAACGAGTTTTGTCATGGATGGAAAGTTGAGCCAAGATTTGATCTTGTACTCACTCCCGGACTGCTTTCACAATTGTTGTGAATTTTTCATATGAACAAGCTAGATATCAGCCTTGGTGATTTGCTTAACATGTTGAAAAATGTTGAGAGTCACTTTCCAACCAAGAAAGACCATGTCTTACTGGTAGGGGCCAAAGGATCTTCTGAAAAGAAAAATGATTCAAAGAAGGTAAATAGAAAAGCAAAAACAAAGGATAACAAGAACAAAATTGATACGGATAACAAATGAGTTTGCTTCCACTGCAATAAGCCTGGACACTGGAAAGAAACTGCAAGAAGCATTTTGCAGAGGCTAACCAAAAGAAGCTTAGTGAAGTTTCGGTTACAAATACAATTTTGTTCATGATTTCAAATAATTTTTTCTTTAAGTCAAGGTTCTACTTGGGTATTGGATACCGACTTTAGTTATCATAAATATAGATTTATGAAGGGACCAAGCAGAAATAGAAAACTAAACAAAGATAAGTAATCCTATGTGTGGAAATGAAGCAAAGGTTGCTATATTAGCCATAGAAACTTATAGTTTAGCAATGCCTACAGGCAAATCTATTAAGTTAATAAGTTGTTATTGTATTCCAGTTCTTGTTAGAAATATTATTTCTATTTTATTGTTGGACAATGAAATCTTTGGTATTATATTTAAGAATAATTGTTGTTCTATTTATAATAATAATAATAATGTTTTGTATAGAACTGAAATATTACTTAATGGATTTTGTATAGACTTACGTGAAAATAATTTTGCAAATTGAACAAACTAGTATAAGAAAAGGAGATGATCATTCAAAGAGTTGAATGTGTGTATTTGCTAAAATACAAGTGTGAATTATTTAAAAGGTTCAAAGAATTCAGAAGTGAAACAAATTGGCAAAGTATTAGGATTCTTTGATCGGAATCAAGGAAGGAATACTTGTGCAATGAGTTTCTAAATCATCTCAAATGGTTTTCTCACAATGGACGCCTCCTTATATGCAATAATTGATTGATGTATCTGAAAGGAAAAATCATACCTTGTTGGACATGGTGCGGTCCATAATTAATTTACTGACATTCCAGTATCCCTCTAGGGTCATGTCCTAGAAATGGCTGCATATCTACGAAAAGGTAACCTCAAAATCCGGCCACAAGACTCCATAAAAGTTATGGACATGAAGGATCCCTAATTTTTAGTATGTTAAGATAAGGGGTTGTCCAACTTATGTGAAAAGGTTTCAAAGGATAAGCTTGTGACAAGATTTGACAAGTGTCGATTTGTGGGACATCCTAAAGTAAGTTTAGGGTATATGTTCTATAATCCTACTTGGCAAAAGGTGTTTGTTGCGAAACACGCTGCCTTCTAAGATAAAGGTGTTTATCATTGAAGGGGCTAGTGGGAGGATAATAGATCTTGAAGATTTCAAGAACCACAAAACACTATAAGTTAAATAAGAGGAACCTGTAAATAGACCTATTGTACCACAACCGAATCATAAATTTGGAATAGTACCAAAGATACCTAGGAGGTATGGATTCATCATAAATGATGATGATGAGGTGCACATCATAGAAGATGATGATCCAGTTACATACAATAAGGTAAGAGTTGTAGACACTCAGAGAAATGGATTGAAGTAAGCTTTTTCAAATATGGAACATTCGTTTTGATGAGATAATCAAAAAAGGTTTGATTTAATCAAAAACAAGAATGAACCTAATGTGTACAAAAGGGTCAGTGGGAGTGTTGTGATATTCCTAGTATTATATGTTGATATACTACGGATAAGGAATAACATACCAATGCTACAATCAATAAAGCTAAAGTTTTCTAAACATTCCTCCATGAATGATTTGGGAAGAGTATCTTAATTGGGGATAAAATCTATATATATAGATTAAAGAGGATGCTCGACTTAACCCAAGGAACGTATATTCATTTGATGCTAAAGTCGTTTACCATGGCAAATTCCAAGAGATGTCTCATGTTGATGAGCCATGGAGTGTATCTCTCTTAATAGTCCCCACAGACTCCTGAAAAGAGAGATCGCATGAGTGACAATTATGTATGTAATGAAATATACGAGACCTGATGATGATCAGTCATATTCTGGAGAAGTTCACTGTGAGTCAGTGAAAAATATCTTAAAGTACTTAACCGACACTAAGGATGTGATCATATTCATGGTGGGTCTAAATTAAAACTAGAGGGCTTAACAGATTCAAGTTTTTCAGACAGACCAAGACGACATAAAATCCACTTTAAGGTAAAGCGTTACCTTGAACGGTGGTGCAGTGAATTAGAAAGGTTCCAAACAGCAAAGAGTTGCTGGTTTAGTGATAAAGACAAAGTATGTAGCTGTAAATGAAGCTGCAAGTTGATTGTTTGGATGAAAAGTTCATTACAGAACTAGGAATAGTTCTTAAGTCTCATCTTGGATCTAAACATGTATTGTGGCACTTTCATTTGATTATAAGAATAATTGAAAGTTGGAAAATCACTATAGAGATAGTGGACTCTCAAGAACAACATTACATATCCATTAACTAAAGCTTATCCAACAGCAGGATAATCGTCACTTAGAAAAGAAGAGTATGAGATACCATGACGATTGGCTTTAGTGCAAGTGGGAGATTGAAAGTAGTATGCACACAAGCCAATCATGTTTGATGATATAGCATATACTTTGTAACAATCTTATTCATTTATTAATAAAAAGTATTAATTTATTAAAGGCTTTTAATTATCTACGTGATCTTTGTTTTATAATATATGATAAACCCATAGTTTTAAGCAATGCTTTTAGAATAATGATGATGATCATTCTAATGAGATCTAAATTCTTAGAAAGCTTAAAACTAAAATAGTTCCCAATCGTTGGATTACTAAATTGGGGATTAGTGAATCCGAATAGATTGGTACATACGTTGCTTGCTCATTGGATGAGGATGATTGATCCCATGAACATATGTGTGGAGACACTAAGGCAAGTATGTAGGTGCTTATTAGAGAATAAGTTCACTGAACGTGGCTCGTTAAGGAATACCTAATGGAGTTTTACTTGCCTGTCAATAGGAATTCCTATAGTGATAGTAGTATAAGTGATCCTTGGACTTGAGATCATCATAGTATATTGTGTATGATGAGTTATACTTTGACTTATTCCTTAAGACCCTTAGGGTATATCAAAGGGTATGCTTGGGTATAATAAGTTGTACATGGAGATAATGTATGATCAATAAAAATCTACCACTTCTAGTAAAAGAAGAGAAATGTCCTATGTGATTCGATAAATGACAACCCAGTAGTCCTTGGCCAAGGCAAAATGAAATTAGAAAGGAGTTTCTCATTTGCATTATTTGGTGTTGTGCATTTTAAGGATCGAAATACATATAATTAAATAAAATAAGACTTGATAGTAATTTCATGTCTTATATTTAAATTGGGACATTATATGGTGGAAGGATTGAATTGTCTGCAAGAACTATTTACTCAAAGGTACTTTTATGATTAATGTGAAATCTATATTATCCGGAAATTAGATTTGATCGCTAGGGAAACTTATCCCTATTGTAGAATAAATATTATTTATTTAAATAATTAATAATTTAATTTATTTATTTAAATAAGATTAGAATTGTTCTAATTGATTTATTCACAACCGATTTAATATGGAGAACCTAAAGGGTCACACCATAAAAAGGAAGAATAATTATTTAAGAAGTAAATGGCATAATCGTAATAATAAATTAAGTATATTTAATTTAATCTATGGGGATAGAATAAATTAAATAGCTTAATATTTATTATTTAATATTTTAGAAATATTAAATATAAATTAATAAGAGGAGTCTTATTATTATTATTACTATTATTATTATTTAATTCTTAAAGTAGTTTGGGAATTAATTAATAAAAGTACTCTCATATATTCCTAATAAGATTAGGAGGCAAATTAATTAAAAGATTTTAATTAATTATTCCTAATAAGATTGGGAGCATAATTAATTAAAGGAATTTAATTAATTAAAATAAAACTCAATTCCTTAATTGTTAAGGAGGGTTGCCCACATCTATAAATAAGAGGAGTCTTATTATGGGTGGAGTGTGGTTGTTGACTTTTTCACAACATACTTAATTCCAATAGTTGGATAGTACGCCCCTTTTTCTAATAGAGATAGGAAAAACTAGGGTTTGAGCCAAATACCCATCTTCTTGAATCTTTATTCTTTCTTGGTGGATCACCTCTAGAGGCCAAACACTTGGGTGGCTAACGTTGATCAAAGAAAGGAACGAAACCCGGTGGATTCAAGTTGAACGCAAAAAGGATTGGAGGTGAACTTGTACCTGAGGAAGCTCGAATCTTCAAGGGTATGATTCTTGTTTTTTTCTTTTTCGTTTAATTAATAATTGTGCATAAAGGATGATCCGGGTATATGGTTTATAAAATTTTAAAACTCTGATTTTTCATGTTTCCGCTTATTTTATGCAATTTGATTGCGTGCATGAATATTACAAACCTAACAAGTAGTTTGCCCTCAAGCCAATCACATTGGATGTTATAAGCATGTACTTTGTAATCTTGTTCATTTATTAATAAAAAAAATTATTTAATATAAAAGGCATTCTTTATCCATGTTAATTAGTTGAATTAATAAATGCGATAAACTTATAGTTTTGGAACAATACTTTTAGAATCATGATGATGATAATGCTAATGAGATCTAAATTAAAGATAACTTAAAACTAAAATGTTCCTAATCGTATGGATCACTAATATGGGGTTACTAATTTCGGATAGACTAGTACATACTATGCTTGCTCTATTGAAGAGGATGATTGATCACATAATCATTTATGTTGAGACACTAAAGCAAGTATGTAGGTGCTTATTGGAGAATAAGTTCACTGAATGTGACTCGCTTAAAGGAACCTTAATGGAGTTTTACTTGTC
Organism: Panax quinquefolius; assembly: GCA_020205615.1. Lineage (NCBI taxonomy): Eukaryota > Viridiplantae > Streptophyta > Magnoliopsida > Apiales > Araliaceae > Panax > Panax quinquefolius. The sequence goes on from CM035173.1 coordinate 51,323,868, forward strand.
TGTCAATAGGTGTTACTATTTTGATAGTAGTACAACTGATTCTTGGATTTGAGATCATCATAGTATTGTATATACTGAGTTATATCTTGTCATATTCCTTAATAAGGTATGTCATAGGGTATGTTCAGATATAATAAAGTGTATATGGAGATAGATGGATGAACAACAAAGGATCTACCACTTCCAATAAAGGGAGAGAGCGACCTATATGATTCGATAAGTGATAACTCAAAAATCCCTGGCCAGGGTTGAATGGAAATTAGAAAAGAGTTTCTAATTTACATTAACTAGGGTTGTGCACTTTAGAATCGAAACACATATAATCAACTAAATAAAACTTGACAGTAATTCTATATTTTATATTTGATTGGAACATTGTATTGTACAATGATTGAATTGTATGAAAACCGTTAACGAAATATGTTTTTGTGTGTTCTTTGTGATTAAATGTTGAATTCATATTATCTGGATAGTCATGATACACTAACGTAAGGTGTCACTTTTGATGTAGAATAAATACTATCTATTTATATTTGAATTAAAGGAGTTTAATTCATTATAAATAATATTAGAATGGTTCGAATTTATTTATTCTACTTACCAGCTTAATATTGAACCTAGAGGGTCACACCATAAAAAAGAGAAATATAATTTTAGAAGTGATTGACTTGATAATAATAAATTAAGTGTATTTAATTTATTAGTGGAATAAATTAAATAACTTTATATTTATAATTATGTATAAGGAGGAATACTAATTATAAATTAATAAGAGGAGTCTTATTATTATTATTATTATTATTATTATTATTATTATTATTATTATTATTATTTAGTTCCTTGGGAATTAAATTAAACCACAACTTCTAAAAGGTTTAGGAGAGATGGTTAGTCTATAAATTAAATAAGAAGGGTCTTATTTGTGAGATAGACTAATGCATCTAATGTTACTGCAAGTATTCTCAACCCTAAAGAGTTAGGAGAGAGAAAACTAGGGTTATCCATCCAAGGTCTAGTAGAACCTAAATTCATCTTCTTTAATCAATATTCTCTTGATGGATCACCTCTTGGGCATTGCACACTTGGGTAGCTGAATAAATCATTTATCGATAATAAGAATTTTCTAAATTTCATGCTAAATAACAATTCAATGATGAAAGAGTTAAACTCTTTCGAAGTTTCAACAATGTTCAATTGATTAACAAGAGATAATACTACTTCAATAACAAAGTGGAATATTTTCAGATTTTATGTTGAGTGATCACAATGGATCTTGAACAAATCGAGTAACTATCAGATATTCAATGCTGAATTACCCCAGACGTATTAGATAACCATAAAGATTAAATCATACACCTCCGCAAATACATAAAGTGATCGGCTTCATTGTACCCTATATTATGCATAATACTCAAAAATCGCGCAACAGCCGGATATTCGACCACAAAGTCCCCTTTTTATAAGGGTTGTTCATCTCAGTCTTACATCAAGAGTTCGTATCACAACAATATGGTTTGGACTATTATCAAAGAAATACTATGATTTCAACATATAATATCTATATCGATCTAGCCGAAATAATTGGCATTGATCTTTTAATAACAACTTAGTTCAAATACCAGAACGTATCAAGTTTTAACAAATATTAGTCTCACCAAAATAATTAGCCGAGACAAAGCTCAAAAACTATTCAATAATAGACATAAATTAATTACACTATTTGCAATCAACAATAATATTGTGAATAACCAACAATAGTTATTCACCAGTCATGCTTTCGAAATTTTAAATTCAGTTTGAGTTAATAAACTTGCACTAATTGTGAATGATCAATAATAATCTCAGACATGGAATAATCAGCAATAATTACCCATTACTATGCTTGAAAAATAATAACTCGAGATTTAGTTAAGGAAACTTGCCTTGGTCGTTGACTACTGCTACACAATATAAATTAGATTTGTTTGAAAGACCTATCATCAATAATGTTGGTCTCGCAATTAGCGTAATACATCACGTCACATAATACTGTTATTTAACGTCATTATATAACTTAGACATATAATCATGTAGTCACAACAGTGCTTAGAACCTATAAACACACTTATTAGGTCAAACTATTTTAGTCTAGTTGGACTTTGGTATCAATACGGTGTCTCTATTACCTTATCAGATAATTAACAAGTTTATTTTCAATAAAACTCTATTCTACAACTTCAATATTATTTTAGATAATTAAATTATCCTTTATAATATTTTTCGTAAGCTCATAATAATTTTCTAATAATTACTATATTTTATAATGATTTTTCAAACACCGATATCATTTTAAATGATTTAAATATTGAATAATCTCATTATCATTAATATTTAAATATTTTTAAAATATTAATGAAATCCTTGTTAAAATATTAAATTTATTTATAATAACTCAAAATATTTTTAAAACACTAAAATTATCCTTAAATGATTTTAAAACACTCTAGTTTATTGTGTGAATGATTTTGTTGAACCATTAGTAATCCTAGAGAAGAGTTCACGGTCTTGTGGACCCTCAGCATAATTTAAAATCTAAGTTATTCATACTACTTCCAAATTATTGAATGATTGTGGAATATTCTTATTCTTTTGAATGGGGAATGTGGCAAGGAAGACATTCCTTAGAAAGAATGAACTGGTAGAATACGACATGTAATAATCGTATAAGCTATAATAATTCCAAGAAAGGAATAAAATTCTGAAAGAGAAAAGATGAAGTTATATATAAAAAAAGGGACCGAGTAGAGAGGTTTCAATGATTCTGAGGACGGAATCCTTATAAGGGGGGAGATGATGTTATAACCCGAATTTTCAGAAATTATTAAAATAAGAATTTAATAAATAAAATTCTTATTATACGATGTGTCGGGTTTGAATAAGAATATATATAGGTGTTATATGTGACGCCCCCAAAATAGGTATACATCACCTATCTTGAGTCGCCAAATACATGGTACAAAATTCAAATACAACTTAATTATACAACAGTCGTGTAAAATACGACAAAACATATGCTGTGAGTTTTAATACAAATATTGTCATCTAGACAATATCTACACTCAATTGAGTCCTCGTTACATTTATTATCACACTATTTAACAGAATAGTGAAGACTACTAATGCTATTATCTGGACCGTCACTTTGTTCCCCGACTAGTCCCCATTACGTTCTCATTTCTCAAGAGAACAATGAAAGTAAAAGGTGAGCTCAACTAGCCCAAGAAGAAATATTATGACTAAGATAATATAGAATATATTATCGTTAGCCTTCAACAGTGTTAAACCGATACAATATAACAAACATCAAGTTTAATCAGCAATGCGAACAAGCAATCCATTAAAAGAGTCAAGTAGAGAATAAAATCTACTATCTTTTATGATTTAAAAGGTTTTTCATCACTTTTATTCTTTGGGACTCGACAATAAATATTCCACATCATCCCCGCACTACTACTTAAGGATATTCATTAGTATCACAACCACAAATTATCCATGCACTACGGGCCAAGGATATTCGTCGTATTCATCAATGGTCATGATCATGCCAACAACTATCCATCAATGCACTACGGGCAATGAGGACTTTTACCACATCATTTGTAACATTATGGTCATGATTATACCGAATAATCCTCGGTCATAATCATACCAAGTCCATCTATGCACTACAAAAGCTACATATGATTTTCAACATAATATAAAACATGAGGATGATGACAATGATATAAGAATTCAATAAAATAAGTTCAAGAATTAATTTATCCAGAACTAATAACGTCCCAAATTGTCAACATGATACTTCTTTGTAGAGTAAAATTCAAGAATGCTCGTAAGAATATTTCCATGAAAAGATATCGGATGAAGTGCAAATATCAAGGATATTCCACTAATTTCATGGAGTATAGAAGTCAAAACTTTAACCAACCGAGTATAATAAAGAATGGAATAACAAAAGAAATCACCAGTATGCGATAGACCACCTACGCATATGTTATTCCAATGTAATAATAAATAATCGAACCATGTCACGCGTGAACGCATTGCACAAGATATTCGACAGAATAATAAATAACGGAACAGTGTCGGTAAACTTCGCACCGAAGCGATGTTCCAACAGAATAATAAATAACGGAACCAAAGTCACGCGTAAACGTACGCATATGATGTTTCAAATGTAATAATAAAGAATGGAATAATGTAAGAATTTCACCATGTATGCGGATTGTGATGTAGACAAAGTTATTCCAACATAATGATAAAGAATGGAATAACAAAAGAATTTCACCAAGTATAGGGTGATCACAGATACAAAAAGTTATTCCAATGTAATAAAAAATGGAATAATGTAAGTTCTCTTCATGAATACGAAAGAAATAATACCCTTTACCTTTAAACAACTGGATATAGGAGTAGTGAAGTAGCGAATACTTTTCTTCTTTCTCTCTATAGTTTCTCTCTCTAGAGTTTCAAAGAATTCGTAAGAAATAATTAAGGAATGAGCTTCATTTATAGGAGAATGGACCAATAATAAGTAACTAATTCATAAACGGTCCAGATTGATTTACTTTTAAATGTATCGGTCCAGTTGGTTTACTATAAAATATTCTAATAAAACAAAATCTTTTAAATAAAATATAATATATTCTATTTATAATCTAATAAAACAAATAACTTTATAAAAGTATTATGTTTTATATAAAAAGATTTTACTATAAAAACACTATGTATAATTGAATATAATATATTCTATTTATAGTCTAATAAAACGAATAACTTTATAAAAGTATTACTGCTTTTATATAAAAAGATTTTATTATGCAAAACACTATGTATATAAAATATAATATATTCTATTTATAGTCTAATAAAATGAATAACTTTATAAAAGTATTCTATTTTATATAAAAAGCTTTTCATTTTATTATATTAATAATACTAATAAAACAAAACTTCATTATCATTATTATAATTCACACTATTAATCGATCGTGTCGTTCCCGTGAAAGAAGGGGTTTTTCAATAAGGATTTCTCCTATCAAGCGCAATTAGGTGACCAAACCTCTCCTCGCGTAACTTCTGACATCGTTAATATTACAAATAATAATATTAATAACTTCATCATCTTAATTATTGATTTAATAATATATAAAATATCGACAATAATTGAATCAATTAACGTGAGATACTATGCAACAATTACTGAAGCAATAATTGAACAAAACTGAGTGACTTCTCACGTAAGCATCAATAATCAATACCGTGTGCTACTATGCAATCACGTGTATTCTTGTACTTTTAATACCGGGTGTTTCAACAGTTAACGATAAAACTTCCGCCGTTATTTTCATAAAATATTTTTGTCCTTTTCTCAATCTGACAATAATTCCGTTGTGGGGTTAACCAATGATTGTGTCGTCGTACGAATATTTTCTGTTAAAACGAATATTCCCCGATCAATCGAATATTATATAACAATTTGCGTACTTTGCAAAATTTATAACTATTACCCACAACTATAACATTATATCAAATTCATTCCATAATATTCAAAAAGGATAATTATAGAAAATTCATCTTTATTCATAAAAGTTGGGGTCTTATAATCTCCCCTTCTTATGAAATTTCGCCCTCGAAATTAGGGTACGTACCTGGTATGTCGAAGAGGTAAGGATACCTTGATTTCATTTCAGATTCTAACTCCCAGGTCATTTCTTAAACATCGTGGTTCCTCCATAAAACTTTGACTTGAAGTATAACCTTGGAGCGTAGAATATGTTCCTTCTAATCCAAGATTTGAACAGGAACCTCTTCATACGTTAAATCTTCCACTATTTCGTCCGGTTCTAACTTAATAATGTGGTTCAGGTCTTTCACATATTTACGTAACATGAATATATGAAAACGTTATGAACACGAGACATACTTAAGCAGTAAAAGCGAGTCTATAGGCTACAGTCCCTACTCGATTGAGGATTAAAAATGGGTCAATGAATCGAGGATTGAGCTTTCCTCTCTTTCCAAATCTCGTAACTCCATTCCATGGAGAAACACATAACAACACATGATCCCCAATATCGAATTCCACGTCCTTTCAATGAAGATCTGCATAACTCTTTTGTCGGTCTTGTGAGATTTTTATACGTTGTCGGATCGTTTGAATCATTTTCGTAGTCATACGTACCAACTCCGGTCCCAACAATGTTGCTTCACCCACCTCATCCTAGCATACTGGAGAATGACACTTTCTTCCATACAACGCCTCGAATGGAGCCATGCCAATACTTGTTTGATAACTGTTGTTGTAAGAAAACTCCACCAATGGTAAGAACTTGTCCCAACTTCCCTTGAAGTCAAGGACACAGAGTCTTAATAAATCTTCAAGAGTTTGAATAGTCCTCTATGATTGTCCGTCCGCCTGAGGATGATATGCCGAACTAAATCGTAAATCCATGCCCATAGCTTTTTGTAAACTAACTCAAAATCGTGAAGTGAATCTTGGGTCTCGATCAGAAACTATGGATATTGGCATACCATGCAGCCTTACAATCTCGTTTATGTACATACGAGCAAGATGTTCAAGTGTATAAGTTTTTCGTATTGGTAAGAAATGAGCAGACTTGGTCAATCTATCAACAATGACCCAAATTGCATCTATGCCTTGAGAAACCTTGGGAAGACCAATGCTTGAAATCCATGGTAATGTGCTCCCACTTCCATTCTCGGAATTTTAAGTGGTTGCAATGGACCTTTTGGTACTTGATGCTCCTTGACTTCGTTGACAAGTTAAACACCTTGAGATAAACAACGCTATCTCTATCTTCATATTGCCCCACCAAAATGTATGTCGAAGATCATGATACATTTTGGTACTCCCAGGATGGATTGCAAACGGTGTGTTGTGCGCCTCCATCATGATTTTATACTTTAACTCGTGGATCGTTAGAACACAAAGTCCTGAGTTGACTCAAGTATTCCTTCTTCATCGATTCTTGCTTCTAACATAACACCTTCTTGTACTTTCTTCCTCATATGCATCAGCTCCAGGTCTGTAGCTTGAGCAGCTTTAACTTTATCGATTAAAGTCGGTTCTACTCGTATATTCGTCATCATCACGTGGGTCCCTGGAGTCTTTATCTCTATCTCCATCCTTTGCAAGTCATACAAAATGGGCCTCTGCGTTGACAATATCGCACTCGTACCTACATATGATCTTCTACTCAATGCGTCAGCTACCACGTTTGCTTTTCCAAGATGGTATTGGATGGTAAGATCATAATCTTTCAACAGTTCAAGCCAACGTCGTTGTCGCATGTTGAGTTCCTTTTGAGTAAAGAAATATTTGAGGCTTTTATGATCCGTAAAGATCTCCACTTTCTCTCCATACAAGTATTGCCTCCAAATCTTTAGTGCAAAAACAACAGCTGCCAACTCTAGATCATGAGTAGGATAATTTCTCTCATATTCTTTGAGTTATCGAGAGGCATAGGCTATGACTTTCCCATGTTGCATGAGAACACATCCTAACCCTTTGCGTCGAAGCATCATCAGAGATGACAAATCCCTCCGAGCCAAATGGTTTCTTGAAAACTCTTCTTGTGTAAGCCCCATAGGTATTCATCACCCATCTTGAGTCGCCAAATACATGGTACAAAATTCAAATACAACTTAATAATACAACTGTCGTAAAATACAACAAAACATAATCTAAGAGTTTTAATACGATATATTGTCATCTAGACAAAGATACAAACTCAAAGGAGTCCTCATTACATTTATTGTCACACTATTTAATCGTAATAGTGAGGACTACTAATGCTATCATCTGGACCACTCCTTTTCCCCGACTCGTCCCAAATTTATATTCTCATTTCAAGAGAACAAAGAAAGAAAGGGTGAGCTTAACTAGCCCAAGAAAAAATATTATGACTAAGATAATGCAGAATAAATTATCATTAGTCTTCAACAATGTTAAACTGATAAAATACAATAGACATCAAGTTTAACTGCAGTGGAATAAGCAATCTATTAGAAGAGTCAAGTAGAGAATAAAATCTACTATCTTCTATGATTTAAAATGTGTTCATCAATTTTTATCGCTGAGACTCAGCTTAATAAATAAACCACATCATCGAATCATCCCTGCTCTACGGGCCAAGGATATTCTTTAAATCATCAATGGTCATGACTATACCGAATAATCCCTAGTCATAATCAGACCAAGTCCATCTCTGCACGTAAGCTAAAGATATACAACAATAAAATTAATAATCAACAATCTATCTTTGCACGTAAGCCAAAGATATATAATTCAATAAACAACATATCCATCTTCATCTTCGCATCGTAAGCCAAAGATAACTTTCATCACCATATAAGCATGAGGATGATGACAATGATATAAGCATTAATCAACTAAAACAAGGATAAATATTAAAGACTTTAAATTTATCCAAATATTATCAATCACTTAATAAACTCATAATCTAATATTATTAATATTATAACAATATTTTAATCACCTCTAAACTTATAAACAATTTATTTCAATTGTTTACACTTTACCAAATAATGCATTTAATCATTCAAAGGATGCCATAATCATAAGATTTCATCACCAATGATCAAATCCTCATCAAAAATCAAGATATACCTTATATAGGATTTTCAAGCCATAAAATCCTATTTTTCCAACTTTGTTACTTCACATAACATATTTAACTTTATATGTTCAGAATTAAACTATTTTCATGAAAAATACCAAATCGGTTCCAAAAATATTTCTTTTACTGGGATTTAGCGAATATAGTCCCATAATGAACATATATTTTTCTCAGAATTTTTAAAATTCATTTACTATTTTTCAAAAATCAATTTCTAATTAATTCCTTAAGAAATTAGCTACCTCAAGTTTAACTTCAGAAATTCCCAAATCTTGGCAGGATCTTACACATGTTAACGTGATCTTCCAGTTTAAATTTCATGGTCATCGGAGTTATAAAACTCCAGTTATAGCGTTTTTCGTCGAAAAAACTTAAATATTGAAATGGTCATAACTTGTTCATTTTAAGTCGGAATGAGCTCATTTTTGGACAGGAGGTTCTTTATTCCATATACTTTCATGTCCCAAAAGGCCAAAATTTTTCTTACAAATTAAGTGGCCGAAATAGTCCTTCAAAAATCTGGACAGTAGCATTTCGGTAATTTCCAGCTTTTGACTCCTTTGCTAAAATCACTCCACACGATAATCTACAACACCTTTTCCAGTGATTCTACTTGGAGATGCTACAAAACTCATAGATCTAACTCTAGAACTTGACCATACTCAAAAATTCAAAATATAATAGGAGATATGGTCAATTGAATTTTCATGTTCCATTTTCAGCAAAATCTAATTTTCAACCCTTTGTGATTTCTAAGAAACTTTTATGTTTTCAAATAATAACCAACATAACTCATCATAACACTTACTAATACTTCATATAACCATGATTTTCATCAGTCCAAAGCTTTTATTATGACTCTCATCATAATCAACGTAACCAGATCATTTCCATAATTTAATAAGGAATGAATATAAAGGATCATTCACCACGCATGTGGTAATCCATATGATATGTTATTCCAATGTAATAATAAAGAATGGAATAATGTATGATTCACCATGCATGCGATAGAGACCGCATGCATGTGTTATTTCCAAATGAATAATAAATAATGGAACCAGTCCCACGTAAACGCATGCATGTGATATTCGGCATGAATAATAAATGCGAAATAATAAATAATGGAACCAGTCCCAGCATAAACGCATGCATGTGATATTCCGACGTAATAATAATAAAGAATGGAATAACAATGAATTTCACCATGTATGTGGTACTTTGCATAAACAAAGTTATTCCAACAAAATAATAAAGAATCGGAACCAAATCGGTGAAATTGCAAGACCGATGGTGATATTCCAATGTAATAATAAAGAATGGAATAATAGAAGAATTTCACCATGTATGCGGTATTTAAGATAAAAAAAAGTTATTCCAACATAATAATGAAGAATGGAATAACAACTCTTACGAGTATTGAAAGAAAGTAATTCTCTTCATGAATACGAAAGAATAATACCCCTTACAGGTACAACAAATAATATCCCTTACCTTATAAAGAAGAGTACTCCGACGGTTGGGTGGAGATATACTTGAAGAAACTTACACTACGCTCAAAGCTTTCTTAAATGCTAAAGAAATACGCTCAAGATTATAGAAGAATAATTCTCTCTACAATTTCTCTCTCTAGAGTTTCAGTGAATTCGTAAGAAATAATTAAGGAATGAGATTCTATTTATAGAAAATGGATCTAATAAGAACTAATCCATGAACGGTCCATCGATTTACTTTAAACTGACGGTCCAGATTGGTTTACAATAAAATATAATATATTCTATTTATAATCTAATAAAACGAATAACTTTTAAAAAGATTTTACTATACAAAAAATCTATGCAGACACTATGCAAACACTATGCATAATAATATATAATATATTCTAATTATTGTCTAATAAAATGAATAACTTTATAAAAGTATTCTGCTTTATATAAAAGATTTTACTATTAGCCTAATAAAACGAATAACTTTATAAAAGTATTTTGTTTTATATAAAAAGCTTTTCTGTTTTTATTACATTAATAATACTAATAAAACAAAACTTCATCATCATTATTATTATTCACACTATTAATCGACCAAAGTCGCTCCCAAGAAAGAGGGGCTTTCAAAAAGGATTTCTCCTTATCGGCGCGCAAATTAGGTTACCAAACCTCTCTTTAAGCGTAACTTCTAGACATCGTTAATATTGAAAATAATAATATTAATAACTCATTATCTCAAATCCACACCAAAATTTAAAAAAATTATTTTGAGAAAATTAAATCTTTATTCATAAAATCTGGGTCTCACAATCTCCCATCCTTATGAAATTTTGCCCTCGAAATTTACGTGCGTTACACTGGTATGATGAAGAGGTGAGGATACCTTGAATACCTTTATCGTCGAAAACATTAAATTCATCTTTGTAATACTGACCAAAGATATTCATTAACAATTCATATTTGCACTACAGGCTAACTGTATAACCTATAATGCTGAGACTCAGCTTAATAGTATCACGACCATGAATTATCCATGCACTATGGGTCAAGGATATTCGTGTTTTCAATTACGGTCATGATTATACCGAATAATCCCTGGTCATAATCATACCAAATCCATCTATACAGTACGGGCCAAAGATGACTTTTACCACATCATTTGTAACATTACGACGGTTATGATTATACTGAATAATCCCTGGTCATAATCATATCAAGTCCATCTATGCATTACGGGCCAAAGATGACTTTTACCACATCATTTGTAACATTACGGTTATGATTATACCAAATAATCCCTGGTCATAATCATACCAAGTCCATCTATGCACTACGGGCCAAAGATGACTTTTACCACATCATTTGTAACATTACGGTCATGATTATACCGAATAATCCCTGGTCATAATCATACCAAGTCCATCTATGCACTACAGGTCACAGATTACTTTCAACAAAATATAAACATGATGAGTAGTTAATCAATCGATTCCTAAAATCACATCAAAGGCAAGTATTTTCAAAGAGATAAAATCGACAGGTAACGTGAAAGTGTCGATTTGAAGCAACAAGATTTATAAACAGTGGAGGTAACGAAGGTTTCTACCAACGGAGTTTTAACAGATAAATCAAAGTCTAATTTCTCCGAAGTCAAATTTAAACATTGAACGCAAGCAAGAGGGATAAAATAATGGGTAGAACCGGCATCTAATAAGGCATAGACTTCGCAAGAGTTTATAATTATTTTACCCGTAATAACTTTGTTCGGGTTTCTCGATAAACGCTCTCACTTAAACTACCGAATTTAGCTTTGCTATAAAGTACATTCCACCCTTAGTTGCTTCGTCACATTCCTGATCCATAATTTGAATCATTACTCTCCGATCCATATCGAATTGGGGTTGACCGCTCTGTATAGGGTAATTCTGAATTCGATGTTGGATTCTCCCAATTTTTGTCCAAAAAGCAAAATCCATTTCATCTATTTTGACTTTACTGGATCGGACGTCTTTTTCTACACTATTAGTGCGTCGTGCGGCTGTTACCCATGCATCATCTATTCTTCTTCATCCAATTGTTTTCGCTTTCATCGTAACTTTGATCATAACGCTCTCTCGATTCCAAAATCTAATATCTTATACTCTGCCAAAGAGTGCTTCTGTTCAAGCATCGCACATCGGGTAACACAATTTTGAATTGTTGCATCTCTTTGCTCCACAATCGCTTGCCGTTCTTCAGCCTGCTCTTCCAACTCATGAATACGATTTTGTAATTCTAAATTTTGATCATAAACTTCTTCTAACCAATTCTCCTCAGGTTCCTCTTCTTCCTCTTCTTCACACTCTCGCTTGCTACCTCTCTGACTAGCTCAAAAAGCAACTATTAGTTCTTCACTTACCACGTAGATATCTCTAATTTCTTCTTCGTCTGACATCACATTAACCTGGTTAGTGATTAAAGGTGTCTCAATGGTCTCATTCACTCCATTGCTAACATTTTCAGCTGCCATTTTCAAACACTGCCACAAAACAAGAGTTAATTAACATATCATATATTATCTCTATACTCTGACCAACCAATTAAATACCAAATAAACTTAGTTAGGTCATACTAGCGAAGGAATTCACCGTCTCTCCCCTCCTAGTTCTTGTCTCACATCTCAGCCAGGGATCATATCCCTAAGCTTTGATACCAACTGTGACGCCCCTAAAAATAGGTATTCATCACCCATCTTGAGTCGCCAAATACATGGTACAAAATTCAAATACAACTTAATAATACAACTATAGTGTAAAATATGACAAAATATAATCTAAGAGTTGTAATACGTATATTGTCATCTAGACAGTATACAAACTCAAAGGAGTCCTCATTACATTTATTATCACACTATTTAATCAGAATAGTGAGGACTACTAATGCTATCATCTGGACTCATCACTCCTTTCCCGACTCGTCCCAACTATATTCTCATTTCAAGAGAACAAAGAAAGAAAGGGTGAGCTTAACTAGCCCAAGAAGAAATATATATGACTAAGATAATGCGTAATAAATTATCATTAGTCTTCAACAATGTTAAACCGATAAAATACAATAGACATCAAGTTTAATCTGCAAATGAACAAGCAATCTATTAGAAGAGTCAAGTAGAGAATAAAATCTACTATCTTCTATGATTTAAAATGTTTTCATCAATTTTTATCACGAGACTCACTTTAATAAATAAACCACATCATCGAATCATCCCCGCTTCTACTAAAGCAAGGATATTCTTTAAATCATCAATGGTCACGACTATATCGAATAATCCCTGGTCATAATCATACCATGTCCATCTCTGCACATTAGCCAAAGATATACAACAATAAAACCAATAATCAACAATCTATCTTTGCACGTAAGCCAAAAGATATATAATTCAATAAACAACATCCATCTTCGCATCGCAAGCCAAAGATAACTTTCATCACCATATAAGCATGAGGATGATGACAATGATATAAGCATTAATCAAACTAAAATAAGGATAAATATTAAAGACTTTAAATTTATCTAAATATTATCAATCACTTAATAAACTCATAATCTAATATTATTAATATTATAACAATATTTTAATCACCTCTAAACTTATAAATAATTTATTTCAATTGTTTACACTTTACCAAATAATGCATTTAATCATTCAAAGGATGCCATAATCATAAGATTTCATCACCAATGATCAAATCCTCATCAAAAATCTCAAGATATACCTTATATAGGATTTTCAAGCCAAAAAATCCTATTTTTCAACTTTGTTACTTCACATAACATATTTAACTCATATGTTCAGAATTAAACTATTTTCATGAAAAATACCAAATCAGTTCCAAAATATTTTTTTTCTAGGATTTAGCGAATATAGTCCCATAATAAACATATATTTTCTCTAATTTTTAAAAATTCATTTACTATTTTTCAAAAATCAATTTCTAATTAATTCCTTAAAAAATTAGCTACCTAAAGTTTAACTTCAGAAATTCCCAAATCTTGGCAAAATCTTACACATGTTAACGTGATTTTCCAGCTTAAATTTCATGGTCACCGGAGTTATAGAACTCCGGTTATAGCATTTTTCGTCGGAAAAACCTAAATATTGAAATGGTCATAACTTGCTCATTTTAAGTTGGAATGAGCTCATTTTTGGACAGGAGGTTCTTTATACCATATAATTTCATGTCCCAAAAGGCCAAGATTTTTTCTCACAAATTAAGTGGCCGAAACAGCCCTTCTAAAATATGGACAAGAGCATTTTAGGTAATTTTCAACTTTTGACTCCTTTTCACAAAAATCACCACATATATCAAAAATCTACAACACCTTTTCTAGTGATTCCACTTGGAGAAGCTAAAAAAATCATAGATCTAACTCTAGAACTCGACCACACTCAAAAATTCAAAATATAATAGGAGATATGGTCAATTGAATTTTCATGTTCCATTTTCACCAAAATCTGATTTTTAACCCTTTGTGATTTCTAAGAAACTTTCATGTTTTCACATAATAACCAACATAACTCATCATAACACTTACTAATACTTCATATACCCATGATTTTCATCACCCAAAGCTTTTATTATGACTCTCATCATAATCAACGTAACTGCATCATTTCCACAATTTAATAAGGAATGAATATAAAGGATCATTCATCATGCATGTGGTAATCCACATGTATAAAGTTATTCCAACAGAATAATAAAGAATGGAATAATGTAAGGATTCACCATGCATGCGATAGAGACCGCATGCATGTGTTATTCCCAATGTAATAATAAATAATGGAACCAGTCCCATGTAAACGCGACGATATAGGATATTCCAAATGTAATAATAAATGCGAATAATAAATAATGGAACCAGTCCGTGCAAAATGCATGAATATGATATATTTCGATGAATAATAAAGAATGGAATAACAATGAAATTTCACCATGTATGCGGTATTGCAGATAAACAAAGTTATTCCAACGAATAATAAAGAATGAGAACCGTGTCAAAGCAAAAAATTGCATCCGATAAGATATTCCAACAGAATAATAAAGAATGGAATAATAGAAGAATTTCACCATGTATGTGGTACTTCGCATAAACAGGTTATTCCAACATAATAATGAAGAATGGAATAACAACTCTTACGAGTATTGAAAGAAAGTAATTCTCTTCATGAATACGAAAAGAATAATACCTCTTACTAAGTACAACAAATAATGTCCCTTACCTTATAAAGAAGAGTACTCCGACGGTAGGGCGGGGATATACTTGAAGAAACTTGCACTACGCTCAAAGCTTTCTTAAACGCTAAAGAAATACGCTAAAGATTATAGAAGAATAATTCTCTCTACAGTTTCTCTCTCTAGAGTTTCAGTGAATTCGTAAGAAATAATGAAGGAATGAGCTTCTATTTATAGAAGAATGGACTGAATAGTAACCAATCCATGAATGGTCCAGATCGATTTACTTTAAACAGACGGTCCAGATTGGTTTACAATAAAATATAATATATTCTATTTATAATCTAATAAAACGAATAACTTTTAAAAAGATTTTACTATGCAAACACTATGCAAGCACTATGCAAATATTATGCATAATAAAATATAATATATTCTAATTATTGTCTAATAAAACGAATAACTTTATAAAATATTTTGTTTTATATAAAAAGATTTTATTATTAGCCTAATAAAATGAATAACATTATAAAAGTATTCTGTTTTATATAAAAAGCTTTTCTATTTTATTACATTAATAATACTAATAAAACAAAACTTCATCATCATTATTATTATTCACACTATTAATCGAAAGGTGTCGTTCCTCCCGAAAGAGGGGGCTTTCCAATAAGAATTTCTCCTATCATGCGCCGCAATTAGGTGACCAAACTCTCCTCGGCGTAACTTCTAGACATCGTTAATATTGCAAATAATAATATTAATAACTCTGTTTTCTCAAATCCACACCAAAATTTTGAAAAAAAATATTTTGAGAAAATTAAATCTTTATTCGTAAAATCTGGGGTCTCACACTTCTCACATTCCTCGTTCCAACCGAATTTTGTATCTTTCCGAGTCAGCTGAGTTAAGGGAGTAGCAATTCGAGAAAACCCTTCTACGAATCTCCGATAATAACTAGCTGCTGCCGAGAAAGCTACGTACTTTCTATCATCGATTTAGGTTGCTCCCAGCTTTGAATAACTTCAATCTTTACTGGATCAACAGATATTCCATGACTTGATACCACGTGCCCAAGGAATGCTACTTCCTCAAGCCAGAACTCGCATTTCTTTAACTTGGCATAAAGCTTATATTCACGAAGCTTTTGAAGTATCAGCCTCAAGTGTTGCTCATGATCTTCACGGCTTTTGAAATAAATAAGGATGTCATCAATAAAGACGACCACAAAGTGATCCCAATATTCCTTGAATACTCGGTTCATCATATCCATGAAAGCAACGGAAGCATTAGTCAATCCAAAATATATGACTAGAATTCATAATGCCCGTACCGAGTTCTGAAAGTAGTGTAAAATCCCAAATTTTACTAATAAAGATTTAAATTTTTCGAATTTTTTTTTTGAATATTATGGTGTGGATTTAATATAATGTTATAGTTGTGGGTAATATTTATAAATTTTGCAAAGTATGCAAGTTGTTATATTATTCGATTGGTTAGGGAATATTCTTTGTGTCGGGGAATATTCATACTACGGCACAATCATTGGTGGACCCCACAACAGAATTATTATCGGATTGAGAAAACGACAAAAATATTTTTATGAAAATAACTATGTTGAAGTTTTATCGTTAATCTTTGTTGAACTACTCAAAGAGTAAAAGAAATGCGATAATCTGCTGTGGTTGCATAAGTAGCACACGGTATTGATTATTGATGCTTATGTGAGAAGTCACCGGTTTTGTTCAATTATTGCTATAGTAGTTCACTTGCAGATCTCACGTTATTTGATTCAATTATTGTTGATTGTTATATATATATATATATATATATATATATATAAGTTTTGTTTTATTAGTATTATTAATGTAATAAAATAGAAAACTTTTTATATAAAATGCAATACTTTTATAAAGTTATTCGTTTTATTAGGCTAATAGTAAAATCTTTTTATATAAAATAGAATACTTTTATAAAGTTATCTGTTTTATTAGACAATAATTATATTATATTATATTTTATTATGCATAGTGTTTGCATAGTGCCCCATATAGTGTTTTGCATATAGTAAAATCTTTTTAAAATTATTCGTTTTATTAGATTATAAATAGAATATATTATATTTTATTGTAAACCAATCTGGACCGTCCGTTTAAAAGTAAATCAATCTGGACCATTCATGGATTGGTTACTATTCAATCCATTCTTCTATAAATAGAAGCTCATTCCTTCATTATTTTTTACGAATTCACTGAAATTCTAGAGAGAGAAACTATAGAGAGAAAGAAGAAAAGTATTCTGCTATTAATTCACTACTTTTATATCCAGTTTCTTCTATAAGGTAAGGGGTATTATTTCTTTTGTATTCATGAAGAGAACTTCTGTTATTCTATTTTTTTTATTCTGTTGGAATAACCTGTATACGCGGTCAACCCTATACTTGGTGAAATTCTTCTATTATTCCATTCTTTATCATTATGTTGGAATAACTTTCATACATCTTGAAAGTCCGCATACATGGTGAAATTTTTCTGTTTTTCCATTCTTTATTATTCTGTTGGAACATCCTGTCTGTGCGTTTACGCATGACCTGGTTTCGTTATTTATTATTCTGTTGGACTATTGTAACATTCCAGAATTTTTATTGTTATAATAAATAATTTATTGAATTATTTATGTATTTAATGGATGTGTTTGTTGTTGAATAAATAATTGTTCAAATTTGATTTGATGTGGTTAATTATTTGTTAAATAAATAATTAAGGAAATTAATTATTATTTGCTAATTTAATTTAATTATTAAGTTAGAGAATTTTGATTAATTCAATTACTATTCTTTTATTGGAATTTGTAATTAAAAAGGATGTGTTGGTTGATTAAATAAAGTTATAATTATATAGAAATTATAATTTTGGTGGTATTGATTTATGTGATGAAGTGATTTAATAAATTTTTATTATAAGTTATAATTATATAGAAATTATAATTTTGGTGGTATTGATTTATGTGATGAAGTGATTTAATAAATTGTTATTATGATTAATTTAATTAAATTAATGTGTGACAAATAACCTTTTATAAAGTAGTTATTAAAAAAACTTAACGGAGTTTTAATTCCGTTTTGCCAAACAAGGCCTAATGTCTATTAAGTCTTTAATCTATTTAAGTTTTACCAAACAGGGTGTTAGGATTAATGGGTTATTTTTTAGTTAGTAACCAAACAAGCCTTATGGTTTTTGATTTTTAAAACTCATATAACTGATATCAGTTATATGTTTTGTATTTATATTATATAATCAATATATATTATATTCTATATACGTTATTTGTTAAATACGTTAGATAGAGAGAGAGAAAAAAGAAAACTCGGGGAAGAAGAAGAAGAAGAAGAAGAAGAAGAAGAAGAAGAAGAGAAGAGAGAAGAAAGGCTAGAGAGTGGGAAGAAGGAGCTTGAAAATAGAAAGGATAGTCATCATCTTCTTCTTGAATTATTACCTATTCTTTTTAAGTTTTAAAAGTTTTAGTTTCTCTTCTCTATTTCTCTCAGAAAATTCTTGTGATAGGATAATTATTGATTTTATGTGTGTTCATACGATAAACTAGTGTTGTAAAGTTATTTTCATAGGTTATATATGATTATAATCAATGTATTGTTGTTATGTATGAAGTTTGTGAAGAAAACCTTTTTACAGAGAGTTTTTGGTGATTATATATTGTTTAGTTAAAATAGAAATTGAGGGTTAATTAGTTGTTTAGTTGATAAATTGATCGTTTAATTTGTTAGAGTATATATAATCATTGATAAAGACACTTTGAATTAGTGGTTTTGGTTGAAAAACAAAAGTTACAGTGTTGATTTTCATTGAAATATAAAAAATGAGTTTTAGCCAAAAATAGTGAATTTGGGTGTGTTAATTTTGTTGTTTATGTTGTTGTATGGGCAGAATCATGTTTAGAGTTTTTGAAATATGTTTACATGAAGTTTTTGTATGAATTACATGTTAATTAGTCTGTTAGAAATGAGCTTGTAAGACAAAATTGGCTTTTTCTTGTCTTTATTCTTGAAGTCATCAATCGAATCAGTTTCGCCGAAGCATTGCCCAGAAGATCGTTTTGTGGCGCTTGTGGCGCCATCTATCGCCATGATCGCAAAGCGGCTTTGTAGTTTAATTATCGTATTGCAGTATCATCCTCACACCATGGCAGCACCCACAAGTGTAAATCTGTGTGTGCATGCGCATGAAAGTTAGCGAATAATGGTCGGCATGTTGATTTTGTACTTGAAATTTTAAGGAATTGTTACGTGATGATAGTAGGACTGTAAAATTTTGATTTTAGTATTTTTATACTATGAATAAGTATGTTATTAACAATTAACTTGTGTTATAACTTGATTATGTGATTAAAAATCCAATTTTAAATGATGAACGTACTTAGTTATGTTTGTAAGATGGTAATGACTAATTATGTCATGATGACATATGTTTATAGGATATTGTGATTCGTATTGATTTGGTTTAGCCTACGAGCAAGACAAGTTCTTTAACTCTACTTTTAGAAGTGTGCAATCGCTTAAATTTTCTTTGAGCAAGTTTTTCTAATCCTTTATCTTGTTGAACTAATTATGGTTTTCAATTCGATTATGATATAATGATGTAAGTTATTCTTGTATTTAACTTGTTGTTTAGCATGCAAATTTATATATTCTAATGTTGAACATTTTTATCGATCAAATTGTTATGCATGCTTAGTATTCAATTCTAATTAACATTGGCTTAGTATTGTTCAAGCAAGGTGTTATAGTTATTCAAATTGTATGCTCTTAGATTATTCCTAAAGCATGACTTTAGTTTACTATGATTGATTCAATCATGATTATTCTATAGTGAAATGTTCTTGGTTTCATTCAACTAATCCTTAGTTGATGTTCGTTGAATTCCAAATTACCCTAAAAGCTTATCCAAACCAAACTTCCTTTGGTGCGGACTTGTACTCTAAATACTGAGATGAACAACCCTAATGTTATGATTAGGGGTTAACTTACGCGTAGCGTTAAATGTTTGTGTACAATACATGGTTACTCGCAACTGTGGACATAGTTCATGGTCTTATGACCCTCAGTTATATTTATTCCACATTTTGGATTTCAGTTTCTGATTATAGATGATAGAGTACTATTCATTGTTGATGAGCTTATTATTGGCAATTATTATTACTATACTCCTGTTGATTTCATATTGTATCCAGTGAGCAATTGTTTTGCTCACTCTTGCATATTTTAAAACTCATTGCAGCTAAAGAAGAGAAGGTAGATGAACCTTCGTCTAGCAAAGGAAAGGGAAAAGTGTGCAGGTGATGAAGACTTGTAATTTTACTTTGATTGAGATGTTAGATTTATATTATGATGATCTTATACTTGGTTTAATGATGTTTATTTAATTTCCGCATTGAATGATTGTAATTAAAGGTTAGATAACCTGGGAGATTTTATTATGTAACCCTTTAATGGAAAAGGTTTTATTATCCAGTTTTATTGTGATTGGGTAGTTAGATATGAATGTTTGTTTAAGTGAACATCAGATCCTGTGGGAATGAAGTACCTAGATTTGGGGGTTTCACAACTATGTTATCAGTGTGTTTACGCATGACCTGGTTCCGTTATTTATTACTCTGTTGGAATAACCTGTCTGTGCGGTCTATCGCATGCATGGTGATTTCTTTTGTTATTCCATTCTTTATTATACTCAGTTGGTTAAATTTTTGACTTTTATACTCCATGAAATTAGTGGAATATCCTTGATATTTGCGCTTCATCCAGTATCTTTTCATGGAAACATTCTTCTGAGCATTCTTGAATTTTACCCCACAAAGCAATATCATGTTGACAATTTGGACGTTATTGGTTCCTGGATAAATTAATTCTTGAACTTGTTTTATTGAATTCTTATATCATTGTCATCATCCTCATATTTATATTTTGTTGAAAGTCATTTGTGGCCTGTAGTGCATAAATGGACTTGGTATGATTATGACTAGGGATTATTTAGTATAATCATTACCGTAATGTTACAAATGATGTGGAAAAAGTCCTCATTGGCCCGTAGTGCATTGATGGACAGTTTTTGGTATGATTATGGCTATGGATTCTCTTGACCAGGAAGCAAAGATGAATTGTTTTATGGCATGATCGATCATTGATGAAAACATGATTATCTTTGGCCCGTAATGCATGGATAATTAAGTGGTCGTGATACTAAATAATATCCTTGGCACCGTAATGCGTTGATGATTTGATGATGTGGATTATTTATTAAAATTGAGTCTCGGAGATAAAAGTGATGAAAAACTTTTTAAATCATAAAAGATAGTAGATTTTATTCTCTACTTGCCTCTTTTAATGGATTTCTTGTTCCGCTGCAGTTAAACTTGATGTCTATTGTATTTTATTAGTTTAACATTGTTGAAGACTAATGATAATTTATTCTGGATTATCTTAGTCATAATATTTCTTACTGGGCTAGTTGAGCTTACCCTTTCCTTCACTGTTCTCTTCAGGAAATGAGAATATAGCTGGGACGAGTCGGGGAACGGTTTGACAATCCAGATGATAGCATTAATAGTCCTCACTATTCTGTTAAATAGTGTGACAATAAATATAATAAGAACTTATTCTGAGAGTGGATATTGTCTAGAAGACAATATTTGTATTAAAACTCACAGCTCTCTTGTTGTATGTTAAAGATTGTATTTGTATTCTGTACCATGTATTTGGCGATTCAGAATAGGTGATGTATACCTATTTTGGGGGCGTCACAGTTGGTATCAAAGCTTAGGGATATGATCCCTGGCTAAGATGTGAGACAAGAACTAGGAGGGGAGAGACGGAAAATTCCTTCGCTAGTATGACCTACCTAAGTCTATTTGATATTTAATTGGTCATTGAGTATATAGGATAATATGTGATATGTTAATTAACCCTTGTTTTGTGGCAGTGTTTGAAAATGACATCCGAGAATGTTGAGAACATCAATGAAGCAGAGGAGACCGTTGAGTCTCCATAGATCAATAATCAGGATAATGTGCATCAAGAAGGCGATAATCCTCCTATAAATAACAACACTGATCAAATGACGAACGACGGTACGTTTAGGAGCTTTTTAGAATTCATGCAACACCAAACGAGAGAGACTCCTGTTCATAATGCAGGTGGAAACAATGTCAACCCACGGTTGGTCACCGCTAAGCATTTCAAGGAGCTGGGACCACCGGAGTTTTTGGCAAAGCCAGAACCACTTAAGGTAGAGACGTGGTTAAAGCAGATCACCAAGATATTTGATGTCTTGGGATGCTCCGAGGAGCAAAAGGTTCCATTCGCCACCTTTATGTTGCGTGAAGAGGTAGATTACTGGTGGGAATCTGTAAAACGTACCCAGCCTGACGCACTTAAGATGTCTTGGGAGAAGTTCCAAGAGCTGTTCAATGACAAGTACTTTTTCGAAAGTATTCGTCACATGAAGGAGGTGGAGTTTATCGAGTTGGAGCAAAACAACATGACCGTGTCGCAGTACGAAGCCAAGTTTGCCGAGTTGTCCCGGTTTGCATCCCATTTGGTTAATAATGAGGAGAGAATGACGCGAATGTTTCTAAGAGGTTTGAAACCCGAGATACGTCAATATCTTATCTCTCATAAACTGTGTTTGTATTCAGATGTTGTTAATAGGGCTCAGTTATTAGAGCGCGATAATGAGTCAACCCAACCAAAAGAGAGTAACAAGCAAAATGATAATACTGGGGATGATAACGAATCATCAAAGCGGTGACAATAAGCATGGAAGGAATCAACATGCCAGAAATGGTAACCACTTCGGTGGTAATCATGGCCAAAACAATAAGAATGGGCATTTCAAGAAGAGAAGGTTCAACAATGACATGAAGACGTCGGCACTAGTACCCGTTTCAAAGGAAGAAGAACGACCACCGGTCGTATGTTTCAAATGCGGATAGGAGGGACACATCCGTCCAAACTGTATGCAGCAATCCAAAGCGTGTTTTAATTGCGGAAGAGAAGGTCACCTAGCTCGATTTTGTCATATGGTGAAGTCAAGTCCAGCTGGGATAGTGATGCCAAAGGATGTCCCAGACAAGCCAAAGCCGGTAGTTTAAGAGAGAACATTTTTTTTGTGATGAGGAACCTGAATAAAATTATCACGGGTATGTTAGTCATAAACTCTTGCGAAGTCTATACCGTGTTAGATACCGATTCTACTCACTCTTTTATTTCACCTAGTTGTGTTCAATGTTTGAAGTTAACTCTCGAGAAGTTAGACTTTGATATATCTGTTTAAACTTCGCTTAGGAGAAACCTTCGTTACCTCCACTATTTATAAATCTTGTTTAAATCAACACTTTCATGTTACACCTATCTTTATCTCCGTGAAAATACTTGTCTTTGATGTGATTTTTGAAAATGATTGGTTAACTACTCATCATGCTTTTAAGTAAGGTTGTTAGCTTTCATACTCTAACCAACCTCATTATGCGAATTCAAAGTAACCAAACCACTAAAGTCAATCATTGTCATATCAAGCCATAAGTAAAGAGCCCGATCCTTTCGTTGTTGACTTCCTTGTGTGGAATGCATCGAAGCCAGACTTTCTGTAAGCGACATTATGAATGAAGATGGCAAGTTGATAGGTATCAATGTGACGTATTATCCAAGTCTTGGATGAGGGTCACAGTTTTAAATGATATTTCTATCATTAATAAATTTCCTGACGTATTCATGAAGACTTCCTAGCCTATCTCTAGAGCGTGAAATCGAATTTTGTACTGACCCAAGTACAAAACCCCATTTCTAAAACCCTTAAATATTTCTTCAACTAAAACGAACGTAACATGCACCAAAGACGTTGACTCGAGCTATTGAAGATTATGATTGTACCATTCAATACCATCGTGGAAAAGCGAACGTGGTAGCTGATGCGTTGAGTAGAAGATCGTATGCGTTTACGAGTGCGAATATACGAACCCACATGAAGATAACGAATATACGATTAGAATCAACTTTAATCGATAAAGTTAAAGCCGCACAAGCTACATACTCAGAGCTGATGAATGTGAAGAAGAAGGCGTTATCTTAACCCTCGATTTAATTATCCCATTTGAAATCCTCGATCAAATAGGAACTGTGGCTTATAGATTCATTTTATCGCCAAGTATTTTGTGTGTTCATAACGTTTTTTCACGTATCGATGTTACGTAATTATGTGGACGACCCGAACCACATTATTGATTTAGAACCAGATGAGATAGCGGATAATTTAACGTATGAAGATGTACCTGTTAAAATCCAGGAATGTATTCAACACTCAAAGGTTATACCTCAAGAGTTAGAATCGGACGAAGTGTCCTCATCATTACGCGTACCGTGCGTCGTACGTAAATTTCGAGGGAAATATCATAAGGAGGGGAGATTGTAAAATCCCAAATTTTACGAATAAAGATTTAAATTTCTCGATTTTTTTTGAATATTATGGTGTGGATTTAATATAATGTTATAGTTGTGGGTAATATTTATAAATTTTGCAAAGTATGCAAGTTGTTATATTATTCGATTGGTGGGGAATATTCTTTGTAATCGGGAATATTAAATGCGATGGCACAATCATTAGTGGACCCCACAATGTAATTATTATCGGATTGAGAAAATGACAAAAATATTTTTATGAAAATAACGGCGGAAGTTTTATCGTTAATCTTTGTTGAACTACTTTCGGTAGTAAAAAATACGATGTCTGGCGTTGGTTGCATAGTAGCACACAGATATTGATTATTGATACTTATGTGAGAAGTCACTCGGTTTTGTTCAATTATTGCTACACGATGAGTTCTTTGCATAGTATCTCATGTTATTTGATTCAATTATTGTTGATTGTTATATATATATATATATTATGTTTTATTAGTTTTGTTTTATTAGTATTATTAATGTAATAAAATGTAAAAACTTTTATATAAAATGAATACTTTTATAAAGTTATTCGTTTTATTAGGCTAATAGTAAAATCTTTTATATAAAATGTAATACTTTTATAAAGTTATACATTTTATTAGATAATAATTATATTATATTATATTTTATTATCGTATAGTATTTGTATAGTGCTCTTGTATAGTGTTTGCATAGTAAAATCTTTTTAAAAGTTATTCATTTTATTAGATTATAAATAGAATATATTATATTTTATTGTAAACCAATTTGGACCGTCTATTTAAAAGTAAATCAATTTGGACCATTCATGGATTGGTTACTATTCAGTCCATTCTTCTATAAATAGAAGCTCATTTCTTCATTATTTCTTACGAATTCACTGAAACTCTAGAGAGAGAAACTATAGAGAGAAAGAAGAAAAGTATTCTGCTATTTCACTACTTCTATATCCAGTTTCTTCTATAAGGTAAGGGGTATTATTTCTTTTGTATTCATGAAGAGAACTTACATTATTCTATTTTTTTTATTACATTGGAATAACTTTTGTATCACGTGGTTCTACCTATACTTGGTGAAATTCTTACATTATTCCATTCTTTATCATTATGTTGGAATAACTTTTATGCATGTAATCTTATATACATGGTGAAATTCTTCATTATTCCATTCGTTATTATTACATTTGGAACATCACATACGTGCGTTTACGCATGACTGAATTCCGTTATTTATTATTACATTGGAACATCCCATCGCATCTTAATTTCACGACTTTAGTTCCGTTATTTATTATTACATTGGAATATCCTGTTTTGCGTGCCTTACGCATTTGACACGGGTTACATTATTTATTATTACATTGGAATAACTTTTGCATGCGGTCTATCGCATGCATGGTGATTTCTTTTGTTATTCCATTCTTTATTATACTCAGTTGGTTAAAGTTTTGACTTTTATACTCCATGAAATTAGTGGAATATCCTTGATATTTGCGCTTCATCCAGTATCTTTTCATGGAAATATTCTTCTGAGCATTCTTGAGATTTTCCCCACAAAGCAATATCATGTTGACAATTTGGACGTTATTGGTTCCTGGATAAATTAATTCTTGAACTTTTTTATTGAATTCTTATATCATTGTCATCATCCTCATATTTATATTTTGTTGAAAGTCATTTGTGGCCTGTAGTGCATAAATGGACTTGGTATGATTATGACTAGGGATTATTTAGTATAATCATTACCGTAATGTTACAAATGATGTGGAAAAAGTCATCATTGGCCCGTAGTGCATTGATGGACAGTTTTTGGTATGATTATGACTATGGATTCTCTTCGGCCAAGGGAGCAAAGATGAATTGTTTTATGGCATGATCAGGACCGTTGATGAAAACATGATTATCTTTGGCCCGTAATGCATGGATAATTCGTGGTCGTGATACTAAATAATATCCTTGGCCTGTAGTGCAGGGATGATTTGATGATGTGGATTATTTATTAAGCTGAGTCTCAGCGATAAAAGTGATGAAAAACTTTTTAAATCATAAAAGATTGTAGATTTTATTCTCTACTTGACTCTTTTAATGGATTGTTTGTTCCGCTGCAGTTAAACTTGATGTCTATTGTATTTTATTAGTTTAACATTGTTGAAGACTAATGATAATTTATTCTGCATTATCTTAGTCATAATATTTCTTACTGGGCTAGTTGAGCTCACCCTTTTCTTCACTGTTCTCTTCAGGAAATGAGAATATAGCTAGGACGAGTCGGGGAACGCTTTGACAGTCCAGATGATATCATTAGTAGTCCTTACTATTCTGTTAAATAGTGTGACAATAAATGTAATGAGGACTTATTCTGAGAGTGGATATTGTCTAGAAGACAATATTCGTATTAAAACTCACAGCTCTCTTGTTGTATATTAAAGATTGTATTTGTATTCTATACCATGTATTTGGCGACTCAGAATAGGTGATGTATACCTATTTTGGGGGCGTCACAAGCCGTCTTTGGAATGTCATCGGTTCTAATCTTCAATTGGTGATAGACTGTGTATCGAGTCCAAAACTCGAGTTTGGGGGTAATTTGCCTGCTATTGATTTAATGTACTGATTTGGTTGCCAATGAGATTTGGATATTATATCAATGGCTAACAAATACCATATTTTGCATAATAGGTTAATCTATAGCTTCCAAACGATAGCGTGGTGACAGATCTGATTCTTCATCTGCTCCTCCTACACCATTTGACAAAAAGAGGTTCGTGAGCGCCGAAGCACATGAAAGGTACAACAGAATGACATCACGATCTCTAATTTCGGAGAGAGTGTTGGTTCAAATCTATATACGCACAACACACAAGTATACGTGGTCAACAAGTAATAGAATGATAAGTAGAGTATCGTTCCCACAGAGACTAACTAGCAATAATCTTAACTTACAATTACCAATTCCCTATTAATCCTAATTTTATTAAACAAATCAACTCAGTAATTATAACTAATGATTCTAAATTAAAGAATAATTAAACTAACACAAAGTAATCACAAATATCAAAATCTGGAATTTCAAATAATTAATGGAGAATTAGACTTATGATTTCACCCTAAGCTTCACTCTGATTTTAACACCTTTATTCCAATTCAATGCACTATCCCAGTTTATTAATCAAGAACACGAAAGTAGTATTAACCACCTCTCGATGCACTAATACCGTATTAACGTTAATCCATAATTAAGATAGAAATTCGTTAAACACCTTAATCAACTAACCCACTATATCTCTATGTGAATTACAATTGAAGAAGGTTTAAGAATAAGTTCTCTATCCAATTACATACGATGTCAAGCATATCTCTACCTTAACATTCATCAGGATTAAGCTATTCACACAATCATGAACACATGCTATACTAACTAGGTCTTGAATATTCTCTCTCGAATCCATCCAATTCCACAAAGAATTGTTGATCAGAAAATTCATTGATTCAAGCACAAATCAATATAGATAAACTGGAAATAGATTATTAAATTGGAAATCAAAGTTTACAAAATCATTGATTCACTCAAGGATCCATCACAAGCCTAAAAAGTAAATTAGTTCATGCTAAACGAATAAACACTAAATAAATCATAAAAATCATCCTTCCAATTACAAATAATAGTCTAACACGAAGAATATTGAAAAACACCCTTCACGTAAACTAGAATCGCAATCGCCTTGAAAATCTCCCAAAATACTCCTCCACACTTGCTCTCAAAAACTCAGCTTAGAATCTTCGTAATGTCTCCTCTGTCTTGTTCAAATTGTTGTTGATAGAGTACTAGATATCTAGTATACAAGCTCCAGCCAAAATTTTCATCAATTAGAGTTCCATTATCATTCAAGTTGCTAGAAACCATGCCCAATAAGAAATTTGCTCAAAACAGGACACTCCAGAACTGACACTTACCTTCCGTGGTTCATACATATAATTAGGCACCTTCTGCCAAGCTTCCTATCTGTTAACTCGACTTAAGACCACCCTACGCCTTTTACGGGTACACATTACAAATTAGCAGCCCGGTAGTGGTCCTTTCGATAATCGAGATCAAGACCCCCCGCCTCGGCGAGGGTGTATAGTATAAAAGAGCCCGCCCCGGCGGGCCTGTCTTCTGCTAAATGACTTGTTGAATTCCACAAGTTCTTCCAAGTTTGCTCTAATTTACTTGAAATCATACCAAATAGTTCCAAATGTCCATTGAATGCTACAACCACCATCCTACACATGAAATAACATAAAACAAGTAAAAATGAACATGATCGCGAAGATTTAGCAACAATTAAGCATGAAATGGATATTGAATCGCGTATATAAAATCCACTTATCAGAGAGGTTTAAGGTCGGATCAGACTAAGGACGGGGAAATTTTTGTTATGATCGTCGAGCACAATTGGTTCGATTTTATGGAATAACCTGACTCATCAATAATTGCCGTGGTAAAGGAATTCTACGCAAATGTTAAGGAACACTACCACTTGGGAGTGCAAGTAAGGGGAAAAATTGTGGCAATAACTAGTACTGCGATAAATGAGTTCTAAACTTTGCCCAACACCAGTCACATTAATGAATACACTAGCTTTGTGAGTCAGGGACCGGACTATGACCAAATTATTCAGAAATTGTGCCAGCCCGGAACAACATGGACGAGGCATGAGCGCGGAAGCATGACTTTTCCTCAATCATGCCTAAGCTGGTATAGGAAGGCCTGATACGCTTTCATATGTGCAAAACTGATGCCATGTACTCATGTTAGCGACGTAACTAAGGAGAGAACAATCCTTCTATATTTCTTGGTGAAAGGTAAGAAAATGGATGTGGGCTTCATCATTAAACAATCGATCATGCGTGCTGCAAGGGGAGGGACCACTGGTGGTCTGCCACACCCCTCTCTTATATGTGCTCTCTGTGATAAGGCCGGGGTCAAGTGGAAGTCTGATGAACTGGTTCAATCGCCTATGTCGGTGCTCGACCACAAGTTGATCATGTGTTATAAGATTTGGGAAGGTGGCAAGAATCACTTTCATGGGGGTTAGGATTTACTTTCCACGGCAAAGAAGCAGAATCCTGCTTCTTGGCTTTCTGCCTTGAAAGTAGTTCCAGATGAAGTTCAGCGTGAGATTGTTGGGTGGTTTTACAACATTGAGTCCTAGAATTTTTGACTGACTGAACGTCAAGATACTATATTCAGATACATTATCGACTAAAACACTACCTAAACAAATATGTATGCCCAGCTGCACCCTACAGTGGACCCTATCCAGTTTCCAGTTGCACCTATTTTGCCTATTTTTCCCCCGTCCGATCAAGAGATGAGTGAGGATGAGGATGTCGCTCCTGACGAGTAACCTAATCAGGGAAGTCCTCAGTTTTAATTGCTTTATTTTTTGCATGAGGACATTGCTTAATTTAAGTTTGGGGTTAGTTTTGTTTTTAGTTGTTAATTTCATTTACGAAGGCATGTTGTTTATGGTAGATTGTTTTGCATGTAGGTTGTTTGTGTTTAGGTTGTGATTATGTGTTAGTTTGCATTCTGTTTGCATTTGTATAACTTGAGCATGATGAAGCATGAAACCTTGTGTTGGCCAATGTTAACAAATTTGTGAATTAAGTGACATCTTGAATAAATGGGATAATGAAAACAAAGTTAGCATGAGGGTAGCATTGACTTGATTTATTGAAGAAACCCATGTTTTTATTGCACATTGTCAATATGTCGATTTAGCCTGATTTAGCCTGAGGCTTAGGACAGCTATAGATCACCCTCTATGGCTTGGTTTCTTTCATTTTTTGAAAAGTATTTATTTAATCCCAAAAAAAGGGAAAAGCTTAGGATAAATTTTGACTAGTTGTCTTTATGGCCTCTGTTACTCGAATAAGTACGCCCTTACAGTGTCTCAACACTTAGCGCCCTAAAATCGTCTAGTTTGGGAGTCAATGGTTGAAAGTTAGCTACATGGGTAACTTTGAAGTGCCTAATAAAGTTTAACATTGCACAAGTCAAAATGAATAAGTATAAATAAATACTTGGCTAAGTTTAGTTTTGTAGCATTTGCTATTCGGGTTATTAGATCCGTAGGGGTGTCTCTTCACCTATTACCCTAAAGCCGACTGGTTGAGGAGTTGTTGATTGAAAGCTCATTACATGGGTAGCATCGAAAAGCCTAAGGAAACTAGACATTGCACTGGTTGAGTTAAGAAAAAAAATAGAATAAAAGGTTATATGGAAATACCAATATATAGAGGGGTAATACATGTCATATATCCATATCTATCTGTCTTTGAGCCGTGTGATTCTAAAGTTTGGTTGAATTATGGTGAGATTGACATGTTGATACACACACACACACACGGTGGGTGGGAGATATATCAAATTGATCATATCTCGAGTTAACTGATGTTTGATTTTGAACATTCATCTAAGTTGAGTTAAGGATCTTTGAGGCTATTATGGGATGTTTGTGTTGATTCATGCTTAAGTTGTTAATTCATGTAGTTAGTTAGTTAGTTGCATTCATTTTGTTTTAGTTGTTTGCATTGCTTGAGGACAAACAATTGTTCAAGTTTGGGGTATTTGATGAGTGGGTAATATACCCATGAATTAGGTATAATTGGAATTGATATATTGATGTTTTTAAGTGTATTAGGATGGTTTTTATTTATTTTATTGTTATTTTCTAGGTAAGGATAAAGTAGGGGCAATTTGGTAAAATCAACATCATTAATGGCAAAGTAGTAATATTCTGTAAGGGTTTAGTGTCGGGGCGCTCAAATAGAGAAGGAACCCAGTGCCAGGGCGTTGGGCATCAGGTTGTTGTGCGGATTTTGGCAGCAAGAAAAAGAAAAAAAACATAGATTTCTATTCCAACTAGGATTTGGTCAATGGGTTGACTAGTTGAACACCTTAAGTTATAAATAGAAATGAGGCTAATAAGGGGAGAATATATATACATTGGAACAAAAAACTGAATTGTTGAATTGAAGATTTCAGAAGATTGTGGCAAGGAGAATCAAATTGAAGATTGAAGATTGAAGATTGGAGAGCTTCCATAGATTTTTTCTTTCCTTCTCTTATTTAGTTTGTAATTAAATTGTGATGGTTATTATGGGATTTTTGGTTTTAAATTTCAGCATGAACTAATCTTTTAATTAAGGCTACAATTGAACCTTTTATGCTTATGAATTCATTGCCAGTATTAATCTAGTTATTGATTCAAATTGAGTTGTCTATCATATTTTGTTCTTATTATCTAATTATTTGGCCAATAATTACCATGTTATACTAGATGAATTTGGGAGATAAAATCTAGGGTTAGAGCTGAATTGATAGCACGTATTCTTTAAGTATTTGCATGTGATGAATAATTAGGGTTGTGAATTGAATAGGGATATCTCTTTTCACTACATGTAACAACTGGGAATTGGAACTGAATAAATTTGATTCTTTTGTTTTGCATAGGAATATCGCAGAATTAATTGTGTTAAATAATGTTTATCTAATCACTTGGAAAAGGGTTTTTAAATACATTGAATTCCTGTTAACAACTCAAGTGAATTAAATAATTGGAGAAATTAGATAATTAATTTATATTGCATAATTGGAGATATTGTAGTCTTAAATCTTTATCATCTAAATCAATTTGTGTGTCAAAATTAGTTAGTTGATTTAATTTAATTTGAACTTGGAAAATCACAAATTTGGGTTGTTTAAATAGAATTGGAATTGGTAAAAGACTAGTAGTTGGGATTTATTGAATTGGAGTTCTCGTGGGAACGATATTCTACTTTCACTATATTACTTGTTAACCACGTATACTTGCATGTTGTGCGTAACTAGATTTCGAACCAACAGAATGAGATTGATCTTTCTACTAAACTTAGGATTTCTTTAGTCTGAGATTTATTTCCAAATTGGTTTATATTTCTTTATGAAAACTAGAGTTATGATTTGTAATTCCTTTTAGGATTTAGATTTCTAGTTCTTCTAGGATTTAAGACTTTGTCTAGCACTATAAATACATTGTAATACTCAGTTTTAATCATCTAAGCTTGGCTACACCATTGTAAACCCTAGTCTTGGGAGATTGAAGATTGAAGACATGAGCTAAGTTCTTTATTTTTAGTTTTAAGGGATGTTGAACCTTATTTATAATTAATGGTTAATTGAGTATTCATTATTTATTCATTATTATATGAAATTAACTCTTGATAATCTAATTTAATTGTTAAATGCTATTTGGCTTAATTAATTTGATTTCTGCAGAATTGAATTGATTAACAAATATCATATGCTAGATTAAGGAATTATATTACGTGTAATTGATATTGTGACAAACGAGATTTTTGTAATTTAATTTGAATATTTATTAAATTAAATAAATATTTTTCGATGATTTAAATTAAATGATGAAATTATGGTAGATTAATTTAATTATATGTGTTACATTGATTAAATTAATGTGGAAAATTTATTATTCAAATGTACGTATTTATTTGAGCTTATTTGATTAAATGAATTAATTAATAAGCATAATGTTATTCTAATTAATTTAATAATTAATTAGAGATTCAATAATTTGGCATAATTAATAAATAAGAGTTTTAATTATGTGACTATGTGAATTTAAATGATTTTATTCTATTTTATTTAATTAAATTAAATAAAATTAATTGATTAATTAGATGTGTGACCATTAACTATATAATAAGAGTTAATTAAAATAAATGGAAAGGGAGAATAATGATTAGTCAAATAAGGTCCTAAGGGGAGTTGCACCAGTTAACCCATTACAGATTAACTGACGCCACTAACTCACCCATTATATATTATACGTATTATATCTATATTATATTATACGCCATATCAGTTCATACATTCATCATAGAAAAACCAGAGAGAAAATTTGAGAGAATTGATTAGAGAGAATTAGAGAATTCAAGTTGGTATCGCCTTCAAACAGAGAAAGTAAGGGTAAACCCTAATATAAGTTTTAATATTTCACGTATTATATTTTTTCTCCTAACTGAGTTCTCTGTGAATGGGAAATTTTAAAATTTCTAATTATATGTCTATATACGTATTACAAATTATTCGTAACATATTATATATCATGTATACATGAATCACAGTGATTAAATTCATGTAATTATGTGTTAATTGGATTTTGTGAAGTTATAGAGTATAAAAGTTGTATATATGGCTCATATGACCCTTACGTACAAATTAAATGCTCTAATCATATGTTTATATCAAATTGACACTTGTATATGCTTATGTATGTTGAAATGAACAAAACATAATTTAAACGGATGGATTTGGTGAATTAACGAATTTGTAATGTTAAAATTCATATTTTTCATCAAAACTTTACAAAATATGAAAAACAGTGAAATTAAATGTTGTAATTTATGTAATTACATGAATTAAAATGTTAGAATCATGCTATAGGCTTTGTGTGATATTTTTGTGAAGTCTATATACCTCATGGGTAGCATTAAAATTCATCGTGTTAGTTTAATTTGGGATTTATTGGGCTGTTCTATGTGTTCTTCATGAGAACATATGGTTGAACTTGTGTGAGATTTTTTTGGCCTAAATTGGCCTTGTTATGTGTTCTTGACTGCGAAATCGAGTCTAGGTAACCCATACAAAGAACAAAAAATAAAATAAATAAATAAATAATAATTAATTAAAATATTTATCAAATAAAATGAATATTTTAATTGAGATATTTATGGAGTAAAATAAATATTCGATGGAAATTATTATTAAAATATTTATAAAATAAAATGAATATTTTAATTGAAATATTTATGGAATAAAATAAATATTCGATGGAAATTATTATGAAATAATTTATTAAAGTGTAATAATAGTAAGAAATGAAAATATTCTAATTTAATTAAGTAATTAAATTAGAAGGGTAATGATTTGTTAAATAAAGTGGAGTTATATTAAATAATTAAGTGAAAATGTAACTAATGAATGTCTTGAATACATATGGTATATGTGTTGGACTTGTGGTGAACGGAAGTAGTAATCGTTTAGCCTACGCACGAGGCAAGTTCTTAAACCTTGTTTCTTTACATAAAGCAAGTTCCTTATTCTATCTTGTTTATTATTGTTTAAGTCAAGATTTCATATTAGATGCTATCATTCTTTAAAAGCATGATTCATGTTATACAATACTTATTCGATTGTATACATCTTAAATTTTATTATTCAAATTGAATATCAATTATTGTTGAACCGTATAAGACTAGCGAACCCTTATTGATTCGACTAGTCCATAGTTGATGAACGTTCTAAATTTCAGAACCATTGTTGAGCTTATCCAAACCAAACTTCCTTTGGTGCGGACTCTAATGTCAAACTGAGATAAACAACCCTGTTATAGGGAATTAATTATGCTTTATTGTTAAACTATTGTGCACAGTATGGTACTAAAGGCTGATCCCCCTAAGTATGAGAAGAATAGTCCATAGTCTTATGACTATTAAAGGTTTCAAGTATAAATACTTGACAACCTAGGACATAGTTCAAGGTCTTATGACCCTTAGAAGTTCTTTTGATTCTTGTTATTCATTCTTGATTCAAAAGCCGAGTTTTCTTATTCAGAAATCTTTGATTCATTCGCATGTTATTATTTTATTGTTATATTATTATTACTTATGGGCAACTCACTCTTGCGTAATAATAACATTGCAGTTAAGAACGAAAGGTCCGACGAGCCTTCTACTAGCAAAGGCAAGGGCAAAGTTAACAAGTGATGAAGACTTGTTGTTTATTTGATGTATTTATGTTTTAGACTTATGTTAAAGTTGTGTAAGACTTATTATTTGTTTATGTTTTCACATTTAAGATTTAAGGTTAGTATGACCTGGGATTGATGTATTTACATTCAAATGTTGTAACTCCATAAGGAGAGGATTTATTTCTATCTATTTATGGTTTTTCATTTATTATGGGTAGATAGATACATGAGGTTTAGACAGTGAACACCAAATCCCGTGGGAATTTAAGTACCTGAATTTGGGGGTGTCACATGTTGGTATCAAAGCTGTAGGTTATGAACCTTAGGTGGGGGAACAACCTTAGGTATTAGCCTTATAGGAGATCGAGAACATAGTGGTGGTAAACTCTTATTGAGTTCTAAGAAATGAATTCCTTAATTCATTGAAGATAATAAAAGACTTTATTTGCTTATGTGATAAACTTATGTTCTCGGGAGTACCGATTAGTAACTAAAACTTAAAAATTGTGTTGTCAGGATGTCGGATGTTGGAGGATCTAGTCGAGCTGGGGAGGAGGAACCCCGAGTAGCTAGAGAGGAGGAGCCATGAGACATTCATATCGTCCGGGAGTAGTTGGTACAGAAAGAACCATTTCCGTTGATCACTAGTTGTTGGTCAAGAGCATGAGCCTGAGTCTGATCCAGAGGAGGACCCTGTGGAAGAAGAGGAGGAAGATGAGTTCCCACCGAACTCTATTAGTGCCGAGATGTATGATGAGCTATATGATCGTAACATAGAGTTATGAGATACTGTTCAGGAGTTGAGGGAGCAGACGGTTATTCAACATCTTACCATCGAGCAGAGGGATGGAGAGGTTGAGGCTCTTCACACACGTCTGGGAAACGTAGAGTGGGATTTGGTTCATGAGAAGGGCCAAGCCGAACATAAGTCAGAGGAAATAGAGGAGTTGAAGAATGAACTAAAAGAGAACTCAATAAGGCTGGCCATACTAGAGGAGGCTTGGGTAAGGGAATCACGACGTGCAGATCTTGCACAAGAGAACTGTCGGGCGAAGAAGGCTAAGCTTGAGGAGACGCACTCTACGCTTCAAAATGCAATTGATGAGGCTCAGGATCGAGTTATGAGATACCCAATTCAGTTCGAAGGACTACCATCGTACATGCTAGATCGCAGGATGATGTCCCACATTATGGAAGAAGAGCGTAGCAAAGCTATTCAATGCCTTAGCATGCAGTGATAGGAATAGTTTAATTTTGTGAAAACGTATCTGGTAGTTAATAATGTAAATTTTGATGTGTTTATAAACGAGGAATATTTTGATGTTTTAAGTCGTATAGATTCTTTATCTCGGGATAGTTGATATAAATAGCAATGATGCTATCATATTTTGTTAAAAACTTTCAATTTAAATAAAATATCATAGTTTATTTGAGATAATGTGTTAAGTGATTATGTTTAAATGTTTAAGTTAAGCCTTAAATATTTAGAGAATTGAATAAAGATCTAATAAGCATATTTCTTAACAGGAAAATGCCGCCAAGAAGACGACCAAGTCATCGACTAGCCCAGGAAGGGTCAACAAATAACAACAATAACGATGCCAATGCTAACCCCGTTCAGTAGTTGGTGAATTTACTAACAAGAGCGATTAAAAATCAACCACAAGTTCCACCAAATACTACATTCAAGGACTTCAAGGTGGTGGGACCTCCAGAGTTTAATGGCTCCGTGAACCCGATAGAGGCTGAAACATGGGTTATGGAGATGGAAAAAGTTTTTGACGTCGCCAGAGTCAGAGAGGACCAGAAAATCGCCTACGCGAAGTACATGCTGAAATTCGAAGCCAGTTATTGATGTCAAGAAAATAAGGTCTGGGGAGGTGAAGGTGTGATTACCTGGGAGAGGTTCAAGGAGATGTTTTTCGAGATGTATTTTCCGACCAGCTCGCATAACCAAATGGAGGTCCAGTTTCTGGAGTTGAAACATGGGAATATGTCCGCACCAGACTATGTGGTAAAATTCAACGAGTTGGCTAGGTTTGCCACGTATCAAGTGCGTACTGACGAGAGAAAGGCTAGGAGATTCGAGCAGGGACTGAAGCCCTGGTTGTATAGCAAAGTGTTAATGTTTCAATTGAACACTTTTGTTTGGTTGCTGGAGAAGGCCATACTCACCGAAGGTGGAAGTGATGCGGTAACCAAGTATAACCAAGATCAGAAAAAGAAGAAGAGTTAAAGTGAAGGAAATAACAAAGTTAGTGGCAGTAACACGGGAGGAAGTAACAATTAGAAGAGGAGGTGGACTTACAACTCATCAACTGGAAATTAGCAAGGAGGTTAGAAGAAGAGAATCGAAGCATGCCCGACCTGAGGGAAAGCTCACCTGGGAGTTTGTATGAAATAAAAATGGGTGTGCTACAATTGTGGTCAGGAAGGCCACATAGCACCTAACTGTCCTAACCCAAAGAAGGGCGCCTACTTCACTTGTGGCTCAAAGGACCATCTGGCAAGGGACTGTCCCAAGAAGGGGTCTGGAGGGGCAGGATCAGGAGGGAACAAGGGAAACAACGATGGAAGTGCTTTAACTATCATGGGACCAACCGCAACCAGCCGACTGACCGCCAAGACCTTCAACATAACAGTGCAGGATGCTGTGCAGTCTTGCGATATGGTGTCAGGTATTATTCCGATCAATAAAGTTAATGCTTAATTATGTACTATTTAATTCGGGTTCTACTTGTTCATTTATATCCGATGACTTTTCTAAGAAATTAGAATTGGCTAAGGATGAGTTAGAATACCCAATGGACATAGAAATTACGAATAGAGAAGTGATCCCTGTTAAATACACACCCAAGAATTGTAGCGTGGATATTAAGGGTAACATTATGAACGTATATCTTATCCCGATTAGACTTAGGGAATTTGACGTCATTCTGGGAATGGATTGGTTATTCAATTACGGGGCTGTAATTGATTGCCAGAAGAAATGTATTAACCTTATGACTCCGTCAAAGGTTATGTTTTATGGTAGCAAGTCGCCTAGACAAGCAATTTGTCTGATGATGATGCAGGCCAGGAAGTTGTTAAGACAAGGTTATGTAGGATATTTAGCCTACATAGTCGACAGTCGTAAAGAAAACCTAAAAGTGGAAGATATACCAGTCCGCTGCCAAGATTTCCACCAGATAGAGAGGTTGAGTTTGTGACCGATTTGGCGCCAGGAACGACCCTAATATCGAAGGTACCGTACCAGATGGCTCTTGTAGAGATGAAAGAATTGATGGTGCAACTACAAGAGCTATTAAACAAGAAGTACATCCAACCGAGCGTATCGCCATAGGGAACGCCAATGTTATTTGTGAATAATAAGGACAAGATGATGCGGCTTTGCATCGCCTACAAAGAACTGAATAAGGTCACCATTAAGAATAGATATCCATTATCGAGGATCGACGATCTGTTTGATCAATTGAAGGGAGCAAGATACTTTTCAAAGATAGACTTGAGGAGTGGTTATCATCAACTGAAGGTGAGACCAGAGGATGTGCCGAAGACAACGTTTAGGACTCGATATGGTCACTATAAATTTCTGGTGATGTCATTTGGTCTAACGAATGCGCCTGCAACATTTATAGATCTCATGAACAGAGTATTCAAATCATTTTTGGATAAATTCGTAGTGGTCTTTATCGATGACATTTTGATATATTCAAAAACCAAGGAAGAACATATAGAGCATTTGAAAGTAACATTAGAGGCATTGAGAAGAGAGAAGTTGTACGCCAAATTTTTGAAGTGTGAATTCTGGATTGAAAGGGTACAATTTCTTGGACATGTGAAAGATAAGGATAGAATTTCGGTAGACCCCTCTAAAGTCGAAGCTGTGATGAACTGGAATCAGTTGAAAACGCCGTCAGAAGTAAGAAGTTTTCTTGTATTGGCAGGTTATTATAGAAGATTCATTCAGGACTTTTCCAAGATCGCAACCCCGCTGACGAATTTGACTAAGAAAGCTGTGAAATTCGTTTGGACGGAAAAGTGTGAGGAAAGCTTTCAAGAACTTAAGAAGAGGTTGAGTACAACACCTGTGTTATCTCTTCCGGATGACACATGAAATTTTTTGGTTTATAGTGATGTGTTGCATAAAGGACTGAGCTCTGTGCTTATGCAAAACGACAGGGTCATTGCGTATGCGTCACGATAATTGAAGGACTTTAAGAAGGGGTATCCGACCCATGACTTGGAATTAACTGCGGTGGTATTTTCTTTGAAGATCTGGAGACACTATCTCTATGGGGAGAAGTGTGAAATATATACAGACCACAAGAGTCCGAAATATATTTTTACACAGAAGGACTTGAATATGCGCCAGAGAAGGTGGCTAGAGTTAATTAAGGACTATGATTACGAAATTTTTTACCATCCGGGTAAAGCAAATGAGGTTACCGATGCCTTAAGTAGAAAGGGTCGAGAGAAATTGGTAATGTTGACCGCTCAGGAGGAGCAAATTTTAACGATGGAAAAGCTGGAATTGGAAGTGAAGTATCCTATAGAGATTGATGAAAAGCTGTTTCAGATGCAAGATGGTACAACTTTACTGGATATAGTTAAAAAGGCTCAATTTCAGGACGAAGAATGTGAGAAGGTGAAAAAGAAAATATCCGAAGGAACTGAACTGAGGTTCAAAATAGACAGCGAGGGAATATTGAGATTTGAGACTAGAGTTTGGGTACTGCCTGGTAGTACTAATATGTACCAATATCTGCAACAACATTTCTGGTGGCCAAATTTGAAATGAGATGTTGCAGAGTGTGTTGCCAAGTGTCTGACATGCCAGAAAGTGAAAGCAGAGCATCAGAGGCCGAGTGGGTTGCTACAACCTTTAGAAATCCCAGAATAGAAATGGGAACATATTATGATGGATTTCATGGTTGGCCTTCCGACAACTCGAAAAAAATACGACGCAGATATGGGTTATCGTTATTGATCAAAATCGACAAAATCACACACTTTCTTCCGATCAGAATCAAATTCAACTTAGACCAGTTAGCAAAATTATATGTAAAAGAGATTGTTTCGAGGCATGGAGTTCCAGTGTTAATTGTTTCCGATAGGGATCCGCGCTCTACATCGAACTTCTGGAAATAATTACAAGAATGCATAGGTACGCAATTGAGAATGAGTACGGCATATCACCTTCAGACAGATGGGCAGAGTGAAAGAACGATTTAGACATTAGAAGATATGTTAAGAGCTTGTATGATGGACTTTAAAGGAAATTGGGATGATCATCTACCGCTTATAGAGTTCGGCTACAACAACAGTTACCACACTAGTATTGGCATGCCGCCTTATGAAGTGTTGTACGATAAAAAGTGCAGAACCTCGCTATACTGAGATGAAGTTAGCTAGAGATAATTACTAGGTCCAGAACTGGTACAGCCGACATCAAAGATAGTCAAAGTGATCCGAACAAGACTGGTAGCAGCTCAAGATAGGCAGAAGAAATATGCTGATCCACATCGTAAAAATGTTGAGTTTGAATCGGGTAGTTATGTATTTTTTAAAGTCTCTCCCTGGAAAGGAAATATCAGGTTCGAAAAGAAGGGGAAATTAAGCCCAAGGTTCATTTGACCCTTTGAGGTACTGTGAAGGATTGGAGAAGTTGCGTATGAGGTAGCCTTACCTCCGGCACTCGAGAATGTCCATAACGTCTTCCATGTTTCAGTTTTACGACCCTACAAACCCGATTACAAACATGTGATTGAATATGAACCCCTACATTTTGAGAAAGACTTATCCTATGAAGAAATTCCTGTTCAGATTTTTGACAGGAAAAAGAAAGCTCTCAAAAATAAAGTAATACCTTCTGTTAAGGTAATTTGGAGGAACCACAATGCTGAAGAAGCTACGTGGGAACTCGAAGAGCACATGATAAAGAATTACCCACATTTATTTGCTTAATTTATGTATAGCGATTACGGGGACAAAATCTTTGTAAGGGGAGAATGTAATGGGACGAATTGATTGAATCGTGATTCTAGGGACATAATCCTTTTAAGGGGGAAAGTTGTGACAAAGCGAGATTTTGTAATTTAATTTGAATATTTATTAAATTAAATAAATATTTTTTGATGATTTAATTATTTGGTTAAATAATTAATTGATGAAATTATGGTAAATTAATTTAATTATATGTGTTACATTGATTAAATTAATGTGGAGAATTTATTATTCAAATGTATGTATTTTTTTGATCTTATTTGATTAAATAAATTAATTAATAAGCATAATGTTATTCTAATTAATTTAATAATTAATTAGAGATTTAATAATTTGGCATAATTAATAAATAAGAATTTTAATTATGTGACTTATGTGAATTTATTCTATTTTATTTAATTAAATAAAATAAAATTAATTGATTAATTAGATGTGTGACCATTAACTATATAATAAGAGTTAATCAAAATAAATGGAAAGGGAGAATAATGATTAGCTAAACAAAGCCCTAAGGGGAGTTGCACCAGTTAACCCACTACGGATTAACTGACGCCACTAACTCACCCATTATATATTATACGTATTATATCTATATTATATCATATGCCATATCAGTTCATACATTCATCATAGAAAAACCAGAGAGAAAATTTGAGAGAATTGATTAGAGAGAATTGGAGAAATCAAGTTGGTATCGCCTTCAAACAGAGAAAGCAAGGGTAAACCCTAATGTAAGTTTTAATATTTCACGCATTATATTTTTTCTCCCAACTGAGTTCTCTGTGAATGAGAAATTTTACAATTTCTGATTATATGTCTATATACGTATTACAAATTGTTTGTAACATATTATATATCATGTATACATGAATCACAGTGATTAAATTCATGTAATTATGTGTTAATTGGATTTTGTGAAGTTATAGAGTATAAAAGTTGTATATATGGCTCATATGACCCTTACGTACAAATTAAATGCTTTAATCATATGTTTGTATCAAATTGACACTTGTATATGCTTATGTATGTTGAAACGAACAAAACAAAATTTAAACGGATGGATTTGGTGAATTAATGAATCTGTAATGTTAAAATTCATATTTTTCATCAAAACTTTACAAAATATGAAAAATAGTGAAATTAAATGTTGTAATTTATGTAATTATGTGAATTAAAATGTTAGAATCATGCTATAGGCTTTGTGTGATGTTTTTGTGAAGTCTATATTTCATGGGTAGCATTAAAATTCATCGTGATAGTTTAATTTAGGATTTATTGGGCTGTTATGTGTGTTCTTCATGAGAACATATGGTTGAACTTGTGTGAGTTTTTTTGGCCTTAATTGGCCTTGTTATGTTTGCGAACTGCAGAAACTTCAAAAACTAAGTCTGGGTAACCCCGCCCCCGGTGGGTGTTACCAAACTAAATTACCCCGCCCTAGTGGGCAAAAATAAAATAAATAAATAAATAATAATTAAAAATAATTAATTAAAATATTTATCAAATAAAATAAATATTTTAATTGTGATATTTATTGAATAAAATAAATATTCGATGAAAATTATTATTAAAATATTTATAAAATAAAATAAATATTTTAATTGAAATATTCATGGAATAAAATAAATATTCAATGGAAATTATAATGAAATAATTTATTCGAGTGTAATAATTGTAAGGGAATGAAAATATTCTAATTTAATTAAGTAATTAAATTAGAAGGGTAATGATTTGTTAAATAAAGTGGAGTTATATTAAATAATTAAGTGAAAATATAACTAATAAATGTCGTGAATACATATGGTATGTGTGTAGGACTTGTGGTGAATGGAAGTAGTAATTGTTTAGCCTACGCACAAGGCAAGTTCCTAAACCCTGTTTGTTTACATAAAGCAAGTTCCTTATTTTATTTTGTTTATTATTGTTTAAGGCAAGATTTCATATTAGATGTTATCATTCTTTAAAAGCATGATTCCTGTTATACAATACTTATTCGATTGTATACATCTTGAATTTTATTATTCAAATTGAATATCAATTATTGTTGAACCTTATAAGACTAGCGAACCCTTATTGATTCGACTAGTCCATAGTTGATGAACGTTCTAAATTTCAGAACCATTGTTGAGCTTATCCAAACCAAACTTCCTTTGGTGCAGACTCTGATGTCAAACTGAGATGAACAACCCTGTTATAGAGAATTAATTATGTTTTAGCGTTAAGATATTGTGCACAGTATGATACTAAGGGCTGATCCCCCTAAGTACGAGAAGAATAGTGTGACGCCCCCAAAATAGGTATACACAACACCCATTCTGAGTCGCCAAATACATGGTACAGAAAAACCTACATCTTTATTATTACAATAGTAAAACTGTGAGTTTGAATACAAATATTATCTTCTAGACAATATCTATACTCAAATAAATCCTCATCACATTTATTGATACATTATTTTACAAAAATGGTGAGGACTACTAAACAATCCTTTCTAAAACCTTCATTCCATACCCCAGGCTAAATACTT
Source organism: Panax quinquefolius (assembly GCA_020205615.1). Lineage (NCBI taxonomy): Eukaryota > Viridiplantae > Streptophyta > Magnoliopsida > Apiales > Araliaceae > Panax > Panax quinquefolius. The sequence goes on from CM035173.1 coordinate 51,368,088, forward strand.
TCGCTATATTCTCGCCTCTGAGAAGAAAAATGGAACAACAAGGAAAAGGGTGAGCTCAACTAGCCCGATAAAGAATACTATGACTAAGATAATATACAACAAATTATCGTTAGTCTCCAACGAGGAAAAATCGATAGAATACAATAGACAACAAATTTTAAATCAATATTCATGAAAAAATAATAATTCATAGAAGAGTTACGTAGAGAATGAAATCTACTATAATCTATGAATTTAACGGTCCATCATCAATATTTTATCCACAGTAACATCAATCAATATTCATCTCAAATCAAATATTCATCTTTTGCACTACTGAATAAAGATATTCATCAATCGGTCATGTTCATCTCAACACTGTTCATCTTTGCACTAAAGGCCAAAGATATTCATCGATCGGTCGTGTTCATTTAAACACCTATTCATCTTTTGCACTACAGCCAAAGATATTCTTCAGAAATCATTCATCTTTTGCACTACATGCCAAAGATATTCAATAATATCATCATTTAAGGCGAGGATGATGAAAATATTTTTAAAGAAATCCAATTGAAACAAAATGACAAGGATTAAGGATTAAGGATTAGTACTTTGTTTTATCCATGTTCAAAAATACCTCAAAATAATCATAGTGGTGTAAAATTCAAGAATGATCAAAACATGGATACAATCAAAGCTAGTATCCGAATAGATATTTTGGACGAAAAGAAGAAATTTTATTTTTCGATGAATAGTGCCGAGTATCGTGAATAGTCTTCAGATATCGTGAATAGTCCGTATATCGTGAATAGTAACTCAGACACCAAAAGATAGAAATTCCACAAAACATTTTCACGCTTCATGAATAGTACTTGTGAATAGTAACTCGTGAATAGTAACTCATGAATAGTAACTTCGTGAATAGTAACTCATGAATAAGTAACCCCGCATGAAAAAGTTCCAAATTTGATAAAAACTTCGGATCAACATTTCAAAGTAATGATATTGAAGAAATAATATCATTCTGAAAAAATAATATCCCTTACCTCAAAGAATCGATTACTTCCGGAAGGAAAGGTCGGAAGTGATCTTTGAATGAAACTTATCTTGAATGAATGACTCTCAAAGTATCTAAATACTTACAAAATACGCTCGATAATATAGAGAAAAGAGAAAAACTTTGTTTACGTGTGATTTTCAATTCTAACTTAGCCCTCTATTTATAGGAAAATGTTAGCCATCAAAGCAGACTTGACACTGCTACTGATGGCTTTACACGCTACTATTGCCACCCACCACATTTGAAATAAAAATTCAGCACATTTTTCACCAACCACAAGTGGGGCCCACTCAATTCTAGAATTTTCCACCAAAATCAATTATAACCCTAATTTTGAATCAGTCACCTCTTAAAATTCATAACAAATCCTTTGTTCATTTTAACGGTTCAAAATTTGTGGACATATACTCAACTTATGTATGTATAACATATCCAAAATTACAACGATCCAACGGTTTGATTAAATATTATAACTCACACAATAAAGTCATAATAACAATCGATTTGATCTTTTAATACCTCCAATCCGACAAAATACAAATAAAACATCTCAAAGATTAATTCCTTCATTAATAACCACATAAATAAATCCATCATTTATATTCATATAAAATAAATATTTCCTTATCATATGAATCAATAATTAATTATTCACAAATAATATTACGAGAATCACATTTATAATGATCAAGTTTGTTCCCAGAAAGAGGGGCTTTCCAATAAGGATCTCTCTCTATCTTAGCGCAATTAGGTGACCAAACCTCTCCTTAGATGCAACTTTCTAGACATTGCCAATAATGTTATCTAATAATATTATTCAAATAATATGAATTATTGATCCGATAATGGGAAATCTTGTGCGATGACAATTATTGAAACAATAATAATATAAAATATCAACGCAACAATTATTGAATCAATAAAATAAAATATTGAGCGATAAATCTTGTGAAAATTATTGAGTAGTGCCTTCTTACGTAAGGATCAATAATTCAACAATCTTGCATGCAATCTGGGTAATATTTCTTTAACCACCGCGCAGATTCTTGTATTTTAACCACCGGGGAGTATTCCAACAGTCTTAACTTGGTAATAACTACGCCTGTTATTTATAACCACCCAAACTTTGTCGTTTTCCCCATCCAATCGCTTTCCGTTATGGGGCCCACACACATTTTCGCTGGCGTCGCAAATGCGAATATTCCCAAAAGATATGAATATTCCACGACCAAACGAATATTCCCAAGCAAAAATAAATATTTTATAACCACTTGCTTATTTTGAAATATTTGCGTATTTAACCCTTAACTATCCACATTAATCAAATCAACCCTTACTATTTCAAAATAATAAATAAAGGAAATTCCTTTTTATTTGAAAATTTGAGGTCTTACAACCTCCCTCCTTATGAAATTTCGTCCTCGAAATTGGCCTTTGATACAGTGTTTGAAAAGGTGAGGATACCTTGCTTTCATTTCCGTTTCCAATTCCTGGTCATTTCCTCTATAGCATGATTCCTCCACAAAACTTTAACTTGTGGTATGACCTTTCTTGGCGTAGGACATGCTCCTTCTATCCAAAATCTTGACAGTACCTCCTCATACGTTAAGTCTTGGCTATCTCGTCCTGGGTTCTAACTCTATAACGTGGTTCGGGTCTTTCATATATTTATGAAATGCAGATATGTGAAACACATTATAAACACGAGAGACATACTCGGAGTAACGCAAGTCTATAGGCTATATTTCCTACTCGGTCAAGAATTTGAAATGGACCAATAAATCGTGGATTGAGCTTTCCTCTCTTCCCAAATCTTGTAACTCCCTTCCATGGAGCAACTTCATGAACAATACATGATCCCCACACTAAATTCCACGTCCTTTCGATGAAGATCCGCATAACTCTTTTTGTCGATCTTGTGCCGCTTTGTATCGTTGTCGAATCATTTGGATCTTTTCGGTGATCATACGTACTAACTCGGGTCCCAACAATGTTGCTTCACCCACCTCATTCCAACATATTGAGAACGACATTTTCGTCCATATAATGCTTCAAATGGAGCCACACCTATACTTGCCGATAACTATTGTTGTAGGAGAATTCCACCAATGGTAAATACTTATCTCAATCGCCCTTGAAAGTCTAGGACACGAGTCTTAATAAATCTTCAAGAGTTTGAATAGTCCTCTCTCGATTGTCCAAATCCGTTTGGGGATGGTATGCTTAAACTAAATCGCAAATCCATGCCCATAGCTTTTTGCAAGCTAACCCAAAATCTTGAAGTGAATCTTGGGTCACGATCCAAAACTATGGATACAGTGCATGCCATGCAACCTCACAATCTCATTTATGTACATACTAGCAAGACGTTCAAGGAATAAGTCTCCGTGTCGGCAAGAAATGAGCGATTTGGTTAATCTATCAACAATAACCCAAATAGCATTGATGCCTTGAGAAACCGTAGGAAGACCCGTGAACGAAATCCATGGTAATGTGTTCCCACTTCCATTCCTAATCTCAAGTGGTTGCAACGGACCCTTAGGTACTAAATGCTCGCCTTTACACGTTGGCAAGTTAAACACATCGAGATAAACTTTGCAATCTCTCTCTCCACCAAAAATGTATGTTAAAGATCACGATACATTTTAGTACTTCCGAGATGGATTGCAAATGGTGTATTGTGTGCCTCCATCATAATCTTGTACTTCAAATCGAGTCGTTAGGAACACAAAGTCTAGAGTGGACTCAAGTATTCCTTCTTCATCAATTCTCGCTTAAATAGCTCCTTCTTGTACTTTCTTCTTCATACGCATCAACTCTGGGGTGGTGGCGAGCAACTTAAAATTTATTGATTAAAGTTGATTATACTCGATATATATCATCGTGGGTACCTAGAGTTTTCATCTCCATCTCTATTATTTGTAAATTATACTGAAATGAGTCTTTGACAATATCGTACTTTCGTACTTGTATCGATCTTCTACTCCACACGTCGGCTACCACGTTAAGCTTTTCGAGGATGGCATGGTCGAACATGTGCTTGAAATGAGTCTCCTCTTGAGTTCTTGAAGCTCTTCCCACATTCCTTGCTTCATTCGAATTTTGTATCTCTACGAGTCACTTCGTTAATGGAATAGCGATTCGAGAATATCCTTCAACGAATCTCCGATAATAACCAACTAAGCCTGAAAGCTACGTATTTCGATTCTTGACTTAGGTTGCTCTCAACTGTGACTCATATCCCAATCTTGGATAAGACGTCACAATGACACCTATCGATTTACTATCGCATCGAATATGACGCCCCCTACAGAGAGTGCGGCTTAGTGAATTCCACAAAGGAAGTCACAAGATAAAGGCTCGGTACCAAATTCTATAGTTGAATTTTTAACTCACGAAGTTCAATAGGAGCCATCCGATATGAGATTTAGAAATGAGTTTTGTCTTTGGGTTCAAATTCGATACAAAATTTAATATCGAACTTTGGGAGTAAGCCAAGAAATTCTTCGAAAATACGTCGGGAAAATCAATAACAACAAGAATATTATTCAAATCGACGTGTCTTTATTCAAATCCATAACATGGACTAAGAAAACTTGACATCCGTAATAAACGAATGACTTCATGGCTTGATATGAAAATGTTTGACTACAATGGTTTGATCGCTTGAATTGAATAACGGAGTTGCTTAGGAATATGAAAACTAACAACCTTACAAAAGCAATCAATTTGGCATGATGAGTAGTTAACCAATCAATCCCTAAAATCACATCAAAAGCAAATATCTCAATAGAAATAAGGTTAACAGGTAATGTGATAGTGCCAACCTGAATCAAGCAAGATTTTTTAAATAACGGATGTAATGAAAGTTTCTCCTAACGGAGTCTCCATAAATAAGTCGAAGTCTAATTTTCTCCGTAGTCAAGTTCAAACGTTGAGCGCAAGCAAGAGAGATAAAAGAATGGGTAGAACCGATATCTAGTAAGGTATAAACTTCGCAAGAATTTATAATTAACTAACCCGCTAACCGTTCGGGTTCCTCGCATTTTAATGAAGTCACGATAAAAACGCTCTTCCAAGAACCGTTGACTTTGACTTTTCTGGGACATCCTTTTGAGTCACCATTCCCGTTGGACTGGGTTTCGATATCGTACAATCTCGAGCGATATGTCCTTCTTTTCCACAATTATAGCATACCTTAAACTGTTGTGGGCAGTTTGGGCTGATATGTCCCTCTTTCCCGCATTTGTAACATACGACCGGTGGTCGTTCTCCTCCATAAAACTAGTTGCTCTCGGCACCGACGTCTTCAAATGGTCGTTGTTGAATCTCCTCTTTTTTTAAAATCTCCTCCCGACTCGCTTCTTCTATTTTCATGGCCACGATTACCACCAGAGTGGTTACCGCCTTTGTCCGTATTCTTCTTTCTCCGCTGGTTATCGTTATTCTGATGACTGCTATCTTCGGTATGATCCTGGTTATGGTCCCTCGGTTGAACGTACTCGTTATCTCGCTCTAACAACTGAGCCCTGTTGACAACATCTGAATAGAGAGAAAATTTATGAGAAATGAGATACTGACGTATGTCGGGTTTCAAACCTCTAAGAAACATCCGCGTCATACGTTCCTCATTCTCCACCAAATGAGGTGCAAACCTGGATAACTCCGCGAACTTCGCCTCGTACTGGGACACCGTCATGTTATTCTGCTCTAGTCTAATAAACTCCACTTCCTTCATATAGCATGAATACTTTCGTGGAAGTACTTGTCATTGAACTGCTTCAAAATGTCTCCCATGACGTCTTTGAAAGTGCTTGTGGATGGGTACACTTCACGACTCCCACCAAAGAGTCTCGCTTCGCCATACGGAACATAAAAAGTAGCGAATGGAACCTTCGTTCTCCGTGCATCCCAAGACATCGAATATCTTGGTAATTTGCTTGACCCATGTTTCCGCCATGATCGGATCTCGCTTTCCTTAAATTCGGTGGTCCCAACTCTTTGAACTTGGCATTGTGACCACCCATGAATTGCTATCATTTCCTCTTGTATTTTGAACACGAGTCTCCTCGTCTGATTTTTGCATGAACTGCAAAAAAACTTCTAAACATCCCTCGTTCCTCATCTCGCTTTCGGTGGTGTTGTTCATGGGAGGAACATTGCCACTGTTACTGTTACGTTCTCCTCGTTGGTGAGTACAGCATCTCCACGGTCTCATTTACTCCACTGTTAATATTCTCAGTCGACATTCTCAAATACTGTCATAAAATAAGGGTTAATTAAGAAATCAATATATCACATAATATCCCTATATACTGGACCAACTAACAATAAACTTAGGTAGGACACACCAGCGAAGGATTTACTCGTCTCTCCCCTCCTAGTTCTATTCCCCGATCTCCGCCAGAGATCATATCCCTAAGCTTTGATACCAACCGTGGCGCCCCCAAAATAGGTATACACAACACCCATTCGAATCGCCAAATACATGGTACGAAACAACTACATCTTTATTATTACAACAAGAAAAGCTGTGAGTTTGAATACAAATATTATCTTCTAGACAATATCTATACTCAAATAAATCCTCATCACATTTATTGATACATTATTTTACAAAAATGGTGAGGACTACTAAACAATCCTTTCTAAAACCTTCATTCCATACCCAGACTAAATACTCGCTATATTCTCGCCTCCCGAGAAGAAAAATGGAACAACAAGGAAAAGGGTGAGCTCAACTAGCCCAAGAAAAGAATACTATGACTAAGATAATATACAACAAATTATCGTTAGTCTCCAACGAGGAAAAATCGATAGAATACAATAGACAACAAATTTTAAATCAATATTCGCAATGAAATAATAATTCATGTAAGAGTTACGTAGAGAATGAAATCTACTATAATCTATGAATTTAACGGTCCATCATCAATATTTTATCCTCAGTAACATCAATCAATATTCATCTCAAATCAAATATTCATCTTTGCACTACAAAGCTAAAGATATTCATCAATCTATTATGTTCATCTCAACACTGCTCATCTTTGCACTAAAGGCCAAAGATATTCATCGATCGGTCATGTTCATTTAAACACTGCTCATCTTTGCACTACTGAGCCAAAGATATTCTTCAGAAATCATTCATCTTTGCACCACTACGGGCCAAAGATATTCAATAATATCATCATTTAAGACCGAGGATGATGAAAATATATTTTAAAGAAACGAATCCAAAGAAACAAAATGACAAGGATTAAGGATTAAGGATTCGTACTTTGTTTTATCCATGTTCAAAAATACCTCAAAATAATCATAGTGGTGGTAAAAATTCAAGAATGATCAAAACATGGATACAATCAAAGCTAGTATCCGAATAGAGATATTTTGGACGAAAAAGAAGAAATTTTATTTTTTCGTGAATAGTCTCAGATATCGTGACGTGAATAGTCTAGTCGTATCGTAAATAAGAACTCTCACACCAAAAGATAGAAATTCCACAAAAACATTTTCACGCTTCATGAATAGTACTTGTGAATAGTAACTCGTGAATAGTAACTCATGAATAGTAACTCGTGAATAGTAACTCATGAATAGTAACCCCGACATGAAAAAGTTCCAAATTTGATAAAAACTTCAGATCAACATTTCAGCATAATGATATTGAAGAAATAATATCATTCTGAAAAAATAATATCCCTTACCTCAAAGAATCGCCTTCTAAGGAAAGGTCGGAAGTGATCTTGAATGAAACTTGTCTTTGAGCAAAGAACTCTCTCAAAGTATCTAAATACTCACAAAATACGCTCGATAATATAGAGAGAGAGAGAAAACTTTGTTTACGGTGTGATTTTCAATTCTAACAAGCCCTCTATTTATAGGAAAATGTTAGCCCGTAAAGCGCACTTGACTTGCTACTACGATGGCTTTACCTGCTACTATTGCCACCCACCACATTTGAAATAAAATTCAGCACATTTTTTTCACCAACCACAAGTGGGGCCCACTCAATTCTAGAATTTTCCACCAAAATCAATTATAACCCTAATTTCCGAATCAGTCACCTCTTAAAATTCATAACAAATCCTTCGTTCATTTTTAACGGTTCAAAATTTGTGGACATATACTCAACTTATGTATGTATAACATATCCAAAAATTACAACGATCCAACGGTCGGATTAAATATTATAACTCACACAATAAAGCTGTAATAACACCGATTTGATCTTTTAATACCTCCAATCCGACAAAATACAAATAAAACATCTCAGCATTAATTCCTTCATTAATAACCACATAAATAAATCCATCATTTATATTCATATAAAATAAATATTTCCTTATCATATGAATCAATAATTAATTATTCACAAATAATATTACGTAATCACATTTATGACAACCAGTCATTTCCCAGAGAAGAGGGGCTTTCCAATAAGGATCTCTCATCTTGGCCGCAATTAGGTGACCAAACCTCTCCTTAGACGAACTTTCTAGACATTGCCAATAATGTTATCTAATAATATTATTCAAATAATATGAATTATTGATCCGATAATGGGAAATATCATGCGGTGACAATTATTGAAACAATAATAATATAAAATATCAACGCAACAATTATTGAATCAATAAAATAAAATATTGAGCGAAGAACTACTTGTGAAAATTATTGAGTAGTGCCTTCTTACGTAAGGATCAATAATTCAACAATCATGCTGTAATACCGTGTCTTCTTGTGCAACCACGCGTACATCGTATTTTAACCACCGGGTATTCCAACAGCCTTAATCTGAGAATAACTACGCCGTTATTTATAACCACCCAAACTTTGTCATTTTCCCCATCCAATCGCTTTCAGTTATGGGGCCCACACATGGTCATACTAACGTCCGCATTTAAATATTCCCCGACAAGATTTAATATTCCACGACCAAACGAATATTCCCCGACAAAAATGAATATTTTATAACCACTTGCTTATTTTGAAATATTTGCATATTTAACCCTTAACTATCCACATTAATCAAATCAACCCTTACTATTTCAAAATAATAAATAAAGGAAATTCTTTTTATTTAAAAAATTTTGGGGTCTTACAAATAGTCCATAGTCTTATGACTGATAAAGGTTTCAAGTATAAACACTTGACAACCTAGGACATAGTTCAAGGTCTTATGACCCTCAGAAGTTCTTTTGATTTTTGTTATTCATTCTTGATTCAAAATCCGAGTTTTCTTATTTCAGAAATCTTTGATTCATTCGCATGTTATTATTTTATTGTTATTATTTTATTATTATATTATTATTACTTATGGGCAATCGTGCTCACTCTTGCGTAATAATAACATTGCAATTAAGAACGAAAGGTTCGACGAGCCTTCTACTAGTAAAGGCAAGGGCAAAGTTAACAAGTGATGAAGACTTGTTGTTTATTTGATGTATTTATGTTTAGACTTATGTTAAAGTTATGCAAGACTTATTATTTGTTTATGTTTCCGCATTTAAGATTTAAGGTTAGTGTGACGCCCCCAAAATAGGTATACATCACCCATTCTGAGTTGTCATTACATGGTACAGAAACAACTACAACTTTATTATTACAACATTAAAACTGTGAGTTTGAATACAAATATTATCTTCTAGACAATATCCATACTCAAATAAATCCTCATCACATTTATTGATACATTATTTTACAAAAATGGTGAGGACTACTAAACAATTTTCTCTAAAACCTTCATTCCATACCCCCGACTAAATACTCGCTTATATTCTCGCCTCCCGAGAAAAAAATGGAACAAAAGGGAAAAGGGTGAGCTCAACTAGCCCAAGAAAGAATATTATGACTAAGATAATATACAACAAATTACCGTTAGTCTTCAACAGGAAAAATCTAATAGAATACAATAGACAACAAATTTTAAATCAATATTCGCAATGAAATAATAATTCATTAGAAGAGTTAAGTAGAAATGCAAACTACTATCTTCTATGTATGAATTTAAAAGTTCATCGTCTATCTTTTATCCCCCTGTAACATCAATCAATATACATCTGAATCAAATATTCATCTTTGCACTCTGGGCCCAAAGATATTCATCGATTGGTCATGTTCATCTAAACACTGTTCATCTTTGCACTACTACCAAAGATATTCTTCAAAATCATTCATCTTTGCACTACGGGCCAAAGATATTCAATAATATCACCATTTAAGACCGAGGATGATGAAAAATATTTTTAAAGAAACGAATCCGAAGGAAACAAAATGACAAGGATTAAGGATTAAGGATTCGTACTTTGTTTTATCCATGTTCAAAATAATACCTCAAAAATAATCATAGTGGTGTAAAATTCAAGAATGATCAAAACATGGATACAATCAAAGCTAGTATCCGAATAGATATTTTGGACAAAAAAGAAGAAATTTTATTTTTCGATTGAATAGTGTCAGATATCGTGAATAGTCTTGAGTATACGTGAATAGTAACTCAGACACCAAAAGATAGAAATTCCATAAAAAAACATCTTCACGCTTCATGAATAGTACTAAATGAATAAGTAACTTCGTGAATAGTAACTCATGAATAGTAACTCGTGAATAGTAACTCATGAATAGTAACCCCGATATGAAAAAGTTCCAAATTTGATAAAAAGTTTCAACCATATTTCAAAGATAATGATATTGAAGAAATAATATCATTTGAGAAGAAAATAACATCCCTTACCTCGAAAGATCAAGATCTTCTAATTTGAAACACCTGATATAGGCTATGACTTGGACTTGCCGCATGACAAAGAATACTCAAAGTATACTCAAAATACTCACAAGAATACGCTCGATAATATAGAGAGAAAAAACTTGAGCTTTCTAGTGTGATTTTCAATTCTAACCTAAGCACCCTATTTATAGGAAATTGCTTAGAACACCAAAGTTAAAAAATTTAATAAAATATTAATATATATATTATAATTTCCTCGCACACTTTCTAAGATTCAAATTATCAATAAACAAATGGTCCCCCTCACCAAAATCAATAAAATGTTTTTCTTAATAAAATTAATAAAAACTCCCAAAAATCAATTATTCGTGAATTTCGAACATCAATAATTCATAATAAATAACTCTTTTATCGGAAAATTCAATCTCATGAGTTTTATAGGAAATTCAATTCTCTACAACTTTGCAAAAAAGTTTTTCCAAATTCCAAATGAATTTGGACCGAAATCCACAAACCAGGCGATTTTACAAGCTATAATCAAATTTCGATCAATAAATGGGGTCCACCGACATGTTTAACATGTTTTAAACATTTATTGCAACAAAAATACTCTTCCTCCTCGTATACTCATATATCCCACATTCGTTGTAAAAATATCACCATTATTATATTATTAAAATATAATAATACATTATCTTATCGAGAAAAGATAAAATTTTAATTTTCAACAATTGTCACATTAAAATTTTTCTCCATCTATATCCACATAAAATCAATATTTTCCTCATCATATGAATCAATAATTAATTATTCACAAATAATATTACGAGAATCACAATATTGACAACCGTGCGCCTCTAGAGGAAGGGGGCTTTCCAATAAGAATTTCTTCTTCTTGGCGCCATGAATTAGGTGACCAAACCTCTCCTTAGATGTAACTTTCTAGACATTGCCAATAATGTTATCTAATAATATTATTCGGATAATATGAATTATTGCTTCGATAATGAAAAATATTGTGTAATGACAATTATTGAAATAACAAAGAATATAAAATATCAACGCAGCAATTATTAACTCGATAAAATCTTGAACTATAATTCTCAGTAACCATTATTGAGTAGTGCCTTCTTACGTAAGAATCAATAATTGGTGCAATACTGCAGCTATACTGTTTTTAACCACCGTATATTTTAACAAAGATAATTAGAATAACTACGCCATTATTTTTAACCAACTTATATTTGTCGCTTTTCTTCATCCAATCGCTTTCACATTATGGGGCCACACATGGGGTCGCTACTTCGTCAAATGCGAATATTCCCAGATAGTATGAATATTCCACGACCAAAACGAATATTCTCCGACAACAATGAATATTTTATAACCACTTGCTTATTTTGAAATATTTATGTATTTTACCCTAACTATCCACATTAATCAAATCAACCCTTACTATTTCAAAATAATAAATAGAAAAATTAAATTTCATTAAGAATAAGTTGGGGTCTTACAACCTCCCTCCTTATGAAATTTCGTCCCTCGAAATTGACGTCACGTACTGGTGTTTTGAAAAGGTGAGGATACCTCGCTTTCATTTCCGTTTCCAATTCCCAGGTCATTTCCTCTATAGCATGATTCCTCCACAAAACTTTAACTTGTGGTATGACCTTTGCGCGTAGGACATGCTCCTTCCTATCCAAGATCTTAACAGGTACCTCCTCATACGTTAAGTCTTCGGCTATTTCGTCTGGTTCTAACTCTATAACGTGGTTCGGGTCTTTCACATATTTACGAAGTACAGATATGTGAAACACATTATGAACACGAGACATACTCGGAGGTAACGCAAGTCTATAGGCTACATTTCCTACTCGGTCAAGAATTTGAAATGGACCAATAAATCGTGGATTGAGCTTTCCTCTCTTCCCAAATCTTGTAACTCCCTTCCATGGAGCAACTCGCAACAATACATGATCCCCTACACTAAATTCCACGTCCTTTCGATGAAGATCCGCATAACTCTTTTGTCGATCTTGTGCCATTTGTATATCGTTGTCGAATCATTTAGATCTTTTCGGTGAGTCATACGTACTTAACTCGGGTCCCAACAATGTTGCTTCACCCACCTCATCCCAACATATTGGAGAACGACATTTTCGTCCCATATAATGCTTCAATGGAGCCACACCTATACTTGCTCGATAAGCTGTTGTTGTAGGAGAATTCCACCAATGGTAAATACTTATCCCAACTACCCTTGAAGTCTAGGACACGAGTCTTAATAGATCTTCAAGAGTTTGAATAGTCCTCTCGATTGTCCGTCCGGTTTGGGGATGGTATGCTGAAACTAAATCGCAAATCCGTGCCCATAGCTTTTTGCAAGCTAACCCAAAATCTTGAAGTGAATCTTGGGTCACGATCCGAAACTATGGATACTGGCATGCCATGCAACCTCACAATCTCATTCACGTACATACTAGCAAGACGTTCAAAGGAATAAGTCTCCCGTATCGGCAAGAAATGAGCAGACTTGGTTAATCTATCAACAATAACCCAAATAGCATTGATGCCTTGAGAAACCGTAGGAAGACCCGTAACGAAATCCATGGTAATGTGTTCCCACTTCCATTCCGGAATCTCAAGTGGTTGCAACGGACCCTTAGGTACTAGATGTTCCACCTTTACACGTTGACAAGTTAAACACATTGAGATAAACTTTGCAATCTCTCTCTTCATATTGTTCCACCAAAATGTATGTCGAAGATCACGATACATTTTAGTACTTCCAGGATGGATTGCAAATGGTGTATTGTGTGCCTCCATCATAATCTTGTACTTCAAATCGAGTCGTTAGGAACACAAAGTCTAGAGTGGACTCAAGTATTCCTTCTTCATCAATTCTCGCCTTAATAATAGCTCCTTCTTGTACTTTCTTCTTCATACGCGCCACCTCGGCCTGGGGGCTTGAAAGCAACCTTAACTTTTTCTATTAAAGTTGGCTCTATCGTATACTTGACATCATCGCACTTTTCGTTCCGCATATGATCTTCTACTCAACGCGTCGGCTACCACGTTCGCTTTTCCGGGATGGTATTGAATAGTGTGGTCGTAGTCTTTCAATAGCTCGAGCCAACGTCATTGCCGCATGTTGAGTTCTTTTTGAGTGAAGAAATATTTAAGGCTTTTATGGTCCGAATATATCTCCACTTTCTCCCCATATAGATAGTGCCTCCATATCTTTAGCGCAAAAGCATCACGCCGCTTTGACTCTAGATCATGAGTAGGATAATTCCTCTCATACTCTTTAAGTTGTCGCGAGGCATAAAGCTATGACTTTCCCACGTTGTAGGAGAACACATCCTAACCCTTTTCCCGAAGCATCATTGAGATAACAAATCCATCCGAACCGGATGGTATTGTTAGAACAGTCTTAGAAATAAGTCTCCTCTTAAGGTCTTGGAAACTCTTCTCGCATTCTTCACTCCAAACGAATTTTGTATCCTTCCGAGTTAGTTGGGTTAATGAAGTAGCGATTAGAAAACCCTTCCACGAATCTCCGATAATAACCAACCATTAAGCCCAAAAACTACGTACTTCATCCACCGACTTGATTGCTCCCAACTTTGTATTGCTTCAATCTTCACCGATCAATGGATACTCCATGTTTCGACACCACGTGCCCAAGGAATGCTACTTCCTCAAGATAGAACTCGCATTTCTTCAATTTGGCATATAGTTTGTTTTCACGAAGCCTTTGAGTACCAACTTCAAATGGTGCTCATGATCTTCACGACTTTTGGAATATATGAGGATGTCATCAATAAAGATAACAACAAATCGATCCAAATATTCCTTAAATACTCGGTTCATCATATCCATGAAAGCCAAGAGGAGCATTAGTCGATCCGAAAGACATGACTAAGAATTCATAATGCCCATACTGAAGTTCTCAAGGCGGTCTTTGGAATATCCTCGCCTCTAATCTTGGTGATGATATCCGAATGAAGATCGATTTTTGAAAAGAATTGTGCCCCTTACTAATCGGTCAAACAAGTCATCAATACGAGGTAGAGGATACCTATTCTTGATGGTGACATGGTTCAATTCCCGATAGTCAATACAAAGTCGCATACTCCCGCTCTTTCTTCTTTACAAATAAAACAGAGCACCCCAAGGAAATGTACTAGGGCCGAATGAAACCGATGTCCAATAATTCACTCAGTGTTGGACCTTTAACTCTTGAAGTTCAATAGGAGCCATTCGATATGGGGTTTTAGAAATGGGCTTTGTACCGTGTTCAAGATCAATAAAGAATTCAACTTCACGTTACGGGGGTAGACCGGGAAGTTCTTCAAAATCGTCGGAAAGTCAATAACAACATGAATATTATTCAAATTTGGCGTGTCTTTATTCAAATCCATAACATGGGCTAAGAAAGCTTGACATCCGTTTTCAATAAACGAATAGCTTTATGATTAGATATGATGATGATTGATTTTAATGGTTTAGTTGCTTGAATCAAATCACAACAGTTGGTTAGGAATATGAAAACTAACAACCTTACAAAAACAATCAATTTTGGCATGATGAGTAGTTAACCAATCAATCCCTAAAATCACATCAAAAGCAAGTATCTTTAAAGAGATAAGGTCAACGGTAAGGTAATGGTGCCAACTTGAATCAAACAAGATTTATAAACGATGGATGTGATGAAAATTTCTCCTAACGGAGTTTCCACAGATATAGGTCAAAGTCTAATTTCTCCAGTCAAGTTTAAACGTTGAGCACATGCGGAGAGATAAATGAATGGGTAGCACCGGCCAGATCAAGTAAGGTATAAACTTCATGAGAATTTATAAATAGCTTACCCGTGATCACCTCGTTTGGGTTTCTCGCATTTTTTGACCACCATTACAAACGCTCTTCCCGGAATCGTTGACTTTGACTTTTTGGGACGATCTTTTGAGTCACCGTCCTCACATTGAACTAGGTTTCGCTACCATACAATCTCGGCGATATGTCCTTCCTTTCCACAATTATAGCATACCTTGAACTGTTGTGGGCGCTTTGACCGATATGTCCCTCTTTTTCCGCATTTGTAACATATGACCGATTGGTGGTCGTTCTCCTCCATTAGAACCGATTCTTCTTAAAGACTGTCGTCTTCTTCATATGGTCGTTATTAAATCTCCTCTTTTAAAATCTCCTCCCGACTCGCTTCTTCGCATTTTCATGGCCATGATTACCACCAGAGTGGTTACCATTTTGTCCGTCTGTTTCTTTCTCCGCCGGTTATCATTATTCATTGATTGCTATCTCTCTGTACGCGATCCTCGTTTATGGTCCCTCGGTTGGCCAGTACTTCATTATCTCGCTCTAATAATTGAGCCTGCTTTTACATATCCGAATAGAGAAAATTTATGAAAAATGAGATCTTGACGTATCGCCGGGTTTCAAACCTCTAAGAAACATCCGCGTCATCGTTCCTCATTCTCCACCAAATGAGGTGCAAACACGGATAACTCTCTAAACTTTGCCTCGTCTTTGAGACACCGCCATGTTGTTTTGTTCCAATCGATGAACTCCACTTCCTTCATATAGCGAACACTTTCGTGAAAGTATTTGTCATTAAATAGCTTCAAACGCCTCCCAAGACATCTTTGAGTGCGGTGGATGATGTACGCTTCACGAGACTCCCACCAATGAGTCCGCCTTCGCCACGGAACATAAAGGTGGCGAATGGAACCTTCGTTCTCCGTGCATCCCAAGACATCGAATATCTTGGTAATTTGCTTGACCCATGTTTCCGCCGCATGATCGGATCCGGCTTTCCCTTAAATTCGTGGTCCCAACTCTTTGAATCGCTTGCATTTGACAACCCGTGAATTGCTATCATTTCCTCCTCAGATTTTGAACACGAGTCTCCCTCATCCGATTTTGCATGAACTACAAAAAACTTCTAAACATCCCTCGTTCATCATCTCGCTTTCAATGGTGTTGTTCACGGGAGAAATATTGCCGACTGTTGCATCGTTCTCCTCGTTGGTGAGTAATCTGAGCGTCTCCACAGTCTCATTTCCATTGTTAATATTCTCAATCGACATTCTCAAATCATCATAAAACAAGGGTTAATTAAGGAAATAAATATATCACATAATATCCCTATATCTTGACCAACTAACAAATAAGCTTAGGTAGGACACACTAGCGAAGGATTTACTCGTCTCTCTCCTCCTAGTTCTATTCCCCGATCTCCGCCAGAGATCATATCCTAAGCTCGATACCAACCGTGGCGCCCCAAAAATAGGTATACATCACCCATTCGAGTTGTCATTGCATGGAACGAAACAACTACAACTTTATTATTACAACAAGAAAAGCTGTGAGTTTGAATACAAATATTATCTTCTAGACAATATCCATACTCAAATAAATCCTCATCACATTTATTGATACATTATTTTACAAAAATGGTGAGGACTACTAAACAATTTTCTCTAAACCTTCATTCCATACCCAGGCTAAATACTCGCTTATATTCTCGCCTCCCGAGAAAAATGGAACAAAAAGGAAAAGGGTGAGCTCAACTAGCCCAAAAAGAATATTATGACTAAGATAATATACAACAAATTACAGATTAGTCTTCAACAGGGAAAAATCTAATAGAATCTGAATAGACAACAAATTTTAAATCAATATTCGCAGCTGAAATAATAATTCATTAGAAGAGTTAAGTAGAGAATGCAAACTACTATCTTCTATGTATGAATTTAAAAGTTCATCGCTCATCTTTTATCCTGTAACATCAATCAATATACATCCGAATCAAATATTCATCTTTGCACTCTGAGGCGAAAGATATTCATCGATTAGTCATGTTCATCTAAACACTGCTCATCTTTGCACTACTGACCAAAGATATTCTTCAGAAATCATTCATCTTTGCACTACAAAAGCCAAAGATATTCAATAATATCACCATTTAAGACCGAGGATGATGAAAATATTTTTAAAGAAACGAATCCAAAGTGAAACAAAATGACAAGGATTAAGGATTAAGGATTCGTACTTTGTTTTATCCATGTTCAAAATAATACCTCAAAAATAATCATAGTGGTGTAAAATTCAAGAATGATCAAAACATGGATATCTGAATCAAAGCTAGTATCCGAATAGATATTTTGGACAAAAAGAAGAAATTTTATTTTTCTATGAATAGTCAGATATCGTGAATAGTCTTTATCGTGAATAGTAACTCAAACACCAAAAGATAGAAATTCCATAAAAAACATCTTCACGCTTCATGCTTAATAGTACTCGTGAATAAGTAACTTTCGTGAATAGTAACTCATGAATAGTAACTCGTGAATAGTAACTCATGAATAGTAACCCCGATATGAAAAAGTTCCAAATTTGATAAAAGTTTCAACCAATATTTCAAAGATAATGATATTAAAGAAATAATATCATTTGAGAAGAAAATAACATCCCTTACCTCGAAAGATCAAGATTTCTAAATTTGAAACACCTGATATAAGCTATGACTTGGACTTGCAAATCTGTTAATACTCAAAGTATACTCAAAATACTCACAAGAATACGCCGATAATATAGAGAGAAAAACTTCATTTACTCGTGTGATTTTCAATTCTAACCTAAGCACCTATTTATATGAAATTGCTTAGAACACCAAAAAGCGAAAAATTTAATAAAATATTAATATATATATTATAATTTCCTACTTACACTTTCTAAGATTCAAATTATCAGCCAAACAAATGGTCCCCCTCACCAAAATCAATAAAAACGTTTTTCTTAATAAAATTAATAAAACTCCCAAAAATCAATTATTCGTGAATTTGAACATCAATAATTCATAATAAATAACCCTTTTATCAGAAAATTCGAATCTCATGAGTTTTATAGGAAATTCAATTCTCTACAACTTTGCAGAAAAAGTTTTTCCAAATTCCAAACAAAATTGGCCAAAATCCACAAACCAAGCGATTTTACAAAGCTATAATCCAATTTCATTTGATCAATAAATGGGGTCCACCGACATGTTTAACATGTTTTAAACATTTATTGCAACAAAAATACTCTTCCTCCTCGTATACTCATATATCCCACATTCGTTGTAAAAAATATCACCATTATTATATTATTAAAATATAATAATACATTATCTTATCGAGAAAAAGATAAAATTTTAATTTTCAACAATTGTCACATTAAAATTTTTCTCCATCTATATCCACATAAAATCAATATTTTCCTCATCATATGAATCAATAATTAATTATTCACAAATAATATTACGTAATCACAATATTGACAACCGAGCGCGCTTCTCGGAAGAGGGGCTTTCCAATAAGAATTTCTTCTTCTTGGCGCCGAATTAGGTGACCAAACCTCTCCTTAAGCGTAACTTTCTAGACATTGCCAATAATGTTATCTAATAATATTATTCGGATAATATGAATTATTGCTTCGATAATGAAAAATATTGTGTAATGACAATTATTGAAATAACAAAGAATATAAAATATCAACGCAAAGAATTATTAACTCAATAAAATCTTCGAACAATAATTACAGTAACCATTATTGAGTAGTGCCTTCTTACGTAAGAATCAATAATTGGTGCAATACCGGTGTACTTCTTGTGTTTTAACCACCGAGTATTTTAACAATGATTAATTGTAACAACTACTGTGATTATTTTTAACCAACTTATATTTGTCGTTTTCTTCATCCAATCGCTTTCCGTTATGGGGCCCACACATGGCTGCGCCGTCGTACGAATATTCCCCGATAGTATGAATATTCCACGACCAAACGAATATTCTCCGACAACAATGAATATTTTATAACCACTTGCTTATTTTGAAATATTTGCGTATTTTACCCCTAACTATCCACATTAATCAAATCAACCCTTACTATTTCAAAATAATAAATAGAGAAAATTAAATTTCATTAAGAATAAGTTGGGGTCTTACAGTTAGTATGACTTGGGATTGATGTATTTACATTCAGATGTTGTAACTCCATAAGGAGAGGATTTATTTCTATCTATTTATGGTTTTTCATTTATTATGGGTAGATAGATACATGAGGTTTAAACAATGAACACCAAATCCCATGGGAATTTAAGTACCCAGATTTGGGAGTGTCACAGATATTGTTCCTAATCACAAGTAGTACTTAGTAATACCTTATTATGGACAAGATTTTGAGTATTGCTATGATTATCAGAAGACAGGTTAAACAATCCGAGCTTGTGTGATGGTTGCTTGAAATAGTCTAATTCCCTAGTTCTTAATGCTGATGCTATATTAAATCTAGAGATCTTGTTATAGGTCGTATAATGGTTAGAATCTTGTGAATAGCTTGTTTCATTGAGTGATAATCTAAAGGGAGTTTCGAGTAGGAGAGCTTGTTGTTACCTAGGGCTATTAGTTTCATTGAAGGGTAAATAATGTTACAGTTGATTAATCAATTGTTGTGAAAAGGTGATACTGAACTGAATAACTGAAGTTTTAATTAATTCAATTTTCTTTAGTTAATTATAATTGATTCAAAACCCCCCAATTCTTTACTTTTTGTTGGAAACATTAGAATAAATATTAAACAAATCACTCTTTGTGGGATCAATCATTGCTTACTATTGTGCTAATTGTATGAATTTGTAAAGTGAAAGTGAGGTTAATTTAGGAGTGTAAACGATAACTTCCAAATTTTGGCATCGTTGCCGGGACTTAAATTTTGATTAAGAGATAGAGAAAATTGCAAATACAAAATAAGCCCTTGTTCCACTTGAAGAGGAAGAGATGGCGGTGCCAAACAACAACAGAAATTTAAATGAAATGGCTACTTCTGATCTGAATCAACCATCCTTGTGTATTGAATATCCTAAGTTAGATGTTGCTTTTGAACTTAACTCTGGACTAATTCATCTTTTGCCTACTTTTCGTGGTCTTACATGTAAGACCCCAACTTTATATGAATAAAGATTTAATTTCTCTAATTATTATTGTGACGCCCCCAAAACAGGTATACATCATCCATCTTGAGTCGCCAGATACATGGTACATAAATTCAAATACAACTTAATTATACAACAGTCGTGTAAAATACGACAACAATCATAAAATAGTAGTATATTGGTAGATGTTACTCAATGTCTAGTTGTGCCATCATTATAGAATATTTGAGACAACCATTACAATTACTAAATTTTTTGCGTAAATTGTACATCTCTTTTTCAAGTCCCCATTAATATCTATTTTTCTTTGTTCTCTTTGTAAACTCATTATTTTTCTTGTGAATTCAAAGGATTTAGATTCGTTTTCTGCACGTAATACTCATGTTTGTCAATATGCAAGATACATATAATCAATTCTTGACACGTTTAAGTTTCGTTTTCTGACACGTAATATAACGTCTGTTTTTAACTTTAACAGGGTAACCCATGTAGCACAATGTAATCCAAAGAACATAAAAGCAACTAATAATATCATGTTACTATAAAAGCAATTAATAGGGGTTCCATTTAACAAGATTTGATTAATCCTATTGTGACAGCTTTGTTTCTACTTTTCATTATTGTTGTACTAATCATATCATGCTATGTTACTATATCTTGTAATTAGCTTCCTTGAACCTGAAGCTCAAAGCAAGACTCATATATTATTTCAAAAACATTTTAAAGAAGCTCGAACCAAATTCGAGCAATGGCCAAAACATGAAATTCAACTTCTATGGGTAGAATATTTGATATGTTTTAATGAACACGAATTTCAATTGTAGAAGGAAGTTTATCAAAAAGTGTATTATTCATTATGTATTAATTAATAGTTTTACTTATGGATGGAGTTATAGAAATATTTTTGTTTCTCTTCATCCGAGGAGGAGGGAAGGGGTCGAATCATATGGGAGGAAAATGCACGAAAAAGCTACCCAAACTATTTATTGAGATGGAAAGATGATGCCATTAAGAAGTTTGGTTCCATTGAGGAAACAAGGGATAAAAAGTCTAGTTGGACAACTATTGATGTGTGGCAGGAGATGTGTGATTATTGGCTGAGTAAAGACTTTTTAGACTCTAGTGAGCTAAGAAAAAAGAACAGAAACATAACTTCATACGTTCCTCACACATCAGGCTCCATACCGTACGCCATTAGGAGGGAACAAGAGGTAAATTATAAGTTGATAAAATTAAATTAATAATATGCGTAGTTGATAAATGCGCATGATAATGGTAAAAGATTTCTATCATGATGCTCTGTTTGGAGTTTTTAAGTGTTCATGTGGTATGTATTGCTTATTTTTAATGTTAATGTTTTTAATTAAAATAATTATTATTTTGCTTGTTTTATCTTAGAAACAAAGACTGCATCGTCCGCCAACGCAATATGAGTTATATAAACAAACTCATATGAGGAAGGAGAAGGGTAGCGAGGAAAAAACATGGGTTTGTGATGAAGCAAAGAGGAATTTGGTATGATTTTCTCTCGTAAAATTATAAACTTTGTTTACTCATGTGAAAGTGAAGATTGTTGTTCATTCTATTCGCAATTAGTTATGAGTATTGTTAATTATATATACATATTTTATGCATGGTATAGGATGATTATGAGAGAAGACTCTTAGCTAAACACGGTGATATAGATAAGCCATTGAATGAGTTAGATGATCCAAATTTGGAGACATGGCAGGAAACTGTTGGAGGCATCAAAAAGGGTAGACTTATTGGTCGACCAGGGGAAAAATGGAGTTCTCGTCGTGGTTCGTATTGTCCATCTTTGGTTGCAGATGGGAATTACATTAAATTAAAGAAAATGGAAAGCTACATGATTTATCTTCATCAATATACAAAGGATATGGCCGAAACACTTGCACTTGATCCTCCTATAGACCCAAATGATTTGTTTGCTTCATCAAATGCATCAACTGATATTCCAACGAATAACTCAACCACGCATGCTGAGAATGATAACGAAGATGATGACGACTCTCACGAGGACACCATGGAGAATTCAGGATGATTTAGCTTTTCTTTACTTATCTATTTTATTAGTTTAGGGTTCTTTAATAGATGTTGGGTTTGTTAATTATTTGATGAACCTATGACATGTAGCTACCTATTTAAGTAGTTGGTTATGAATTTATTTTTAATTAAATTGATCAGATTTCTTCATTTTAATAAATTTGTATGATTTTACGTTTCAAATTTATTGTAATTTATGGCATTTATAGATTTGAAATATAAAATAGATAATTAAATATATTTTAATATAGGAATTTTGTGATGGCTTTATTATCAACAAAATGTATAAAAAAGTTACAAAAATAGGGACAATTGTGATTGCTTTAGCCATCACAAGAAACTTGTGTACCTGACTACTTTGGCCATCATAAAAACCTTAACAATTATGTGATAGTCGTGGCCATCACAAAAGGATGTGATTGCTTTGGTCATCACAAATAATTGGTGATTGTTTTGGCCATCACAAAAAGATGTGATTGCTTCGACCATCACATATAATTGGTGATTATTTTGATCATCACAAAAAGATGTGATTTCTTCGACCATCACATATAATTGGTGATTGTTTTGACCATCATAAAAAGATGTGATTGCTTAGGCCATAACAAATAATTATGTGCGCTAATGTGACTGATTTAGTTATCACAAAAGGATTGAATGTTTTAGTGAATTCCAAAACCATCACATAAAACCTTTCATGATGAGCGTATACAAGACGACCATCGTGATGCTTAAAACCATCACGTAAACCTTTTGTGATGGTTTTTTTAGTTTTTGTGATGGATTTTTGCCATCATAAATGACCATTTTTTTAGTAGTGTGGGTAACCCAGAAAATCCCTAGTGGTGTCTGACAAGGTTTTGATGTGCTTAGATATTGCATGTGTTATGTGTTTAGCTTGTGTAAGTGTATCATTGTTATACCCAGGTATATGGACTATAGAACCATGACATTAGAACACTTAAACAATCAACAGAATCAAAGTTATTAGCAGTCAAAGTAGGTTGACCAAGCACATAATGGGTTTTTTGGAATTTCCAGAAAACTAATGAACATGATTTCTGACAGGGTTTGACCAACCAGATCTTGTATGTGACGCCCCAAATCCGAGTCCCTTCGAACCTAGGATATGATCCGTCACGATACTACTATCGTCAAACTATTAATATCTTTTATTCATAACTTAATGATTATAACTTTGCTTATTACAATTTAAAAAATAAATTCTTTCCATTTCCAGGATCTGTATAATGACCCCAAACTTTTATAAGTTTCAAATCTTGGTCATTTACCATTCCTGTCTTACATCATATTCAATGTTATAAAAATATTTGGAAGAATTTAAACTTTTTCAATCTCCTTTAAAAAAAACTTTTATTGATTTCTTAACTTGAATCAATTACATATCCTTGAATCAAATTATGTTATGATTCATTCTATTCGAATTAGTGTATAAATTTTTACATCTCTATTCGAATTCCTCTATGCATCACATAGTACAACTTTATAACTCAACATGTATTACACATTGTAAACTACTATCATGTACATTTCCTAGAACCTAAACATGGTTCAAGAGCATATATTTAAATAAATCAATCAATCTCCTTCGATACTATTAAACTCTATCAATCAAGTAGTAAGTAATCTTTACCGTGAGTCCTTAACCTGCAAAAATGGTTATTTGCAAGAGTGAGCTCGACAGCTCAGCAATTCTAATAGTTTTCATGCATCACATAACATATAATAACATACTCAGTTCATGCATTCATAATCAATTAATATTTACTACGCATGTTACTTCTCACATAACAGGTAGAGAGATTTACTTCACAAGCATATCATCAAAGATCAACTTTCAAATTTCATACATATCTCATATGCATTTCATATATATGCATCAACATTCTCATAGCATAATATAGCTCAACTAACAGTTATTGAATTCATATATCAAATAGGAACTGAAAGACTTATCTGGCTCGTAATTTATCAACTACGACTTAACTGCTTATAGTTATCTGCACGTCGTATATTCCTACACAATTATAAAATCATGGATTCATATCCATCAGTCATACATATCATACGCTCTTAATATAATAATAAATATTACATCGTTTCCTAACAAGGTTGGTAAAACCTTCATTTCACTTTCTCATCATACTCTTAGAATAGCTAGGTATGTATAGTTATACCTTATCCACTCGTACTTGACATCAACATTCATATACGTTTATCACACACTTGACTCACTGTGTGTTCGACACATATTTAAAGTTTATAGATGCGTGATCTACGTCGTTTATACATTTTTGAAAACCTTAACAATTATGGGTTTTATATAACCATCATAACAATGAATATTTAAAACAACATTGAGACTCTGTCTTATAGCTTAGAATAGTACTATAAGTAAGCTTCCAAAATCAGAAAGCAAATAAAATGTCTAGACCAATATGCCTTGCAGTAAGAGGCTTGACCGAGGTTTAACTTGGGATCTGGCAGCAACTTATTACCGTCCCCCGCCGAACCAAACTTGAGCTTTTGTTTTCTTGGTTTCATTCCACTTTTTAGTATACCAGAGTATTAACACATATCAAGGATACATCTTAAGAGGTCTTGGACTTTCTTAGAGTCATTTCAAGTCCATATTTACACAATATGTCTCTAGTTGGAAATTTCCATGAAGTTAAGGCCAACTATGTTCATGAAATCGTGAGGCCAACTATGTTATCCATCTATTCATATGAGAAAGTCATATAATCTATAATATGAGTATTCACATCATTTACACATAGCTAGTGTCTTTCATCACTTGAAACTCATTTAAAATCATGCTTCAATGACTTATATTGTCTCAAACTATGTGTGTGAACTTAGAGGCCATGTTTAAAGACACAAATAGTATTAAAATGACATCCTATAAGTTTAGAATATAAATATCATCATATTTTTAAATATTCATTTCATCTACATATGACTAGCATAGTTTATCACTTGAAAACTTACTTTTAAAACATGCTTGAATGACTTTTATTTTGTCAAACTAGATGAGTGCACTTATCGACCATGTTTATTGACCTAAAAGATACTAACATGCAATCCCTACAAGTCCAAAATGTGAGCAACACATTGCTCGTAGATATAAGTCTGCAAAGCGTTCAAGTTTACTTTTAAAAGTCATTCAAGGCCAAGTTAAATCAACTCGGTGCAACTCTAAATCTCATTTCATAGTTAACTAAGCCATGTACGTATGTTATCACGTTTAGAACTTTAAGTACACAAGATCCTTTAAGTTCGTTCCCAAAGTTTCAAGTTTTCTTTAGAAATCGTTTTCAACTAAGCTATTGTAAGTTGATAATAAGTAAAGCAACTTTAAATCACTTCTCATGCTTATGTATACTAATAACTCAATAATATATATGTGTTAAATTATCAGAACTTCAAAGACTCAAGATTCGTCAATATTTGTTTTCAAAACTCCAAGTTTTTTTTTAAAACACATACTAAATCATGCTAAAGCATTTCATTATGAGTAAGGTAATCTTAGTTATATGTTATATCTATTATCATGCATATTTATGTTTTATAACTTAGAATAACATATTTTATCATTGGGAGCACTACAATTGTGTATGTGCATGTCCGACGCCCTCTGGTTGCCTTCGAATACGTAGTAGCCACAAAGATGGACAGTTTTACCCCTCTTAACGACTTCAAATCGAAAAATGTAAAGAATGAAACTTGTAGGTCTACTCGTTATCTTTCCGAATCATCCTAAATCGCCTCAATCATAGTTCGTATGAAGACGTTATGCCTACTTGACTATAGCAGGTCAAAACAGTCTTGCCTGACACTATTCTGGCGCAGCTATGCTCCAAATGGCTTTGGGGGCAGCGCAGCTGCGTCCAGTGATGCAGAATGGTTTTCTAGATTCTGATCTTCATTATTTTCAGACCAATTCTCCTTTCGATCTTCATAACGCAAGTTATACACATCCAAATTAATTTGTTTTTGATTCTATGGATTTGTAATTCATAGAACTAAAACATACCAAAGAATCAACAATTAACATAAACATTAACTAACCAAAATATGAATCCAAAATTCATGTTCATACTAAATTTTCATGTTCGGACAAGTTTAGCTAATTTTATCACTACAGATTTGTTTCTAAACCAAATTGGTCCGTTTAACTTCCGTTGTTTTTGTATTAAACTGTATTATCAATATCTAACAACAATTTATGGATTACACAAATCCTTAGCCATCAATTTTTGAACCATTCACGTGTATGAGAGAAATGAGACTCTCTAATTGGGACAAAAGCTTATAACTCAGCACTTTAGCAATTTGGCTCATCTAGTAAATTTTCATAGCTTAATATTGCTACATTATATAAATTTATGGGTACATATACACAAACATATATGTACCTCCACATAAGTACATTCATACTTTAAATATACACGAATAAATAATATCATGTACCTCATTTACATTGGTTTAATTCAATTAATATTTTAATATAATTCAGTTGGGTTGTAAGACCCCAAATTTTGTGAATTAAGATTAATTTTCTCAATTTTTTTTTTTAATATTAAGGTGTGTATTTGATATAATGTTATAGTTGTGGGGTAGTATTTATAAATTTTGTAAAGTAAGCAAGTTGTTATATAATATTCGATTGGTCGGGGAATATTCATTTTAACATGGAATATTCGTACGACGGGACAATTATTGGTGGACCCCACAACAGAATTATTATCGGAGTTAGAAAACGACAAAAATATCTTTTTATAAAAATAATGGAGGAAGTTTTACCATTACTGTTGAACTACCCGGTGGTAAAAGTACAGTGTAAGACCCCAACTTTTATGAATAAAGATGAATTTTCTATAATTATCATTTTTTTGGAATAAATTTGATATAATGTTATAGTTGTGGGTAATATTTATAAATTTTGCAAAGTACGCAAGTTGTTATATAATATTCGATTGGTCGGGAAATATTCATTTTAATAGGGAATATTCGTACGACGACACAATCATTGGTGGACTCCACAACAGAATTATTGTTGAATTGAGAAAACGACAAAAATATTTTTATGAAAATAATGGCAGAAGTTTTATCGTTGATACTGTTGAACTACTCGGTAGTAAAAGTACAGTAATACGCGTGGTTGTATAGTAGCACACGGTATTGATTATTAATGCTTATGTGAGAATTCACCCAGTTTGATTCAATTATTGTCGATATTTTCTATGTTATTAAATCAATAATTGAGATGACGAAGTTGTTAATATTATTATTTGCATTATTAATGATGTCTAGAAGTTCTGCCAAGGAGAGGTTTGGTCACCTAATTGCGCGCTAATAGGGAGAAATCCTTATTGGAAAGCCCCCTCTTTCCTAGGAACGACCTGGTCAATTAATAGTATAAATAATAATAATAATGATGATGACGTTTTGTTTTAATCGTATTATTATTGTAATAAAACAGAAAAGTATTTTATATAAAACAAAATACTTTTATAAAGTTATTCGTTTTATTAGGCTAATAGTAAAATCTTTTTATATAAAATAGAATACTTTTATAAAGTTATTCATTTTATTAGACAATAATTAGAATATATTATATTTTATTATGCATAGTGTTTGCATTGTGCCTGCATAGTGTTTGCATAGTAAAATCTTTTTAAAAGTTATTCGTTTTATTAGATTATAAATAGAATATATTATATTTTATAGTAAACCAAACCTGAATTTGTCTGCTTAAAGTAAATCAATCTGGACCATTCATGGATTGGTTACTATTCACCCCATTCTTCTATAAATAAAAGCTCATTCCTTCATTATTTCTTACGAATTCAATTTGAAACTCTAGAGAGAAAACGTAGAGAAATTATTCTTCTATCTTGAGCGTATTTCTTTAGCGTTTAAGAAAGCTTTGAGCGTAGTGCAAGTTTCTTCAAGTATATCCCCGCCTCTACCGCTTCTGAGTACTCTTCTTTATAAGGTAAGGGGTATTATTTTTCATATTCATGAAGAGAACTTCATTATTCCATTCTTTATTATTACTGTTAGAATAACTTTGTATCTGTGATCACCCTATACTTGGTGATTTCATTTGTTATTCTATTCGTTATTATTACATTGGAACATCTTGTGCATGGGCGTTTTACGGGACTGATTCCGTTATTTATTATTACATTGGAATAACCTATCTATGCAAGTCTTTGCATGCATGGTGATTTCTATTGTTATTCCATTCTTTATTATTACATTAGAATATCCTGTAGGTGCGATTACGCTGACACGGTTCCGTTAGTTATTATTACATTGGAATAACTTTTTACATCTGCGAAGTATCGCATGCATGGTGATTTCGTTGTTATTCCATTCTTTATTATTCATTGGAATATCCCGCTTGCATATTACACTCGACTGGTTCCATTATTTATTATTCATTGGAATAACTTTGTATGTGAAGTACCGCATGCATGGTGATTTCTTTTGTTATTCCAATCTTTATTATACTCGGTTGGTTAAAGTTTTGACTTCTATACTCCATGAAATTAGTGGAATATCCTTGATATTTACGCTTCATCCAATATCTTTTAAATGGAAATATTCTTCGAGCATTCTTAAATTTTACTCTACGATAAAGTATCATGTTGACAATTTGGACGTTATTAGTTCCTGGATAAATTAATTCTTGAACTTGTTTTATTGAATTCTTATATCATTGTCATCATCCTCATATTTATATTTTGTTGAAAGTCATCTATGGCCTGTAGTGCATAGATGGACTTGGTATGATTAAGATCAGGGATTATTCGGTGTAATCATGACCGTAATGTTACAAATGATGTGGTAAAAGTCCTCATTGGCCCGAAGTGCATTGATGGACAGTTGTTGGCATGATCATGACCATTGATGAATACACAAATATCCTTGGCCCGTAGTGCAGGGATAATTTGTGGTCGTAACCCTAATGAATATCCTTGGCCGTAGTGCAGGGATGATGTGAATTATTTATTAAGCTGAGTCTCAGCGATAAAAGTGATGAAAAATCCTTTTAAATCATAAGAGATAGTAGATTTTATTCTCTACTTGACTCTTTTAATGGATTACATGTTCCGCTATAGTTAAACTTGATGTCTATTGTATTTTATCAGTTTAACACTGTTGAGGACTAATGATAATTTATTCTGCATTAGCTTAGTCATAATATTTCTTACTGGGCTAGTTGAGCTCACCCTTTCTTTCACTGTTCTCTTGAGGAAATGAGAACGTAGCCGGGACTAGTCGGGGAACGGAGTGATGGTCCGAGATGGTGTCTTAGTAGTCCTCAATATTCTGTTAAATAGTGTGATAATAAATGGAATAAGGACTAAATTGAGTGTGGATATTGTCTAGATGACAATATTTGTATTAAAACTCACAGCATGTATTTTGTCGTATTTTACACGACTGTTGTATAATCAAGTTGTATTTGAATTTAGTACCATGTTTTTGGCGACTCAAGATGGGTGATGTATACCTATTTTGGGGGCGTCACATACAGTAATACGCGTGGTTGCATAGTAGCACACGGTATTGATTATTGATACTTACGTGAGAAGTCACTCAGTTATACTCAATTATTGCTACAGTAATTGCTGCATAGTATCTCACGTTATTTGATTCAATTATTGTCAATATTTTATATATTATTAAATCAATAATTGAGACGATACAGTTATTCATATTATTATTTGTATTATTGATGATGTCTAGAAAGTTCTGTCAAGGAGAGGTTTGGTCACCTAATTGCGCGCCAATAGGAAAAAATCTTTATCGGAAAGCCCCCTTTTTCTTGGGAATGATCTGGTTGTTAAATATTGCAAATAATAATGATGAATAAATATTGTTAAAAATATTGAGGAGATTTTTTTATGAAGTGTTTGTTGTAAATTTTGCTTATTATTTGTACCCCTCACTTACCCATTTTTTAAAATTATCGGTAGAAAGTTATTCAGTATATATATAATATGGAAGGACCCACCTGAGATGGTGACATATTGGTGGGGGGAACACGTAGGGCCCACGTGGAAGAAAATGAATTGGAGGGGGGAGGGTGAATTCTGATGTTGGTTCACGAGTAGAGAAAAAAAAAAAAGGAGGGTACTTTTATTATTATTACTATATATATATTATATAAGTTTTTGTTTTATTTGATTATAAATAGAATATATTAAATTTTATTTAAAGTTTTTGTTTTATTAAAATATTTTATTGCATAGTAAATCAAAAATTTTCAGAAGTCATTCGAAGAATTGCGCCCGTGAATAGTTTACTGTGCGTCTGTGATTTCTAAATTCAAATAGTATCCTTTCCATTCTCCTATAAATAGGATGCTTAGTTAGAATTGAAAATCACACCAGAATCAGAGAATTCTTCTTCTATAATATTGAGCGTATTTCTTTCGAGTTTTAGGAAGTTTTGAGTGTAGAAAACAGTGAAAGTTTTCTTCAAGAATATCCCCGCTATACCAGTCGGAATACTCTTCTTTTTAAGGTAAGGGGTATTATTTATTTCATATTCGCTTACAATATTATTTTTAGTATTTGCAAGAAATTTTATTTCGTTTAATATTCGCAAGAAATATTATATTCGTTTAATATTCGTAAGGAATATTATTTTCGTTCAATAGTTGTAAGTGATGTTATTTTTGTTCAATATTTGAATAAAATAATATTTTCTTCCATACTTTGTAGTATGTAAGTAATATTATTTCGTTTCAGATTTCAAATTCTACACTCGTTTTGTTAAAGTTTTGGCTTCTATACTCCATGAAATTAGTAGAATATCCTTGATATTTGCGCTTCATCCAGTATCTTTTCATAAAAATATTATTCTGAGCATTCTTGATAAGTTTTAACTTGTTTATGCTGAAGTACTATTCACGGAGTTACTATTCCCGAAGTACTATTCACGGGATACTATTTATGACAAAATTGATTTCTTTTCAGTCCAAATCATTTTTGATACATTATTATTCTTGAATTTTACTCCACAAAGCAGTATCATGTTAACCATTTGAACGTTTTTAAACTTTGGATAAATTTAAAGTCTTTAATATTTATCCTTGATCTCGTTTTAATTGAATTTTTATATCATTGTCATCATCCTCATGCTTATATTAAGATGAAAGTCATCTGTGGCCGTAGTGCATGGATGGACTTGGTATGATTATGATCAGGGATTATTTGGTATAATCATGACCGTAATGTTACAAATGATGTGGTAAAAGTCCTAATTGGCCCATAGTGCATTGATGGACAATTTTTGGTATGATCGTGACCACGGGTTCTCTTCGGCCAAGGGTGCAAAGATGAATTATTTTATGGCGTGATCATGACCGTTGATGAAAACATGAATATCCTTTGCCCGTAGTGCATGGATAATTCGTGGTCGTGATACTAATGAATATCCTTGGCCCGTAGTGCATGGATAATTCAATGATGTGGATTATTTATTAAGCCGAGTCTCAGCGATAAAATTGATGATAAACTTTTAAATCATAGAAGATAGTAGATATCATGCTCTACTTGACTCTTCTTATGGATTGCTTGTTCCGCTGCAGTTGTTGATCTAAAACTTGTTATCTGTTGTATTCTATCAGTTGTTATACTGTTGAAGGCTAACGATAATTTATTCTGTATTATCTTAGTCATAATATTTCTTACTGGGCTAGTTGAGCTCACCCTTTTATTTCACTGTTCTCTTCAGAAAATGAGAATATAACTGGGACTAGTCGAGGAATGGATTGACGATCCAGATGGTTGTTTTAATTGTCCTCACTATTCATGTTAAAACTCTCAGCTATTGTATTGTCGTATTTTGCACGATAGTTATATAATTAAGTTTGTATTTGTATTTTGTACTATGTATCTGGCGACTCAGAATGGGTGATGTATACCTATTTGGGGGGCGTCACATGGATACTCTCAACCCATTATTTTTCATAAAATTTATTTTCTCAATTACACTTAATTATTATAATGATAATTATTATCAAATATCTATTAACTTTCTTCCAAACTTTTAAAATACATGTTTAATTAATTCACCATGAATCATTGTCACGCAAGTCTCATTCATACTTGCTTAATAATTTACACCATTCAAGCTTATAGCTTTATATTATAACTATTTACATCGCATTATGTTATTCTTAACATCTCATCTTATTTTTATACATGAAGCAAATTTTATTTGCATTACTTTGTATGCTCTTACAACACATGTAATTGCACATAATAATTAATAATAATAATCATTAGTCCATCACATTACTTCATCATTTCCCCACTAATGTAAATGAACAAATCCTTAGTTCATCATTATGCCACACTAAGCATATTCCACAAGCTTACTTTAAGCTCATTACCACATTTTAATATTCCTTTAATATAAAGTTTGTATGACACACTTTACCCTAATGCTAAATTATTTAGCTTACTTAAATAATTATACACTTATAATATGTATAACCTTTAAACTTAGAATAATTAATATCTACTCTATTAATTATTTAATTTATACACTATACGTATAATTATTCGATTATCCCAAGACAACTTCTTCCATCTTTACATTTAGCCATATCTTAAGTGCTAATATAATACCTCCATCTCTAACCAATATTCATTTATAATTACATTGGTTCTCTTATCTTATAAATCACTTATCTTTCAAACATTAACCCTTTTATATATTACAATACTATGTAATATATTAAAATATCAAATATTAATTAACATATTTCTTTCATCCTCTCATGCTAAACACAAATATTAATTCACCGTCTCATGTAAGTGAATTAAATCCTATTCATTTATTTACTATCATGCCACTGCTACTCAAAGCTTTATAATATAATATTCCATAATATCACTTAATTCACCAATATTTATTCCGATTTAATTAATTCCATAACTAATTCTCATCCAATTCATGTTTTGTTATCTCAATCCATTCTCGGACGGCTTAAACACCAATCATGACTTTTATTACACCTATTAACAATTAACGTACATGCCTTGAAATTCAAATTTCACAAACTTACTCAGAACTTTCTACAGGCCGGCGCAGTTGCGCTGGTCATAAGCTTAGAAGTGGCACAACTGCGCCATACCAAGTTCAGACGCAGATAATTTCTTGCTTTGCAAAAACAGAACCTACCTTTCTAAATACTTGGAGCATGCTTCTAAAATGCTAACTTGTCAAACTACAATTAATTTCTTCTTTGATTTCACAATATCAATTACTGTTTCATCAATAATTTAGAGATTAAACTTCACAGTTCGAACTCTATTTTCTTTAATAATTTAAAGGTCAAACTTCAAGTTTTAAAACTCTATTTTTCCTTAATAGTTTAACCAACTATAAAATTCTCATTTATGGAATTTCTTTCCACCCATAACACAAAATTCAAAATGTATAATGTAAGACCCCAACTTTTATGAATAAAGATGAATTTTCTATAATTATCATTTTTGAATATTATAGAATGAATTTGATATAATGTTATAGTTGTGGGTAATAGTTATAAATTTTGCAAAGTACGCAAGTTGTTATATAATATTCAATTGGTTGGGGAATATTCATTTTAACAGGGAATATTCGTACGACGACACAATCATTGGTGGACCCCACAGCAGAATTATTTTCAGATTGAGAAAACGATAAAAATATTTTATGAAAATAACGGCGGAAGTTTTATCGTTAACTGTTGAAACACCCGGTGTTAAAAGTACATGAATACGCGTGGTTGCATAATAGTAATACACGGTATTGATTATTGATGCTTACGTGAGAAGTCACCAGCTTTTGTTCAATTATTGCTTCAAGAATTGTTGCATAGTATCTCACGTTAATTGATTCAATTATTGTCGATATTTTATATATTATTAAATCAATAATTGAGACGACGAAGTTATTAATATTATTATTTACAATATTAACGATGTCTAGAAGTTCTGTCAAGGAGAGGTTTGGTCACCTAATTGCGCGCCAATAGAGAGAAATCCTTATTGGAAAGCCCCCTCTTTCCTGGGAACGACCTGGTCGATTAATAGTGTGAATTATAATAATAATGATGAAGTTTTGTTTTATTAGTATTATTAATGTAATAAAACAGAAAAGCTTTTTATATAAAACAAAATACTTTTATAAAGTTATTCGTTTTATTAGACTATAAATAGAATATATTATATTCTATTAAGCATAGTGTTTTGCATAGTAAATTTTTTTTATATAAAACAGAATACTTTTATAAAGTTATTCATTTTATTAGATTATAAATAGAATATATTATATTTTATTTAAAAGATTTTGTTTTATTAGAATATTTTATAGTAAACCAACTGGACCGTCTGCTTAAAAGTAAATCAATCTGAACCGCTCATGAATTAGTTACTATTCACCCATTCTCCTATAAATAAAGCTCATTCCTTCATTATTTCTTACTTAATTCACCTTGAAACTCTAGAGAGAGAAACTATAGAGAGAAAGAAGAAAAGTATTCTCGCTACTTCACTACTCCTATATCCAAATTGTTCTAAGGTAAGGGTATTATTTCTTTCAGTATTCATGAAGAGAACTTCATTATTCCATTTTTTATTCTCATGGAATAACTCAGATATGCTGTGATCACCCTATACTTGGTGAAATTCTTCCATTATTCCATTCTTTATCATTATGTTGGAATAACTCTGCCTATACTGCATACCGCATACACGGTGAAATTCTTCCATTATTCCATTCTTTATTATTCTCGTTGGAACATCCCGCCTATGCGCTTACGCATGACCCGGTTCCGTTATTTATTATTCTGCTTGGAACATCCCGTCTTGCGCATAAGTTTGCTGCGACCGGTTCCGTTATTTATTATTCTGTTGGAATAACTCGTCTGCATGCGCCTATCTCATGCTGGTGATTTCTTTTGTTACTCCATTCTTTATTATACTCAGTTGGTTAAAGTTTTGACTTCTATACTCCATGAAATTAGTGGAATATTCATGATATTTGCGCTTCATCCAGTATCTTTTCATGGAAATATTCTTCTGAGCATTCTTGAATTTTACTCTACAAAGAAGTATCATGTTGACAATTTGGACGTTATTAGTTCCTGGATAAATTAATTCTTGAACTTGTTTTATTGAATTCTTATATCATTGTCATCATCCTCATGTTTATATTATGTTGAAAGTCATCTGTGGCCTGTAGTGCATAGATGGACTTGGTATGATTATGACCAGGGATTATTCGGTATAATCATGACCGTAATGTTAAAAATGATGTGGTAAAAGTCCCCATTAGCCCGTAGTGCATTGATGGACAGTTGTTGGCATGATCATGACCATTGATGAATACACGAATATCCTTAGCCCGTAGTGCATGGATAATTTGTGGTTGTGATACTAATGAATATCATTGGTCGTAGTGCAAGGATGATGTGGATTATTTATTATGCTGAGTCCCAACGATAAAAGTGATGAAAAACCTTTTAAATCATAAAAGATAGTAGATTTTATTCTCTACTTGACTCTTTTAATGGATTGCTTGTTCCACTGCAGTTAAACTTGATATTTGTTATATTGTATCAGTTTAACACTGTTGAAGGCTAATGATAATTTATTCTGTATTATCTTAGTCATAATATTTCTTATTGGGCTAGTTGAGCTCACCCTTTTTCTTTCATTGTTCTCTTCAGGAAATGAGAACGTAGCAGGGACTAGTCGGGGAACGGAGTGACGGTCCAGATAATAGCATTAGTAGTCCTCACTATTCTGTTAAATAGTGTGATAATAAATGTAATGAGGACTCAATTAAGTGTGGATATTGTCCAGATGACAATATTTGTATTAAAACTCACAGCATATGTTTTGTCGTATTTTACACGACTGTTGTATAATTAAGTTGTATTTGAATTTTGTACCATGTATTTGGCGACTTAAGATAGGTGATGTATACCTATTTTGGGGGCGTCACAGTTGGTATCAAAGCTTAGGGATATGATCCCTGGCTAAGATGTGAGATAAGAACTAGGAGGGGAGAGACGGGGAATTCCTTCCCTAGTATCTCCTACCTAAGTTTATTTGGTATTTAATTGGTCGTTCAGAGTATAGGGATAATATGTGATATGTTAATTAACCCTTATTTTGTGGCAGTATTTGAAAATGACATCCGAGAATGTTGAGAACATCAATGGAGCACAGGAGACCATTGAGTCTCCACAGATCAATAATCAGGATAATGTGCATCAGGAAGGCGACAATCCTCAGGCAAACAACAACACTGACCAGATAATGAACGATGGAATGTTCAGAGGCTTTATGCAATTCATGCAACATAAGGCAAGAGCGGCTCCTGTACAAAATGCAGGTGGAAACACTGGAAACTCTCGAACGGTCACCGCTAAGCAGTTCAAGGAACTGGGACCACCAGAGTTTTTTGGAGGGCCAAAACCACTTAAGGTGGAGACGTGGATAAAGCAGATCTGCAAGATATTTGATATCCTGGGATGCTCCGAGGAGCAAAAGGTTCCCTTTGCCACCTTCATGTTATGCGTGCGAGGCGATTCATCGGTGGGAATCAGAAACGTACTCAACTCGCCAGATCAAGATGGCTTGGAAGAAGTTCCAAGAATTGTTCAATGACAAGTACTTTCCCAAAAGTATTCGTCACATGAAAGAGGTAGAGTTCATCAAGCTGGAGCAAAACAACATAACCGTGTCACAGTAGGAAGCCAAGTTTGTCTAGTTGTCCCGGTTTGCATCCCATTTGGTTTATAATGAGGAGAGAATGAAGCGAATGTTTCTAAGAGGTTTGAAACCCGAGATAAGTCAATATCTTATCTCTCATAAACTGTGTTTGTATCTAGATGTTGTTAATAGGGCTCAGTTATTGGAGCGCGATAATGAGTTAACCCAACCAAAAGAGAGCAGTCGGCAAAATGATAATACCAAAGGAAAACAAATATCGGAAGTGGTGACAATAAGCGTGGAGGGAATCAACATGCCAGAAATGGTAACCACTTCGGTGGTAATCATGGCCAAAACAATAAGAATGGACGGTTCAAGAAGAGGAGATTCAACAATGATGGAAAGATGTCAGCACCAGCACCCGTTGTTTAGGAAGGAGAACGACCACCTATCATATGCTTCAAATGCGGAGGGGATGGACACATCAGTCTAAAGTGAGCGATGCCATCCAAAGCATGTTATAATTCTGGAAGAGAAGGTCACCTAGCCCAATTTTGTCGTTCACCAAAGACAAGTTCAGCTAGGATGGAGGCACCAAAGGACGTCCTAGAAAAGTTAAATCCAGTAGTGCAAGGGAGAGCATTTATCGTGACCTCCCAGAAAGAAAGGAACCCGAACGAGGTCATCACGGGTAAGCTTATCATAAACTCTAGCGAAGTATATACCTTATTTGATACCGGTTCTACCCATTCTTTTATTTCTCCTACTTGCGCTCAATGTTTAAATTTGACTCCGGAGAAATTGGACTTTGACTTATCTGTTGAAACTTCGTTGGGAGAAACCTTCATTACATCCACTGTTTATAAGTCTTGTTTGGTTCAAAAAGGTACCCTCACATTACCTGTCGATCTTATTTTATTAAAAATACTTGCATTTGGCGTAATTCTAGGGATTCATTGGTTAACTACTCATCATGCAAAAATTGATTATTTTCATAAGGTTGTTAGCTTTCATATTCCTAACCAACTTATTATGCGAATTCAAGAAACCAAACCATTAAAATCAATCACTGTCATCTCAAGCCATAAAGCTATTCGTTTATTGAAAAATGGATGTCAAGCTTTCTTAGCTCATGTCACGGATCTAAAAAAAAAATACGTTAGTTTTGAAAGATATTTCTATTGTTAATAAATTTCCTGACGTATTCCCTAAAGAACTTCCTGGCCTAGCCCCAGAGCGTGAAATTGAATTTTGTATCGACCTTGAACCCGGTACAAAACCCATTTCGAAAGCCCCATATCGAATGGCTCCTATTGAACTTCAGGAGTTAAAGACCCAACTGCAGGAATTGTTAGACATTGGCTTTATTCGTCCTAGTACTTCTCCTTGGGGTGCTCCTATTCTATTCGTGAAAAAGAAAGATGGAAGTATGCGACTTTGTATTGATTATCGGGAGTTGAATCATGTCACCATAAAAAATAGATACCCATTGCCACGTATTGATGACCTGTTTGACCAGTTACAAGGAGCCAAATTCTTTTCAAAGATTGATCTTCGTTCTGGATAAAATAGTATGCAAATTGTCAATTCATCCACTTAATTCATGCATAGACTATAAAAATAATATAACGATCATCACCATGTAGTGAATATTCAAGTGCCAATGCATCATAGACACAAAACTGGTTGTAAATTAAAAGGTCAACAATCAGTACTTGACAAAAACCCCTTTTTTAAACTGGAAATGATGGGGCGATTTTAAGTGCACATGGTGATATTCGTTCATGAATGAATGCATGGATCATATATTATATTCTACTAACCTCTCCTGATCTCATGTTTACTCATGCTCACAAAAGAAACCATTTGCACACCTAACCAGGTTTAGCATGCATACACAGTAACAGATATGTGAACTTCATATTCACCTCCGAATTTGAGCACAGACGCAAGAACAAATTTCCCTTATTGTGTCATATGTTTTACATCAGCTATACTCGATGTCAAAGTTCTACCCAAACATGAAAGTTTATATTCACAAGCCTACAGGTATTTAAAATCACGCTTTTACGCATCAATTTATCAAATAAAACTCTCACAGGTATTTACTCAAACACCTCGTGGGCATTAGGTTAACAATCCACGCCGAACGGATTTTACCTATTTAATATCCCCTAAGAATCTCAGCCACACAGGTTGATATACAATCCAAGGCACCACCCATGACAAAAAATTATTGCAAACTAGACAAAATTAATCAAAGAAGTTAAGCATTGTACCTTTATTTCTAGAGGCCCACAAATGAAGAGCAATCCGTGTGGTTTACAATTCAAAGTGGGTTGGTGTGTATTTGACTTGAAGAGCAGGTTGTATAATTGAACGAATGTGTGGGACGTGGGATGACAGGTGTTTGAAGAGGAATAGGAGTTATGGAAGATGAAATAGAAACAAAATAGGAGAGTGGGGATTGAGCATACCTGAATTGGGCTGAAATATGATTTTATTTTATTTTTTGAACTTACCTTTATAGCGTCGGGGCGCTTGGTGTCTGCTTTAATTCAGCATCGGGGCGCTAATGACCAGTGAGTTTAAGATAAATGTAAAGCATCGGGGCATGTTTACTCAGCACAAACTGAGCGACAGGGCCCTGGATGTGAGCGAGGAGGGAGCACCGGTGCTAGAATCTGGAATGGGGTTCAATATTTTGTTGCCCAATTTAATCATTCCAGCTCTTCTTCTTCTCTTTTACCTGAAACATCATGTAAGGGAATTATTACATCAATGAATTCATCAAACTAATAATAATACATCTACTCTTATTCTACTAAATTGAAACTAACTACAAATTAAATCAAATAATAAAAGAAATCTTGGGGTTGCCTCCCTCTGGTGCTTGGTTTATAGTCGTCAACCCGACTGTGTCGCGTTGTTCAAGTATCAGATGTGTCAATGAGATGAATGGAAGACTGAAGTCGCTTAATTTTTCCACCCCAGTAGTGTTTTAAACGTTGACCACTAACTTTGAACGTTCGCTTCGAATTTGGCTCCTCCACTTCGACGACGCCATGGGGAGCAACAGAAATAACCACGAAGGGTCCGGATCACCTAGACTTTAATTTTCTGGTAAACAACCTCAATCGTGATTTAAACAACAAAACTTCTTGTCCCGGTTCAAATTTGCGCTCAATGATCCTTTTGTCATGCCACTTTTTGACTTTTTCCTTATACAACTTGGAATTCTCATATGCTTGGTGTCAGAATTCATCCATTTCGTTTAATTGAAGTAACCATTTATCCCCTGATGCTTGCAAGTTAATGTAGTAACCTACATTTTTGAATCGCCCAAAATGCACTATGTTCAAATTGTACCGGTAGATGACACGCCTTTCCATAAACCATTCTGTACGGTGACATTCCGATAGGTTTCTTATAGGCCGTTCAGTACGCTCATAAAACATCATCTAACCTCATTGTCCAATCCTTTCGAGATGAATTTATAACTTTTTCCAAAATTCGCTTAACCTCTCGATTTGAAACTTCTGTTTGACCACTTGTTTGGGGATCATAGGCTGTAGCAATCTTATGTTTCACCCCATACTTCGCAAGCAACTTGGTGAAGTGCTTGTTGTAAAAGTGAGTTCCCTCATCACTTATTATTGCTCTTGGCGTACCAAATCGGGTAAAAATATTATTCCTCAAAAATCGCAGTATTACTTTAGCATCATTTGTGGGTAACGCAGCTGCTTCAACCCATTTCGAAACGTAATCCACTGCCAGTAGTATGTATTGATTATTAAATGATGATGGGAAAGGACCCATGAAATCAATACCCCATACATCAAAGAGTTCAACCTTGAGAATTGTAGTGAGAGGCATTTAATTGCGTTTTGAGATATTACCAACCCTTTGGCAACGATCGCACTTTAGAACGAAAAGGTAGGCATCTTTAAATAATAAAGGCATGAAAAATCCTGTTTGTAATACCTTTGTTGCTGTTCGATCTCCTCCGTAATGTCCACCATAATCCGACAAGTGGCAATGGTTCAGTATACTTTCCATCTCTTCATGTGGCACATAACGTCGAATCA
Source organism: Panax quinquefolius (assembly GCA_020205615.1). Classification (NCBI taxonomy): domain Eukaryota; kingdom Viridiplantae; phylum Streptophyta; class Magnoliopsida; order Apiales; family Araliaceae; genus Panax; species Panax quinquefolius. The sequence continues at coordinate 51,409,759 of CM035173.1, forward strand.
TCTAATCTGAACAAGTTTTAAACAGAAAAGGTTCATCCTGAAAATATTGCTTGACATCGTGGTTGAACTTTTTCCGTTGTTGAGAATTCAAATCAGGCGGAAGCACATTACTCACTATATAATTCACATAGTCCGCATACCAAGGCACTTCCGCTGTAACTCTGAAAAGTTGCTTATCCAAAAATGATTCATTTATCACAACGTCATTTTTTTTTGAATTTCTAAATTTTCCAAGTGAGAAGGTGATCAGCCACTTAATTTTTGGTACCCTTTCTATCTCAGATCTCCAAATCAAACTCTTGCAGTAGAAGAACCCACCGAATCAACCTTGGTTTGGCATCGTTCTTTGCAATCAAATACTTTATGGCGGAATGATCAGTGTAGACAATTACCTTTGTCCCAATCAAGTAGGCTCAAAATTTGTCAAAGGTAAATACTAATGCAAGCAATTATTTTTCAGTGGTGGTGTAATTCAACTGAGCATCAGCTAGAGTCTTACTTGAATAGTAGATGGTATGGAAAATCTTTTCTTTCTGTTGGCCCAACACTGCACCCACTGTAAAATCGCTAGCGTCACACATCAACTCAAATGGCAAAGTCCAATCGGGAGCAACAATAACTGGCGTTGTAACCAACTTCTTTTTTAGCACTTTGAAGGCCTCAATGCACAACTGTTCCATCTTAAATGACACATCTTTTTCCAGGAGCGAACACAATGGTTTTGAGATTTTAGAAAAGTCTCTGATGAAGCGTCGGTAAAAACTCGTGTGTCCCAGAAAACTCCTTATTCCCTTCACAGATGTCAGCGGAGGTAGTTTCTCAATAGTTTTAATTTTTACCTTGTCGACCTCTAAGTCTGCTGCAAAAACCTTGTGCCCCAAAATTATTCCTTCTTGTACCATGGAGTGACACTTTTCCCAATTGAGCACTAGATTTGTCTCCACAGTGTTTCAAAACCAAAACTAAATTTTTGAGACATAAATTGAAATTGTAAGACCCCGAAATTTTTTTAAATAAAAAGGAATTTCCTTTATTTATTATTTTGAAATAGTAAGGGTTGATTTGATTAATGTGGATAGTTAAGGGTTAAATACGCAAATATTTCAAAATAAGCAAGTGGTTATAAAATATTCATTTTTGTCGGGGAATATTCATTTGGTCGTGGAATATTATTCGTTTGTCGGGGAATATTCGATAATGCGGCATTAAATAGCTGACAATGACATGACATGTATGGGCCCCATAACGAAAAGCGATTGGATGAGGAAAACGACAAAGTTTGGGTGGTTATAAATAACGCAGTAGTTATTATCAAGTTAAGATCTGTTGGAATACCCGTTGGTTAAAATACGATGTCTACGCATGGTCAAGCCAAGAGTATTACCAGTATTGCAAAGTATTGTTGAATTATTGATCCTTACGTAAGAAGGCACTACTCAATAATTTTCACAAAGAGTTATTCTTATTCAATATTTTATTTTATTGATTCAATAAGCTGCTGCGTTGATATTTTATATTATTATTGTTTCAATAATTATCACTACACAAGATTTCCCATTATCGGATCAATAATTCATTTTATTTGAATAATATTATTAGATAACATTATTGGCAATGTCTAGAAAGTTACATCTAAGGAGAGGTTTGGTCACCTAATTGCGCCGCCAAGATGAGAGAGATCCTTATTGAAAGCCCCTCTTTCTGGGGACAACACTGGTTGTCATAAATGTGATTCGTAATATTATTTGTGAATAATTAATTATTGATTCATATGATAAGGAAATATTTATTTTATATGAATATAAATGATGGATTTATTTATGTGGTTATTAATGAAGGAATTAATCTTTGAGATGTTTTATTTGTATTTTATCTGGATTGAGGTATTAAAAGATCAAATCGGTTGTTATTCTGACTTTATTGTGTGAGTTATAATATTTAATCCGACCGTTGGATCGTTGTAATTTTTGGATATGTTATACATATATAAGTTGAGTATATGTCCACAAATTTTGAACCGTTAAAATGAGCGATATAATTTATTATGAATTTTAAGAGGTGACCGATTCGTAAATTAGGTTATAAATGATTTTGGTGGAAAATTCTAGAATTGGTGGGCCCCACTTTTGGTTGGTGAGAAATGTGCTCAATTGAATTTTCAAATGTGGTGGGTGGGAATAGTAGCGAGTAAAAGCCATCAAAGTTGCAGTTAAGTCCGCCTTGAGCGTGCTAACATTTTCCTATAAATAGAGAGCTAAGTTAAATTGAAAATCACACCAAAAAAAGTTTTCTCTTTCTCTCTCTATATTATCGAGTGTATTTTGTGAGTATTTAGATACTTTGAGAGTTCATTGCTTGATCTAAGTTTCATTCAAAGATCACTTCCGACCTTTCCTTCCGAAATCTTCGATTCTTTGAGGTAAGGGATATTATTTTTTTTTCGTAATGATATTATTTCTTCAATATCATTATCTTTGAAAATGTTGATCCAAGTTTTTATCAAATTTGAACTTTTTCATGTCAGGGTTACTATTCACGAGTTACTATTCACGAGTTACTATTTATGAGTTACTATTCACGAAGTTACTATTCACGAGTACTATTCATGAAGCGTGAAGATGTTTTTGTGGAATTTCTATCTTTTGGTGTCTGAGTTACTTATTCACGATATCTAAGACTATTCACGATATCTGACACTATTCACGATATTCACTATTCAATCGAAAAATAAAATTTCTTCTTTTCGTCAAAATATCTATTCGGATACTAGCTTTGATTGTATCCATGGTTTGATCATTCTTGAATTTTACACCACTATGATTATTTTTGAGGTATTGTTGGACATGGATAAAACAAAGTACGAATCCTTAATCCTTAATCCTTGTCATTTTGTTTCACTTTGGATTCGTTCTTTAAAAATATTTTTTCATCATCCTCGCCTTAAATGATGATATTATTGAATATCTTTGGCTCAGAAGTGCAAAATGAATGATTTCTGAAGAATATCTTTGGCTTGTAGTGCAAAGATGAACAGTGTTTAAATGAACATGACCGATGATGAATATCTTTGGCCCAGAGTGCAAAGATGAACAGTGTTGAGATGAACATGATGGATTGATGAATATCTTTGGCTCATGAGTGCAAAGATGAATATTTGATTTGAGATGAATATTGATTGATGTTACAGGGGATAAAATATTGATGATGGATCGTTAAATTCATAGATTATAGTAGATTTCATTCTCTACGTAACTCTTACATGAATTATTATTTCATTATGAATATTGATCCGAAACTTGTTGTCTATTGTATTCTATCGTTTTTTTCATTGAAGACTAACGATAATTTGTTGTATATTATCTTAGTCATAGTATTCTTTATTGGGCTAGTTGAGCTCACCCTTTTCCTTGTTGTTCCATTTTTTCTTCTCGGGAGGCGAGAATGTAGCGAGTACTAGTCGGGTATGGAATGAAGGTTCTAGAGAGAGTTGTTTAGTAGTCCTCACCATTTTTTAAAATAATGTATCAATAATTATGATGGGGATTTATTTGCGTGTGGTTATTGTCTAGAAGACAATATTATATTTAAACTCATTAAGATATATTGTCGTATTTCACACGACATTTGTATTATTGAAGTTGTAGTTTGCTTCTTGTACCATGTATTTGGCGACTTCGAAATGGGTGTTGTGTATACCTATTTTGGGGCGCCACAGATTGGTATCGAGTTTAGGATATGATCTCTGGCGAGATCGGGAATAGAACTAGAGGGGAGAGACGAGTAAATCCTTCGCTAGTGTGTCCTACCTAAGCTTATTTGTTGGTTGGTCATAATATAGGGGTATTATGTGATTTGTTAATTTATTTAATTAACCCTTGTTTTATGATAGTTTTTAAGAATGGCTGCTGAGAACGTTAACAATGGAGTGAATGAGATCGTGGAGACACCTCTAATCGCCAACCAGGATAATGTGATGTCAGACGAAGAAGGAATTAGAGATATCCATGTGGTGAGTGAAGAATTGATAGTTGCACCCGAGATAATCGCAGATGTAACAGCTGAGAGTGATGAAGAAGAGGAAGAAGAGGTACCTGAAGAGAGTTTATTAGAGGTATTTTATGATCAAAATATAGAATTGCAAAATCGTATTCATGAGTTAAAAGAGCAGGTTGAAGAATTGCAGGCAGTCGTGGAGCAAAAGGATGCAACGATTCAAGCTTGTGTTACCCGATATGTGATGCTTGAATGTAAGCACTCTTTTTGCGAGTATAAGATGATAAAGCCGAATCGAAGCTAAAAGAAGAAATAACCGAACGAGTGAGAATGAGTGATGCATGGGTAAAAGCCGCATTTGACGCGTTGATATTATGGAAAGAGATGTCCAATCTAAAAGAGAAGATTTAACGATGACGGGAAGACGCCGTCGTGCAGCAAGATCATCGACACCATCAACAAATTCTAGGGGAAGAGAACGATCGCCAGTTAGATGCTACAGATGTGGAGAGGAGGGACATATAAGGTCAAACTATTCAAAGCCTTCCAAGGTATGTTTTAGTTGTGGAAAAGATGGTCACATAGCTAGATTTTGTCCTATAGCGAAATCAAGTCCAGTTGGGACGTTGGCACCAGAGGCGGATACAGAAAAGTCAAAGTCAACGATTACTGGAAGAGCGTTTGTCGTGACCGGTCAAAATGCGAGGAACCCGAACGAAGTTAGCACGGGTTAGTTAATTATAAATTCTTGCGAAGTTTATACCTTACCAGATATCGGTTCTACCCATTCTTTTATCTCTCTTTCTTAGCTCAACGCTTGAACTTGACTACGGAGAAATTAGACTTTGACCTATCCGTGGAGACTCCATTAGAGAAACTTTCATTACATCCGTTGTTTAAAAATCTTGCTTGATTCAGTTGGCACTATCACATTACCTGTTAACCTTATTTTTATAGAGATATTTGCTTTTGATGTGATTTTAAGGTTAACTACTCATCATGCCAAAATTGATTGTTTTCGTAAGGTTGTTAGTTTTCATATTCCTAAGCAACTCGTTATTCAATTCAAGCAATCAAACTATTGTAATCAAACATTTTCATATCAAGCCATGAAGTCATTCGCTTATTACGGATGTCAAGTTTTCTTAGTCCATGTTATGGATTTGAATAAAGACACGCCGATTTGAATAATATTCTGTTGTTATTGATTTTTCCTGACGTATTTCCTGAAGAATTTCTTGGTTTACTCCCAAAGACTAATATTAAATTTTGTATTGACTTTGAACCTGGTATAAAACTCATTTCTAAAATCTCATATCAAATGGCTCCTATTGAACTTCGTGAGTTAAAATTCAACTATAGAATTTGGTACTGAGCCTTTATCTTGTGACTTCCTTGTGGAATTCACCTAAGCCGAACTCTCTGTAGGGGACGCCATATTCGATGCGATAAGAAAAGCGATAGGTGTCATTGTGACGTCTTATCCAAGATTGGGATATGAGTCACAGTTGAGAGCAACCTAAGTCGGTAATCGAAATACGTAGCTTTCTAGGCTTAGTTGGTTATTATCGGAGATTCGTTAAAGGATATTCTCGAATCGCTATTCCGTTAACGCAGCTGACTCGTAGAGATACAAAATTCGAATGGAGCAAGGAATGTGAGAAGAGCTTCGAAGAACTCAAGAGGAGACTCATTTCAGCACATGTTCTGACCATGCCATCCTGGAAAAGCGAACGTGGTAGCTGACGTGTTGAGTAGAAGATCGTATACTACGAGTACGATATTGTCAAAGACTAATTTCGTATAATTTACAAATAATAGAGATGGAAATGAAAACTCTAGGTACCCACGTGATGATATACGAGTATAATCGACTTTAATCGATAAAGTTAAAAGTTGCTTTCGTCCGTAGGCCGGAGTGATGCGTATGAAGAAGAAAGTACAAGAAGGAGCTATTAGGAAGCGAGAATTGATGAAGAAGGAATACTTGAGTCCACTCTAGACTTTGTGTTCCTAACGACTCTGATTTGAAGTACAAGATTATGATGGAGGCACACAATACACCATTTGCAATCCATCCTGGAAGTACTAAAATGTATCGTGATCTTCGACATACATTTTTGGTGGAGAGAGAGATTGCAAAGTTTATCTCGATGTGTTTAACTTGCCAACGTGTAAAGGCGGAGCATTTAGTACCTAAGGGTCCGTTGCAACCACTTGAGATTCCTAATGGAAGTGGGAACACATTACCATGGATTTCAATTACGGGTCTTCCTACGGTTTCTCAAGGCATCAATGTTATTTGGGTTATTATTGATAGATTAACCAAATCGCTCATTTCTTGCTGATAAGGGAGACTTATTCCCTTGAACGTCTTGCTAGTATGTACGTGAATGAGATTGTGAGGTTGCATGGCATGCCTGTATCCATAGTTTAGGATCGTGACCCAAGATTCACTTCAAGATTTTGGGTTAGCTTGCAAAAAGCTATGGGCACGAATTTGCGATTTAGTTCGGCATACCATCCTCAAACGGACGGACAATCAGAGAGGACTATTCAAACTCTTGAAGATCTATTAAGACTACGTGTCCTGAGACTTCAAGGGCGATTGGGATAAGTATTTACCATTTGTGGAATTCTCCTACAACAACAGCTTATCGTGCAGTATAGGTGTGGCTCCATTCAAGCATTATATGGACGAAAATGTCGTTCTCCAATATGTTGGGATGAGGTGGGTGAAGCAACATTGTTGGGACCCGAGTTAAATACGTATGACTCACCGAAAAGATCCAAATGATTCGACAACGTATACAAATGGCACAAGATCGACAAAAGAGTTATGCGGATCTTCATCGAAAGGACGTGGAATTTAGTGTAGGGGATCATGTATTGTTGCGAGTTGCTCCATGGAAGGGAGTTACAAGATTTGGGAAGAGAGGAAAGCTCAATCCACGATTTATCGGTCCATTTCAAATTCTTAACCGAGTAGGAAATGTAGCCTATAGACTTGCGTTACCTCCAAGTATGTCTCGTGTTCATAATGTGTTTCACATATCCGTACTTCAAAAAATATGTGAAAGACCCAACCACGTTATAGAGTTAGAACCGGACGAGATAGCCGAAGACTTAAGTATGAGGAGGTACTGTCAAGATTTTGGATAGGAAGGAGCATGTCCTACGCGCACAAAGGTCATACCACAAGTTAAAGTTTTGTGGAGGAATCATGCTATAGAGGAAATGACCTGGGAATTGGAAACGGAAATGAAAGCGAGGTATCCTCACCTTTTGAAACACTGTGTATCGTCGTCGTCAATTTCGAGGACGAAATTTCATAAGGAGGGGAGGTTGTAAGACCCCGAAATTTTTTTAAATTAAAAGGAATTTCCTTTATTTATTATTTTGAAATAGTAAGGGTTGATTTGATTAATGTGGATAGTTAAGGGTTAAATACGCAAATATTTCAAAATAAGCAAGTGGTTATAAAATATTCATTTTGTGGGAATATTCATTTGGTCGTGGAATATTAAATCGCTTCAGGGAATATTCGTTTTGATCGTGGAATATTAAATCTTTGTTTGGGAATATTCGTAAATGCGGCCATGACCATGTGTGGGCCCATAACGGAAAGCGATTGGATGAGGAAAGCGACAAAGTTTGGGTGGTTATAAATAACGGCGTGGTTATTACCGCTAAGATGTTGGAATACCCGGGGTTAAAATACATGAATACGCATGGTTGCACAAGAGTACACAGTATTGCACAAGATTGTTAAATTATTGATCCTTACGTAAGAAGGCACTACTCAATAATTTTCACAATGAGTTACTTGCTCAATATTTTATTTTATTGATTCAATAAGCTGCATTGCGTTGATATTTTATATTATTATTGTTTCAATAATTGTCATTTGCACAATATTTCCCATTATCGATCAATAATTCATATTATTTGAATAATATTATTAGATAACATTATTGGCAATGTCTAGAAAGTTACGCTCTAAGGAGAGGTTTGGTCACCTAATTGCGCGCCAAGAAGGAGAGATCCTTATTGAAAGCCCCTCTTTCTGAATGACAACTTTGTTTGTCATAAATGTGATTCTGTAATATTATTTGTGAATAATTAATTATTGATTCATATGATAAGGAAATATTTATTTTATATGAATATAAATGATGGATTTATTTATGTGGTTATTAATGAAGGAATTAATGTTTGAGATGTTTTATTTGTATTTTATCGGATTGGAGGTATTAAAAGATTAAATCTGTGTTATTACGACTTTATTGTGTGAGTTATAATATTTAATCCGAATAGTTGGATCGTTGTAATTTTTGGATATGTTATACATATATAAGTTGAGTATATGTCCACAAATTTTGAACCGTTAAAAATGAGCGTATAATTTATTATGAATTTTAAGAGGTGACCCATTGTAAATTAGGTTATAAATGATTTTGGTGGAAAATTCTAGAATTGGTGGGCCCCACTTTTGGTTGGTGAGAAATGTGCTCAATTGAATTTTCAAATGTGGTGGTGGGAATAGTAGCGGTAAAAGCCATCGAGTTGCGAGTTAAGTCCGCTTCTACGTCTTAACATTTTCCTATAAATAGAGCTAAGTTAGAATTGAAAATCACACCGAAACAAAGTTTTCTCTCTTCTCTCTATATTATCGAGTGTATTTTGTGAGTATTTAGATACTTTGAGAGTTCTTTGTTCAATCTAAGTTTCATTCAAAGATCACTTCCGACCTTTCCTTCCAAAGTCTTGATTCTTTGAGGTAAGGGATATTATTTTTTTTCAGTAATGATATTATTTCTTCAATATCATTATCTTTGAAATGTTGATCTGAAGTTTTTATCAAATTTGGAACTTTTTCATGTCGGGAGTTCTTGTAAGACCCCAACTTTTATAAATAAAGATGAATTTTCTATAAATATTATTTTGAATATTATGGAATAATTTGATATAATGTTATAGTTGTGGGTAATATTTATAAATTTTGCAAAGTATGCAAGTGGTTATATTATATTCGATTGGTTAGGGAATATTCGGTTTAGCGAGGGAATAATCGTACTGATGGCTCAATCATTGGTGGACCCCACAAATGTAATTATCATTTGGATTGAGAAAAGACAAAAATAATTTATTAAAATAACGGCGGAAGTTTTACTGGTTGATCTTGTTGAACTACTTTCGGTAGTAAAAGTGCGATGTCGTGTGGTTGCATAAAGAGTAATACCAGTATTGATTATTGATGCTTATGTGAGAAGTCACTCGGTTTGATTCCATTATTATCAAGTGAATTATTATAGCGATAATGACTTTTTGTTTTATTAGTATTATTAACGTAATAAAATGTAAACATCTTTTTATATAAAATAGAATACTTTATTAAAGTTATTTTATAAATAAAATATATTATATTTTATTATGCATAGTGTTGCATAATGTTTTGCATAGTGTTTTTTGCATAGTGTTTGCATAGTAAAATGTTTTTATATAAATAGAATATATTATATTTTATTTAAAAGATTTTGCTTTAAATATGGATAAAATCGATTAAAGTAAATCAATCTGGACCGCTTCATGGATTAGTTACTATGCATTCCATTTTCCTATAAATAGAAGCTCATTCCTTCATTATTTTCTTACGAATTCATTGAAACTACAGAGAGAAATTATAGAGAGAAGCTATAGAGAGAAAGTTATAGAAAGAAGAAGAGTATTACGCTTTCTTCACTACTTCTATATTCAGGTTCTTTTTACGGTAGTGGGTGTTATTCTTTCTTCTTGAAGAGAACTTCATTATTCCATTCACTATTATTACATTGGAATAACTTTTGTAAAAGTGGCATACCCTATACATAACTTTTGTATCTGCAGGCATACCATATACTTGGTGAAATCCTTATGTTATTCCATTGCTTATTATTACATTGGAATAACTCAGATATCATGATCACCCTATACTTGGTGACATTCTTCTATTATTCTCATTGGAACATCCATGCTCATGTGTTTTACACCTAACCCAGTTCCGTCTTATTATTATTACATTGGAACATCACATGCGTGTGTTTTTACACCGGACTGGTTCCGCTCTTATTATTCTGCTTGGAATATCACATGCATGTGTTTTACACCGGACTGGTTCCGCTCTTTATTATTATTACATTGGAATATCCTCGTCACATGCATGCGTTTTACGCGGGACTGGTTTCCGTTATTTATTATTCTCATTGGAATAACTTTTTGCTGTCTGCGATCTATCGCATGCATGGTGATTTCTTTTGTTATTACATTCTTTATTATACCCAGTTGGTTAAAACTTTGACTTATATACTCCATGAAATTAGTGGAATATCCTTGACATTTGCGCTTCATCCAAATCCTTTCATGGAAATATTCTTCTCGATATTCTTGAATTTTACTCTACAAAGCGATATCATGTTGACATTTTGGACGTTAATAATTCTGGATAAAATAATTCTTGAACTTGTTTTATTGAATTCTTATATCATTGTCATCATCCTCATGTTTATATTTTTTTAAAGTCATCCATGGCTTCGTAGAGCATGGATGGACTTGGTATGATTATGACCGAGGATTATTCGGTGTAATCATGGTAGTAATGTTACAAATGATGTGGTAAAAATCCTCGATGGTAGTAATGCATTGATGGACGATTGTTGGCATGATCATGACCATTAATGAATACACAACTATTCTTGGCCCGTAGTGCGGGAATAATTGTGGTCGTGATACTAAAGAATATCCTCGTCAGTAGTGCGGGGTGATTCGATGATGTGGATTATTTATTAAAGTTTCGAGTCTCATTTATAATGATCTTTGAAAAACCTTTTAAATCATAAAAGATAGTAGATTTTATTTTCTACTTGACTCTTTTAATGGATTGCATATTCCAACGCAATTAAACCGTTGTTGTCTATTGTATTTTTATCGGTTTAACATTGTTGAAGACTATTGATAATTTATTCTCGTATTATCTTAGTCATAATATTTCTTCTTTGGGCTAGTTGAGCTCACCCTTTCTTTCACCGTTCTCTTGAGAAAATGAGAATATAGTTTGGACGAAGTCGGGAAGCGAGTGATGGTCCCGAAGATAGCATTAGTAGTCCTCATTATTACGTGAAATAGTGTGATAATAATTGTAATGAGGACTTTTTGTTTGAGTTTGTATAATATCTAGTAGACGATATTTGTATTTAAACTCACGCTTTATGTCGTATTGTACACTTACGCTTATGTTAATAAGTTGTATTTAAATTCTGTACCATGTAAGTGGCGACCCAAGATGGGTGATGTATACCTAATTTTGGGGGCGTCACAGTTACTATTCATGAGTTACTATTCACGAGTTACTATTCACGAGTTATTATTCACGAGTACTATTCATAAAAGCGTGAAGATGTTTTTGTGGAATTTTTATCTTTTGGTGTCGAATTCTTATTCACGATACGGCCTTATTCACGATATCTGAACTTATTCACCAAAAATAAAATTTTTTCTTTTCGTCCAAAATATCTATTCGGATACTAGCTTTGATTGTATCCATGTTTTGATCATTCTTGAATTTTACACCACTATGATTATTTTTGAGGTATTGTTGGACATGGATAAAACAAAGTACGAATCCTTAATCCTTAATCCTTGTCATTTTGTTTCCTTTGGATTCGTTCTTTAAAAATATTTTTCATCATCCTCGGTCTTAAATGATGATATTATTGAATATCTTTGGCACCGTAGTGCAAAGATGAATGATTTCTGAAGAATATCTTTGGCTTGTAGTGCAAAGATGAGCAGTGTTTAAATGAACATGATCGATGATGAATATCTTTGGCTGTAATGCAAAGATGAAACAATGTTGAGATGAACATGGCCAGATTAATGAATATCTTTGGCTCAGAGTGCAAAGATGAATATTTGATTTGAGATGAATATTGATTGATGTTATAGGGATAAAATATTGATGATGGACCGTTAAATTCATAGATTATAGTAGATTTCATTCTCTACGTAACTCTTACATGAATTATTATTTCAATTGCGAATATTGATCCGAAACTTGTTGTCTATTGTATTCTATCGATTTTTCCTGTTGAAGACTAACGATAATTTGTTGTATATTATCTTAGTCATAGTATTCTTTATCGGGCTAGTTAAGCTCACCCTTTTCCTTGTTGTTCCATTTTTCTTCTCGGGAGGCGAGAATGTAGCGAGTACTAGTCGGGTATGGAATGAAGGTTCTAGAGAGAGTTGTTTAGTAGTCCTCACCATTTTTGTAAAATAGTGTATCAATAATTATGATGGGGATTTATTTATGTGTGGTTATTGTCTAGAAGACAATATTATATTTAAACTCATTAAGATATATATTGTCGTATTTCACACGACATTTGTATTATTGAAGTTGTAGTTTGCTTCTTGTACCATATATTTGGCGACTCAGAATGGGTGTTGTGTATACCTATTTTGGGGGCGTCACAGAAATTATCCCCAAATACAAAAAAATCATCCATAAACACCAAATTCTACTCCACCATTTCTGAAAAAATAGCCATCATGCCATGCTGGAAAGTCGTTGGTGCATTGCAAAGACCAAAAGATATACGCTGGAATGCAAAAGTTCCATAGGGACATATAAACGTGGTTTTTTCTTGATCCTCCAGAGCTATTGCAATCTTATTGTAACCTGAATAACCATCAAGAAGGCAGTATAATTGGTGTCCAACTAACCTATCAAACATTTGATCAATGAACGGTAAGGGGAAGTGATCCTTGCGCGTAGCCTTATTCAACTTGTGGTAGTCCATGCATACTCCCCATCCTGTAATTTCCTTTTTTCGGTACACACTGTGATTTCCTTTTTCACTACTTCCTTTATGATCGGATTCAATCTTCTTTGTTGCTTAATGCTCAATTTTACCCCTTCTTCGAGCAAAATTTTGTGCATGGAAAATGATGGACTAATTCCCCGAATATCTGCTATCGTCCACCCATTTGCCATTTTATACTCTCTTAACACCCTTATTAGCTTTTTTTTTATTCTCATTAAGATACGTAGAGATAATCACTGGTAGAGTGTCGGACTTTCCCAAATAGGCATACCTCAAGTGAGCAAGAAGAGGTTTTAGCTCTAGCATAGGTGGCTCTTCTATCGATGTTTTGGACCTCTTTTCTTCTCCTTCAGGTCGGTTAATAGTATAAAATGGCTTGCTGAATTTTTGATAAACTGGTAGAGCATCTATCCATTTGATATATTCCATATTTCCCAAGTCATCGTAGTTGTCAATCCCAACCAAAGCAACTTCTAACGGATCCTCAAACTAACTTCCGCTAATTTTTTGATTCACTATCTCCTCCATCGAATTTATTTGCAAGCATTTTCCCTCTTCTTTTGGGAACTTCATTGATTTGAAAACGTTAAAGGTTACTTCTTGAACTTTGACTCACATTATTAACTCACCTTTTTTTACATCTATCAAAGTTCTCCCAGTTGCTCAGAATGGACGACCGAGGATGATTGGGATTTCCTTATTCACCTCACAATCCAAAATAATAAAATCCGTTGGGAAGATGAATTTTTCTACCTTAACCAGAATTTCTTCTACAATACCCCTCGGATATGTTACTGATCTGTCTACGAAATGTAAGCTAATATTTATCGGTTTTGGCGCTTTTAACCCCAGTTGAGTGTACGCAGATAGTGGCATCAAATTTATACTAGCCCCCAAATCACATAATTTTATCCCTGAAAACTGAGTACCAATCAAGCAAGGAATAGTGAAACTCCCTAGATCCTTCAACTTCGGTAGTAACTTATTCTGTAGAATTGCACTACATTCTTTGGTTAAGGCCACTGTCTCAAATTCACCCAATTTCCTCTTCTTAGACAAAATTTCTTTCATAAACTTGGCATAACTAGGCATTTGTTCCAAGGCTTCCACGAAAGGTATGTTGATGTGCAGCTTTTTAAAAATATCAAGGAATCTAGAGAACTTCTTGTCTAATTTGGTCTTTTGAAATCTCTATGGATACGGTATAGGAGGAACTACACTGCTTTATTTTGTCTCTGTTGCTTTCTCTGCCAAATCCATATCCTTTACCTTTTCTATCTCCGTGAGTTCCTCTTCTTCCACAACTATAATATCCGGCTTTTCATTACTTTTAAATATCTCAGGTAGCTCTTTCCCACTTCTTAGAGTTACTGCTTTTCAATGTTCATCTCTCCCTGGATTAATCTCGGTGTCACTCGGTAATGCTCCATGTGGCCGACTGTTCAATGCATGATCTATCTGACCCATCTGATTTTCCAAGTTCTTAATTGACACTGCTTGGCTTTTTACATTCATATCTACTTGGCTCAACAACTTATCTTGCTCCTTCATCCTCTAGTTGGTAGCTACAATGAATTTAGCCAATGCCTCCTCTAAGTTCGGTTTCCTCTCTGCTTGATGTGAAGCCTGATTTTGAAAACCAGGTGGATTTTGTGGTCTTGGAGTCTAATTTTGAGCCTGATTGTTACTCCAAGAAAAACCTAGGTGATTCCTCCATCCCGGATTGTAAGCATTCTGATATGGCTATTGCGGCCTGTTATAACTCCTCACAAACTGAGCCAACTCTACACTGATATCACACTGATCTGTAGAATGTCCTCCAGCACATAACTCAGATACCATAGCCTCCTATGATGTTATCTATGGACCCCATGATTCAATCTTCTTAGTCAATGCGGACACGTGTGTAGCTAGGGCTGTAACTGCATCCAATTCCAACTTTTCTGCTACTTTTGGTGGATTAGAGCTCCCCATAGGCCACTGGTAGTTGTTGGTAGCCATCGTTTCTAACAACTGGTAAGCATCATTAATATTGTTCCCCGTGATAGCCCCTCCAACTGCTGCGTCAATGCTTGTCCTAGTAGGTCAATGCAAACCATCACAAAATGTTTGAACTTGTAACCATCGCTGGATCCCATGACGTGGACACTTTTGAAGCAAACTTTAAATCTTTCCCATGCCTCATACAAGGTGTCAAAATC
The DNA here is from genome assembly GCA_020205615.1 of Panax quinquefolius. Lineage (NCBI taxonomy): Eukaryota > Viridiplantae > Streptophyta > Magnoliopsida > Apiales > Araliaceae > Panax > Panax quinquefolius. Next base: position 51,424,814 of record CM035173.1, read on the forward strand.
AAACTATGTGAAAGTGAGAATGTCATTCCTTAGTTTTGCTATTTTTGCTGGTGGAAAGAATTTAGCCAAAAAAATTTGAGCTAGATCATCCGAAGCAGTGATTGAACCTGGTGTCAAGGAGTGTATCCAAATTTTCGTTTTGACTCGCAGTGTGAACGAGAACAATCTCAACCTTATTGCTTCCTCTGTAACATTGTTAAATTTGAATGTATCACAAATCTCCAAAAAGCTTAGGATGTGTTTTTTAGGATCATCATTCGGACAACCCCCAAACTAGACTGAATTCTGTAACATCTGAATGGTACCCGGTTTAATCTCAAAGTTGTTAGTGTTAATCGTTGGTCTCCGAATACTAGACTGAGTGACTGTAACCATTGGCATGGCACTCCCCAAGTGATTTTTGTTCTTCTGCAGCCATGTTTACCGGAATTTCTATTTCAATTTCCTCTGCCAATTTTCCTTCCGTATATACTTCCTCACTAGTCAGTCTCAATTTCTGGAACTTTTTTCAGTATCGTCAGCGTATGGCAAAAGCTCCTTTTTACCCTTGGATCTAGTGTGCATACACGGATAAACAACCTGTAATAATACAGAAACAATTTTAAAATAAAAAAATGTTTAAATCAAAATTGAAGTGATTGTAACTAATATGGAATTAAATACTAAATTAAAAAGTCCCCGACAATGGCACCAAAAACTTGTTAGTTTGAAATCTAGTTACGCACAATATGCAAATATATGTGGTCAATAAGTAATATAGTGAAAGTAGAATATCGTTCCCACGAGGACTCCAATTCAATAAATCCCAACTACTAGTATTTTATCAATTCCAATTCTATTTAAACGGCCCAAATTTGTGATTTTCAAAGTTCAAATTAAATTAAATCAACTAACTAATTTTGACACACAAATTGATTTAGATGATAAAGATTTAAGACTACAATATCTCCAATTATGCAATATAAATTAATTATCTAATTTCTCCAATTATTTAATTCACCTGAGTTGTTAACAGGAATTCATGTATTTAAAAACCCTTTTCCAAGTGATCAGATAAACATTATTTAACTCAACTAATTCTGCGATATTCCTATGCAAATCAAAAGAGTCAAATTTATTAATTTTCAATTCCTAGTTGTTATATGCAGTGAAAAGAGATATCCATATTCAATTCACAGCCCTAATTATTCATCTCATTCAAATAAATAAGAATACACGCTATCAAATCCGTTCTAACCTTAGATTTCATCTCCCGAATTCATCTAGTATAACATGATAATTATTGGCCAAATAATTAGACAATAAGCACAAAATATGATAGATAACTCAATTTGAATCAATAACTGGATTAATACGGGCAATCAATTCATAAGCATAAAAGGTTCAATTGTAGCCTTAATTAAAAGATTAGTTCATGCTAAAATTTAAAACCAAAAATCCCATAATAACCACCACAATTTAATTACAAACTAAATAAGAGAAGTAAAGAAAAACTCTATGGAAGCTCTCCAATCTTCAATCTTCAATATGATTCTTCTTGCCACGATCTTTTGAAATCTTCAATTCAATAATTCAGTTTTTTGTCCCAATGTATATATATTCTCCCCTCATTAGCCTCCTCTCTATTTATAACTCAAGGTGTTAAACCAGTCAGCCCATTGACCAAATCCTAGTTGGAATAGAAATCAATGTTTTTTTCCTTTTTTTGTTGCCAAAATATGCACAACAACCTGATGCCCAACGCCCCGGCGATGGGTTCCTTCTCTATTTGAGCGCCCTGGTGATAGACCCTTACATAATATTACCACTTTGCCATTAATGATGCTAATTTTACCAAATTGCCCCTACTTTATCCCTACCTATAAAATAACAATAAAACAAATAAAAACCATACTACTACACTTAAAAATATCAATATATCAAATTCAATTATACCTAATTCATGGGTATATTACCCACTCATCACATTCCATATAGAATTCTGCCAAAATCTGCCTTTAGAAACTTTTCAAAATTTCCAGATTCCCGACCTAGCGCGGTCGCGCCAGGTTCCTTCTCAAAAATGGGTGCACCCGCGCCCAAGGTCCAGAGCCTGATTTCTTTTCTGCAAAGCAGAGCGACCAAGCTGCTTTTGTACTATGTTCTGGTGCGGTCGCGCTAGACCCCAGTCTGCAACACTTTGCTCCTTTTTTCCTCTACTCAGCTCCAAATCATGTCGTTTTCATCTTTTTCAGCTTCAATTACTCCCGAAATCAAAAAACACATTCATAAGCTCATTTACATCACAAGACATGCAATAAACTAAACATAAAGGAAATGAAATAAATGAATAATATGCACTCATCACTCAACCCTTAGCCAAGTTATTCAAACCCTATACTCAACTCTAGGCTCAAACCTAGCCAAGTCTTGCAAATCCTAACCAAGCCATGAAAATTCTAGTCTTAGTTAGTCCAACTAATTCTAGTTAGACGTTTTCTTATCCAAATAGGTTCTTTAACTTTTTTCAGTTACGTTCTCGTAATCTGCTCGGTTAGCCGAAAAACTAACTTTCGCTTTTTAAAAATCTGATTTCGCCACTGATCCTCATTTCCTGAATAAACGTTATGTCGTAATTCAAAAAGTCAAAAAAATAAAGTTGTGTTTTTAGCGTGAATAATTTTTTTCTGTCTTTCTCAAAAAATTTTAATTTTCCACGTACTATCTTTAAACATTCAAAAAAGCTCACATATCACATATCGTGGTCATATTATGACCACAAGTCATATAAAACTCAAATTATCTCTAAAAATATCTTTTTATTAGATAATTCCTTAAAAATCCTATTTATAAGGATGTTCGATCTTTGAGATCATTATAAATGCTACAATCAGTAAATATATGGTTGTCTAAACATTCCTCCATGGAAGATTTGGGAGAAACATCCTACATTTTGGACATAAAGATCTATAGAGATAGATCTAAAAGGATGCTCGGCTTGACCCAAGGAACGTACATTGATTTGATGCTAAAGAGGTTTTGCATGGCCAACTCCAAGAGAGGTCTCATGCTGATGAGTCATGTAGTGTCTCTCTTTAAGAACATGTCCCCAAAGACACTTGAAATGAGAGATCTCGTGAGTAAGATACATTATACTTCAGCGATAAGATCTATCATGTGTGGATCATATGTACTAGACCTGATATTACTTATGCACTAAGCGTAACGAGCAGATATTAGTCAAATTCTAAAGAAGATCACTAGAAGGCAATGATAAACATCCTAAAGTACTTAAGAAAAACTAAGGGTGATTCTAGTATATGGTGAGTCTGATTTGAAACTAGAGGGATATACAGACTCAAGTTTTTCAGACTGATCAAGATGATAACAAATTCACTTCAGGGTATGTGTTTACCTTAAACGATGGTGCAGTGAGTTAGAAGAGTTCCAAGCAGCAAATAGTTGTTAATTCAGTGACAACGACAAAGTATATAGTTGTAAATGAAGCTGCAAATGAAGTTGTTTGGATGAAAAAGTTCATTACAGAACTTGGAATGGTTCTTAGCATACGAGGATCAATGCTTGTATATTGTGACAACACTGGGCTGTTGCACAAACCAAGGAACCTAGTTCTCATCAAAAATCCAAAAATGTGTTGCGACGCGTTCATTTTATTAGAGAACTCATTGAAAGATGAGATGTCACCTAAGAGAGAGTGGAATCTCATAACAACATTCCAGATCCATTTACTAAAGTATTATCTCAGCAGTAGTTTGATCGCCACTTAGAAAAGATGGGTATGAAATACCAGGGCGATTAACTTTAGTGTAAGTGTGAGATTAAAATAGTATGCCCTCAAGCCAATCACATGTGATGTGATAAGTATTTACTTTGTAATCTTGTTCATTTATTAATAAAAAATTATTTAATCAAAGACATTCTTTATACATGTTTAATTGATTGAATTAAATAAATGTGATAAAATCGTAGTTTTGGAGCAATACTTTTAGAATCATGAAGTTCATGATAATGAGATCTAAATTCTAGATAGTTCTAAAACTAAAATGTTCTTAATCGTTAGATCACTAATGTGAGGTTACTGATTCCAAATAGATTAATACATACTATGCTTGCTCTGTTGAATATGATGATTGATTTCATAATCATTTCTGTGAAGACACTAGTATGTAGGTGTTTATTGGAGAATAAGTTCACTAAATGTGACTCGCTTAAGGAACACCTAATGGAGTTTTACTTGTCAGACAATAGGAGTTCTTATAGTGATAGTTGTACAAGTGATCTTTGGACTTGAGATTATTATAGTACCTTGTGTATACTGAGTTATACTTTGTTATATTCCTTAAGACTTTTTGGGTATATCAAATGGTATGTTAGAGTATAATAAAGTTTACATAGAGGTAAGTGAATAATCAACAAATGATCAACCACTTCTAGTAAAGGGAGAGAATATCATATGCGATTCGATAAATGACAACTCAGAAATCATTTACCAAGGTGAATGAAAATTAGAAAATTAGAAAGGAGTTTCTAATTTACATTAACTAGAGTTGTGCATTTTAATTAGAATCAAAATGCATATAATCAAATAAATAAGACTTGTCAGTAATTTCATGTCATATTTTGTGATTGGGACATTATATGGTAGAATGATTGAATTGTATGGTAACTATTCACAAAATATATTCTTTGTGACTAAATGTTGATTTCATATTATCCAGATAATCATGATATGCTGAGAGGTGTCCCTCATAATGTAGAATAAATATTATTTATTTATGTTTGAATTAAAAGAGTTTAATTCATTATAAATAATATTAGAATGGTTCTAATTTATTTATTTTACTTAGGTATAATATTGAACTTAAAGACTGCACCATAAAACAAAAATATTATTTTAAAAGTAATTGGCTTAATAATAATAATTTAGCATTTGAAAAAATGCTAATATTTATAATTAAATATTTAGAGAAATACTAATTATAAAATAATAAGAGAAGTCTTATTATTGTTATTATTAAAAATAATTTGTTTCTTAAATAATTTGAGCTAATTTCTAAAGACTGTAGGAGGAGGAAAATTAAGTCTATATAAGGACACACATGTGAAAATTAAGCAAGTCATAAACTCCTAAACAACTTCCTTAAATGTTGACAATATATCATGATCTAAAAATCTCATCTTGTCCTGTCTATCCTCTAGTCATTCTTTTGTTTCATTTCAGACTCCCATCTTGCATGCTCTTCTTGCTCATCTTCAAGTCCTAATTCCATGGCTAGTACAATTCATTGAAGGGACTCTTCTTGCTTTTATTTTTCATCTTCATCTTGTCGTTTGCTTACGCGCTAAAGTTTAGGGTGCAAATTGCTTAACCACTCAGTTTATTATGATTTATCAAGTTCACTTACCATTGTTTAATTAATGAAATGGCAAGGCTTTGAAATTTAAATATTTCAACCATTTGTTTGCAAGAAAATATCGACATGAACGTTAGCTATTTCGTTAAATATGTACTCAATCTAAACCTCTACTAAATGATTCATATTCGATGAATTTACATTACAATTAGGCCTGGCAATATAAATTATAAATTTGGATTAATTACATATTATAGTACATTTTTAAAAATAATTACAATAATCATACATCTATAAAATAATTATAAAAATATGACATTTCATCATATTTATTGACAATACTAATACAATTAGGAGTCCTTAATTTAATGGATTAATATTAATGGGCTGACATGGCAAATTAGTGTCCATCTTAAAATCAGGTTGGTTTTTTTTTAAAACGCGTGATTACCGCCATCTATCATTTGATTGGGACTCTTCAGTTACAAACCCTTGTTCTGCATACTGAAACCCTTGTTTCTGTCTACTGTTCGTGCGTTCTTCATCTCTATTGATCGTTTTCAGTGATTTATTCTACATTTTCGTGACCGTTACTCATTATCATTTTCGTTTAGTTGTTTGCCATCTTCTTTTAGTTGTTCGTTATTGTCGTTGTTACTCGTTATCGCTGTTGTACAGTGGTTCAGTAGGTTTCTTCTTCTCCATTGATCGATTCTGGTGTTTATTATAGTTTCAAGTGAGTATTTTCTAAATAGTTTAATGTATTATCTATTAAAGTAGTTTACTAACAGAATGGAGTATTGATTGTTTGGGTTTGTGTTGTTTTTATGTTTTGTATAGAATGGTTGATACAAGGAAGAAGGATGGAAAAAGGAAAAGAATCACGAAGGGTGATTCTGTTAAGGACTTGAAGAAATTTGCTATGAAGAGGAAGGGGAAGTTTGTTTATGTTTTGGTTACCATTAAAATAAGTTTTGGTTACTAACATATAACTATTTGGTTACTTCTTTAGTATGTTTTTTTGTTACTGTTAGCTTATGATTTGGATACCATTCTTGTTCCCTCAATTTGGGATTTTGGTTACTTTTTTATGTTATTTTGGTTACCTTGTATTTGCTTAGTATACATTGGTTGACTAAACTGTGTTTGGTATACATGTTTTTTTTTGTGTTGGTTACCATTAAAACATGGTTTGGTTACTATCATATAACTATTCGGTTACTTTTTAGTATATTTTTGGTCTACATATTTTTATTTTGGTGACCTTTAAATTATGTTTTAGTTAATATTATATATAACTGTTTGGTTACTACATAAACTGGTCTGTACTACATGTTGTTTATATTTTGGCTACCATTAGATTATATAATATAAATGTTTGGTTACTGCTTTATTATATTATGGTTACTGTTATATTATGATATGATAACTATTATTGTTCAGTCAATGTGGGATGTTGGCTACTTTTTATAGTCTATTTTGGCTAAGGTGTAATTGTTATATTATATTTTGATTAATATGATATTATTTATTGGTTACTACGTATCTGTTTTATGGTATAAATATTGTTTATATTAGTTACTAATGATTGTGTAAATATGATTTTGTTTATTTGCGGATATGAGATCTTTATTATGAGAAATGTAACAGAAAATTCACTTGAAAAGTTATATATTAGTATAACATGGAAGTCCCAAACATTATTACCAAGAAATTGAACCCAAGTCAGTTGGAGAAGTTTAAGGCATCATTAGTTTGTGGATGTATTATTTTTGTAAATAATAAAAAAACCCAAGTCATAATAAACCATGTATTTGCTTAGTATACATTGATGTATTATTTTTATAAATTCCTTCAAATATCTTCTACAAGGTTTATGCTCTTCTAGTTCTACTTCCATTTCCACAAACACATCCTACTTGGGCTCTCTATTCACTAATCCCAAGGTATTTCTCTTCCTCCCACAGGTTCATAATGTAGAAGTCTTTTTTAGAGAATGAGAGCAGCCATGAAGAAGAAAGTAGCAGCAGCCAAAAAGCTCAAGTTTCAGAAAGCTTTGTACCAAATTTTGATTAGTTCGGTTGTCGTTGTCTTGTCATTCTGAATTGTATTTAGTACTTTGGTTTTTGTTGGATATCCATAACCATTTGTTATGGTTAGTGAGTATGTAATGTTTATTGGAGCTTATGTAAAGGGGATTACATATTTGATTATATTATCAATTATTTGACATTGTTTGTTGGTTCGTATTTGTTACTTCTAAGTTGTGTCTGATACATTATTTGAAAGGTGCAGTTGGTAACCAAACATGCATAGAAGGGTAACCATTTTATTTTTTGGTAGTAACCAGATAATTACAAGCTTGTATCATGACATATATCAAGTGTTAAATGTATATGTGAGAGTATACATGGGTTGCCTAAACTGGGTTGGATATACAGGTTGTTTCTATTTTGGTTACCATTAAAACATGTCCTGGTTACTTTTCATATAACTATTTGGTTACTTCTGTAAAATCACAAATTTTACTAATAAAGATTTAAATTTCTCGAAAAAAAAATTTTAAATGTTATGGTGTGTATTTGATATAATGTTATAGTTGTGGGTAATATTTATAAATTTTGCAAAGTATGCAAGTTGTTATATTATTTTCGATTGGTCAGGGAATATTCTTTGTGTTGGGGAATATCCGTACGATGGTACAATCATTGGTGAACCCCACAACGAAATTATTGTCGGATTATGAAAATGACAAAAGTATTTTATTGAAAATAATGGTGGAAGTTTTACTGGATTAATCTTTGTTGAACTACTTTCGGTAGTAAAAGAAATACGATGTCTGGCGTGGTTGCATAGTAGCACACAGTATTGATTATTGATGCTTACGTGAGAAGTCACTCAATTATACTCAATTATTGCTATAGTAATTATTGCATCATATCTCTCATATTATTGATTCGATTATTGTCACAGTATCATCTGCATAATATGTTATATTATTAAATCAATAATTGAGACGTCAAAGTTATTCATATTATTAAATTGCAATATTTACTACAATGTCTAGAAGTTACGCCAAGGAAAGGTTTGGTCACCTAATTGCGCCGCCAATAGGGAGAAATCCTTATTGAAAGCCCCTCTTTCCGGAGGAGCGACTCGGTTGTTAAATATTGTGAGTTATGATATTAATCGAACCGGTCGGTCGTGTAATACGCTTGGCGGGATATTCAATGAGAATAATAGAGAATGGAATAACAACGAAATCACCATGCATGCGGTACTTCACATGACAAAGTTATTCCAATGAATACTAAATGATGAGAACTAGGTCCGGCGTAAAACGCATGCATGATGGATATTCCAATAGAATAATAAAGACGGAACCAGTCCCATAAAAATGCATGACGTGATGTTCCAATGAATAATGAAGAATGGAATAACAATGAAATCACCAAGTATAGGGTGATATGCGTATACAAAGTTATTCCAATGAATAATAAAGATGGAATAATAGAAGTTCTCTTCATGAATACAAAAGAAATAATACCCCTTACCGTAAAAGAAACTTGATATCGGAGTAGTGAAGTAGTAGAATACTTTTCTTCTTTCTCTCTATAGTTTCTCTCTCTAGAGTTTCAGTGAATTCGTAAGAAATAATGAAGGAATGAGCTTCTATTTATAGAAGAATGGAATGAATAGTAACCAATCCATGAACGGTCCAGATTGATTTACTTTAATCGGACGGTCCATATTTAAAGCAAAATCTTTTAAATAAAATATAATATATTCTATTTATAATCTAATAAAACGAATAACTTTTAAAAAGATTTAACTATGCAAACACTATGTTGGCACTATATGCAAACACTATGCATAATAAAATATAATATATTCTAATTATTGTCTAATAAAACAGATAACTTTATAAAAGTATTACATTTTATATATAAAAGATTTTACTATTAGCCTAATAAAACGAATAACTTTATAAAAGTATTTTATTTTGTATAAAAAGTTTTTACGCTTTTATTACGTTAATAATAATGAATAAAACAAAACTTCATCATCATTATTATTATTCAAACTATTAATCGACCGTGTCGCTCCCGAGGAAGAGGGGGCTTTCAATAAGGATTTCTCCTATTGATGCCGCAATTAGGTGACCAAACCTCTCCTGGCGTAACTTCTAGACATCGTTAATAATGCAAATAATAATATTAACAACTTCGTCATCTCAATTATTGATTTAATAACATATAAAATATCGATAATAATTGAATCAAACTGAGTGACTTCTCACATAAGCATTAATAATCAATACTGGTATTATTACTATGCAACCACAGCGTATTCATCTTACTTTTACTACCGAGTAGTTCAACAAGATCAACGGTAAAAACTTCCACCGTTATTTTCATAAAAAATATTTTTATCGTTTTCTCAATCCGACAACAATTCTGTTGTGGGGTCCACCAATGATTGTAATAGTCAAATGCATTTAATATTCCCCGACTAATCGAATATTATATAACAACTTGCGTACTTTGCAAAATTTATAAATATTACCCATAACTATAACATTATATCAAATTTATTCCATAATATTCAAAAATGATATTTATAGAAAATTCATTTTTATTCATAAAAGTTGGGGTCTTACAATCTCCCCTTCTTATAAAATTTTGCCCTCGAAATTAGGGTACGTACCTGGATATGTCGAAGAGGTAAGGATACCTTGATTTCATTTTAGATTCTAACTCCCAGGTTATTTCCTCAACATCGTGGTTCCTCCATAACACTTTGACTTGAGGTATCACCTTGGAGCGTAGAATATGTTCCTTCTTATCCAAGATTTGAACAGGAACCTCTTCATACGTTAAATCTTCCGCTATTTCATCCAGTTCCAACTCAATAATGTGGTTCGGGTCTTTCATGTAAGACCCCGAATTTTATGAAATAAAAGTATTCAATTTTTTTATAATTACTATTCATGAGTTACTATTCATGAGTTACTATTCACGAGTTACTATTCACGAAGTTACTATTCACGAGTACTATTCATGAAGCATGATAAATTTTTTTTAAGTGAAGGCATTACTCAATAATTGTTACAAAGAATTCTTGCTCAATATTATATTTTATTGATTCAATAATTGCTACGTTGATATTTTATATTATTGTTGTTTCAATAATTGTCACGGCACAGTATTTTTCATTATCGGAACAATAATTCATATTATCTGAATAATATTATTGGATAACATTATTGGCAATGTCTAGAAAGTTCTGTCTAAGGAGAGGTTTGGTCACCTAATTGCGGCGCGATGAGGAGAAATTCTTATTGAAAGCCCCTCTTTCCGAACCGCACGGTTGTCGATATTGTGATTACGTAATATTATTTGTGAATAATTAATTATTGATTCATATGATGAGGAAAATATTGATTTTATGTGGATATAGATGGAGAAAAATTTTAAAATGACAATTGTTGAAAATTAATATTTTATCTTTTTCTGATAAAATAATTCATTTAAATATATTATTTTAATAATATATTAACGGTGATATTTTTACAATGAATGTGGGATATATGAGTATATGAGGAGGAAGAGTATTTTTGTTGCATTAAATGATTAACACATGTTTTGTGTGTCGGTGGACCCCATTTCTTGACTTAAATTTGATTATAGCTTGTAAAATTGTCCGTATGTGTATTTCGATCAATTTCTGTTTGAAATTTGGAAAAAACTTTCTTCTGCAAAGTTTTAGAGAATTGAATTTCCTATAAAAAGTCGTGAGATTCGAATTTTTTTAAAAAATGGCTATTTATTATGAATTATTGAAGTTCTAAAGTTCTGAAATAATTGATTTTTGGAAGTTTAAAATAATTTAAATAACAAAACGTTTTTGTACAGTCTTGTGAGGTGGGCGTTTGGTGGTTTGAGGTTTTGAAGCAAAATAAGTGTGCTTTGGAATAAAAATAATATATATTAATATTTTATTAAATTTTTACGCTTTGGTGTTCTAAGTATTTTCCTATAAATAGGGTGCTTAGGTTAGAATTGAAAATCACACCGAAACCAAGTTTTCTCTCTATATTATCGAGTGTATTCTTGTGAGTATTTTGAGTATACTTTGAGTATTGCTATACGATTGCAAGTTCGTTCAAATATTATTCCAATCGTAATCTTTGCTTTTTGAGGTAAGGGATAGTAAGGGATTTTAAGGGTTATTATGTTTTTAGTTTCAAATTTTTCTGAACCTTCAAAAATTTCTGGAAAAATTTGAAATGATATTTTGATGAGTTTTGTAGATTGTGTCCAAAATGGCGATTTTTGGATGTATAGATTAGAGTTATGGATTTTATGAGAAAAGACTATTTTAAAAGTAACTATTTATAACTCCTTGTGATTAACTCCAAAATTGATGAAATTTTTATTGGGAGTACATCTATATAATATCAATATACCGTGTAAATTTCAGAATTGTTGGATAAAAGTATAATTTATGATAAATGTTTAAATATTCGGTGGTTTTGGCCATATGAAAAATAGTAAATGAATTTTTAAAATTTTGAGAAAAATATATATTCAATATGGGACTATGTTATGCTAAATCCCGGAAAAGAAATATTTTGGAACTGATTTGGTATTTTTAATGAAAATGTTCTAGTTATGAGTAAATGAATTAAATATATTATGTGAAGTAAGAAAATTGGAAAATATGATTTATTGGCTTGAGAATCATATATGAGGTATATGCATGATTTTTATGAGGGTTTTGGTTAATGATGATGAAATCTTATGAGTTTGGTATTTTTAGATGATTAAATGCATTAATTATTAAAGTGTAAATAATTGGATTAAATTATTTATAAGTTTAAGAAATGATTAAAATATTATTATAATATTAATAATATTAGATTATGAGATTTCTAAGTGATTTATAACATTTGGATTAAGGTGTTATAAATATGGATATGAATTTTATTATGAAACTTTATCTTTTCGTGTCGAGGTTACTATGCACGTATACGGTACTATTATATGTATGAATACGGGGTACTATTCACGACAAATTGGTTTCTTCTCTGACCAAATTATCGTTGATTTATGAATCTTACTCTTGAAATTAAAACCATGTTTTGATTATATTATTTTTATATAACATTCTTATAACCCTAATGATGATATTTCTCTTTGACTTGAGTGTAAAGATGAGTAGATTATTGGTATGATCGTGACTATAGGTTCTCTTTGGCCAGTAGTGCAAAAGTTGAATTGTTGACTGGTATGATCATGACCATTGAATTTACAATTGAATATTTTTAGCTTAAGTGCAAAGGTGAATTGATCAACATGGTTATAATTATTGTTATATAACTTCTGAAATGATTATGTATTTCTTTGATATATGAATATCTTTGGCTCGTTGTGCAAAGATGACTTGTTGATGAATATCTTAGCCTGTAGTGCAAAGATGAATTATTGATGAATATCTTTTGCTCGTAATGCAAAGATGACCTGTTGTTGAATATCTTTAGCCTGTAGTGCAAAGATGAATTATTGATGAATATCTTTTGCTCGTAATGCAAAGATGACCTGTTGTTGAATATCTTTAGCTTTGAAAAGATGAATTATTGATGAATATCTTTGGCTCGTAATGCAAAGATGACTGTTGTTGAATATCTTTAGCACCAGAGTGTAAAGATGAATCTGTTGATGAATATCTTTGGCCCGTGGTGCAAAGATGAATTTATTAGTATGATTATGAATAGGAACTGTGATTTGGTATAACCATGATATTTGATGTTTCAGGTAAAGACAGGTGATGAAAATTATCTTCGTCCTGGATGAGAAGAGGAATTTAGAATCACAATTATGATTATGAGTTATTCATATGATTGTGGAAAGGAACTGTTGATTGATGTTACAGGGATAAAATATTGTTGGTGGACTTTTAACGTGGAGAAGACAATAGACTTTATAGTCTATTTGATTCTTTTAATGGATTGCTCGTTCCGCTGCAACTATGGTTGAAAAGTTTTATCATCTACCATATGTTCTAAATCTCGATTTATTACTTGATGAAGACTATTGATAATTTATTTATCTTTAGTCATAATATTCTTTACTGAGCTAGTTGTGCTCACCCTTTTGTTTCACAATTCCTTTCAGGTAATAAAAGTGTAGCTGGGTTGAGCGGGGATAACAAGAGAATATAACGGTGGTCTATAGTTGTTGAGATTCTCTCTAAAGAGTATGGAAATAATTTTATTGAGGACTTTAGTGTGTTGTATTTTATACATCATTTAATAGTTATTTTTGGTGAATTAAATAGGGTGAGGCGAACCCAACTTTGGAAGGGTGTTTTGTCACTATCATACAAGATGTCTAATGACATACAACCTCGTGTTATCATAAGACATGGTTGTGCTCATCCACTTGCTGAGTATATTTACAAGCACTACCTATATAATCTTGGTGTTTGTTTGGAGTATAATACCCAATTAGAGACAAGTGGAGATAATGATATGTCAAGAGAAGACTCACCATTGGGAAGAATATGATAGTAATCTTCTCGTTTTTCTTTGGGGGTCTATTAGATTGACCAAGGATAATTACAGCGGCCATATGATATCTACCATAACCTAAAAGCATGGCCTCCCATGTACGAAGGTTTCCTTGAGCACTTCCCAAAGATTCTAATTTCTAAAACAGTTTTTGACTATACCTTTATGTAAGGTGTCATTGTGACGTGCTACAGTTGGTATATATTTGTATCCAAACTCACAGCATATATGTTGTTGTATTTTGCATGACAATTATTGTAATAAAGTTGTAGTTATTTCTGTACCATGTATTTGGCGACTCAGAATGAGTTGGATGGAATGGACCTATTTTGGGGGCGTCACATTTCACATATTTACGTATCATGGATATATGAAAAACGTTATGAACACGAGACATACTTGGCGGTAAAGCGAGTCTATAGGCTACAGTCTCTACTCAATCGAGGATTAAAAATGGGCCAATGAATTGAGGATTGAGCTTTCCTCTCTTTCCAAATCTCGTAACTCCTTTCCATGGAGCAACACGTAACAACACATGATCTCCAATATCGAATTCCACGTCCTTTCGATGAAGATCAACATAACTCTTTTGTCGGTCTTGTGAGGTTTTTATACATTGTCGGATCGTTTGAATCATTTTCGTAGTCATACCTACCAACTCCGGTCCCAACAACGTTGCTTCACGCACCTCATCCCAGCATACTGGAGAACGACACTTTCTTCCATACAATGCCTCGAACAGAGCCATGCCAATACTTGTTTGATAACTGTTGTTGTAGGAAAACTCCACCAATGGTAAGAACTTGTCCCAACTTCCCTTGAAGTCAAGGACACAGAGTCTTAATAAATCTTCAAGAGTTTGAATAGTCCTCTCGATTGTCCGTCCGTCCGAGGATGATAAAGTTTAACTAAATCGTAAATCTGTGCCCATAGCTTTTTGCAAACTAACCCAAAATCGTGAAGTGAATCTTGGGTCTCGATCAGAAACTATGGATACTGGCATACCATGTAGTCTTACAATTTAGTTTATGTACATACGAGCAAGACGTTCAAGTGTATAAGTTTCTCGTATTGGTAAGAAATGAACAGAATTGGTCAATCTATCAACAATGACCCAAATTGCATCTATGCCTTGAGAAACCTTGGGAAGACCAGTAACGAAATACATAGTAATGTGCTCCCACTTCCATTCTGGAATTTCAAGTGGTTACAATGGACCTTTTGGTACTTAATGCTCCGCTTTGACTAGTTGACAAGTTAGACACATTGAGATAAACAACGCTATCTCTCTCTTCATATTGCTCCACTAAAATGTATGACGAAGATCACGATACATTTTGATACTCCCAGGATGGATTGCAAACGGTGTGTTGTGCGCCTCCATCATGATTTTATACTTTAAATCAGGGTCGTTAGGAACACAAAGTCTGGAGTTGACTCTAAGTATTCCTTCTTCATCGATTCTTGCTTCCGGCATAGCAACTTCTTGTACTTTCTTCCTCATACGCATCAGCTCCAGGTCTGTAGTGTAACATTCCAGAATTTTAATTGTTATATTAAATGTTTATTGAATTATTTAAGTATTTAATGGATGTGTTTATTGTTGAATAAATAATTGTTCAAATTTGATTCAATTTGGTTAATTATTTGTTAAATAAATAATTAAGGAAATTTATTATTTTATGCTAATTTAATTTAATTATTAAGTTAGAGAGTTTTAATTAATTGAATTACTATTCTTTTTATTGGAATTTGTAATTAAAAAGGATATGTTAGTTGATTAAATAAAGTTATAATTATATAGAAAATTATAATTTTATGGTATTGATTTATGTGATGTAGTAATTTAATAAATTGTTATTAAGATTAATTTAATTTAGTAAATGTGTGACAAATAACCTTTTATAAAGGAGTTATTAAAATAACTTAAAGGAGTTTTAATTAAGTTTTGCCAAACAAGGCCTAATGCCTATTAAGTCTTTAATCTAATTATGTTTTACCAAACAAGGCGTAAGGATTAATTGATTATTTATCTTAGTGGTTAGCCAAACAAGCCTTATGGCTTTTGGTTTTCAAAATAAAATAACTGATGTCAGTTAAATTAGAGTTATATTATATAATTAATATATATTATATCCTA
This sequence comes from Panax quinquefolius, assembly GCA_020205615.1. NCBI lineage: Eukaryota > Viridiplantae > Streptophyta > Magnoliopsida > Apiales > Araliaceae > Panax > Panax quinquefolius. The sequence continues at coordinate 51,440,880 of CM035173.1, forward strand.
CATACATTAGATTGTTAGTACGTAGTTAGAGTTAGGAAGAAAAGAGAAAAACTCAGAGGAAGAAGAAGAAGAAAAGAAGAAAGGAAGAAAGGAAAAAAGGCTAGGAGATTGGATAAAGAAGCTTGAGAATTAAAGATATAGCCATCATCATCATCATCATCATCTTCTTCTTCAAGGTATTAACCTATTCTTTTAGTTTTAAAAATTTAGTTTTTCTCTTCCCAAATTCTCTATAGAATCCTTGTGTAAGGGTAAATTAGTTGTTATGTATGTGATTTTATATGATAATCTAGTGAGTTAAACTATTTTCTTAAGCTATGATTGAGAATAGTCCATAAAGTTATATTATGTATATGTTTATGAAGAAAAGTATTTTTTACAGAGAGTTTTTGTGATTATATATTGTTTAGTTAAAATAGAAATTATGGGTTGTTTAGTTGTTTTATTGATAAATTGGCTATTCAATTTGTTAGAGTATGTCTATACTTTGATAAAATGCTTTAAATTAACTGTTTTGGTTGAAAAACAAAATCACAGTATTGATTTTCATCAAAACATCAAAAAGTGAATTTTTATCAAAAACAGTGAAATTGGATATTTTAAACTTGTTGTTTATGTTGTTGTATGAATAGAAACATGTTAGAAATTCTTGAATTAGGTTTACATGAAGTCTTTGTATGATTTGCATGTGAATTAGGCTGTTAGAAAGGAACTTTTAGGCCAAAATTAGTTTTTTCTTATATTGTTCTGCAAGTCATCAACAAAATAAATAGCTTTAAGTCTTGCAGTCACGGGCTTAAAGATAATAATCTCACCAAGAAAAGCATCGCCATGTACATAGTCACGACCTTTTTAGTTTTTTATTCTGCATCATGACAATACCAAGACCACAATATAAACTGTGGTAGGCTGCGGTATGAAAGTTAGCGTAATAATCTCGACAATTATACTTTTGTACTCAAATGTTAAGAAATTGTTATGTGATGATAGTAGGATCAGAAAAATGTTGATGTTAGTATTTCTATACTATGAATAAGTATGTTATTAACAATTAACTTGTGTTATAACTTGATTATATGATTAAATAATCAAACCTATATGATGTATGTAGTTAGTTAAATTTGTAAAGTAGTAGTGACTAACTATGTCATGATGACATATATATATATATATATATATATATATATATACATATAGGGTATTGTGATCCAATTGATTCGGTTTAGCCCTCTGAGCAAGGCAAGTTTTCTAATTCTTTATCTTGTTGAACTATTTATTGTTTCAATTCAATTACCTTATAAATGATGCAAGCTTTCTAAACTTTGGTTTGATGTTGACAAGTTATTCTTGTATTTAACTTGTTGTTTAGCATGCACAACTATTTATACTAATGTCGAACAATTTTATCGTTCAAACTACTATGCATGCTTAGTACTCAATTCTAATTAACATTGACTTAATATTGTTCAAGCAAGGCATGTTATAGTTATTCAAAGTATATGCTATTAGATTATTCCTAAAGCATGATTTTGGTTTACCATGTTGATTCAATTACGATTATTCTATAGTACGATGTTATTGGTTTTATTCAACTAATCCTTAGTTGATGTTCATTGAATTCTAAATTACCCTGAAATGTATCCAAACCAAACTTACTTTGGTACGAACTTGTATTCTAAATACTGAGATGAACAACCCTATTATTAGGGGATAACTTACGGGTAGCGTTAAAATGTTTGTGCACAATACATTGTACGAAGGGCTGATCCCCCTAAGTACGAGGTCCTTATAGTCTTATGACTACTAAAGTTGTAGTTGAAAGATTACTTGCAACTGTGGACGTAGTTCATGGTCTTATGACCCTCAGTGATGTATATTCCATATTTTGGATTCTAGTTTCTGATTATTATTGTTAGAGTACTATTCACTTTTGATGAGCTTATTATTGGCAATTATTGTTGTTATACTCTTGTTGATTCTCTATTATATCCAGTGAGCAATTGTTTTACTCACTCTTGCATATTTATAAACTCATTGCAGCTAAAGAGGAGAAGGTGGATGAACCTTCGACTAGCAAAGGAAAAGGAAAAATATACAAGTGATGAAGACTTGTAATTTTGATTATGATTATGATGTTAGACTTTTATTATGATGATCTTAGATTTTATTTTAAATGATGTAAGGTTATAATTTTAAATTCCGCATTTGAATGATGTTTTTGAACTTAATGATGTAACCCTATTTAAGGGGAGGTTTTATGATTCAAATATTGTTTTATTTGGGTAGATAGTATGAATGTTTGAATAGTGAGCACCAAATCCTGTGGAAATGAAGTACCTGGGTTTGGGGGTGTCACATGTAGCTTGAGCAGCTTTAACTTTATCGATTAAAGTTGGTTCTACTCGTATATTTTCCATCATCACATGGGTCCCTGGAGTCTTTAATTTTATCTCCATCCTTTGCAAGTCATACAAGATGGGCCTTTGCGTTGACAATATCGCACTTGTACCCGCATATGATCTTCTACTCAATGCATCAGCTACCGTGTTTGTTTTTCCAGGATGGTATTGGATGGTATGATCATAATCTTTCAACAGTTCAAGCCAACGTCGCTGTCGCATGTTGAGTTCCTTTTGAGTGAAGAAATATTTGAGGCTTTTATGATCCGTAAGATCTCCACTTTCTCCCATACAAGTAATGCCTCCAAATTTTAAGTGCGAAGAACAAATTACTAACTCTAGATCATGAGTAGGATAATTCCTCTCATATTCTTTGAGTTGTCGAGAGGCATAAAGGCGACTTTCCCATGTTACATGAGAACACATCCTAACCCCTTGCACGAAGCATCACTTGTAGATAACAAATCCTCCGAGCTAGATGGTATTGTCGAACAAAAATAAATGAGTCTTCTTTTGAGTTCTTGAAAACTCTTCTCACATTCCTCGTTCCAATAGAATTTTGTATCTTTAAGTCACCGAAGTTAAGGGAGTAGCGATTCGAGAAAACCCTTCTACGAATCTCCGATAATAATCAGCTAAGCCGAGAAAGCTACGTAATTCGGTCCCAACTTTGAATTGCTTCAATCTTTGCCGGGTCAACAGATACTCAATGACTTGATATCACGTGCCCAAGGAATGCTACTTCCTCAAGCCAGAACTCGTATTTCTTCAACTTGACATAAAGCTTATATTCACGAAGCTTTTGGAGTATCAGCCTCAAGTGTTGCTCATGATCTTCACAGCTTTTGGAATAAATGAGGATGTCATCAATAAAGACGACCACAAAGTGATCCAAATATTCCTTGAATACTCGGTTCATCATATCCATGAAGGCAGCAGGAGCATTAGTCAATCTAAAAGACATGACTAGGAATCCATAATGCCCGTACCGAGTTCTGAAAGCCGTCTTTGGAATGTCATCAGTTCTAATCTTCAATTGGTGATATCCGGAATGAAGATCAATCTTTGAAAAGAATTTGGTTCCTTACAACTGGTCAAATAGGTCATCAATATGTGGCAATGGGTACCTATTTTTGATGGTGACATGATTTAACTCTCGATAATCAATACAAAGTCGCATACTTCCATCTTTCTTCTTCACGAATAGAACAGGAGCACCCCAAGGAGAAGTACTAGGACGAATAAAGCCAATGTCTAACAATTCCTGCAATTGGGTCTTTAACTCCTGAAGTTCAATAGGAGCCATTCGATATGGGGCTTTGGAAATGGGTTTTGTCTTAGGGTTCAAGGTCGATACAAAATTCAATTTCACGCTCGAGGTAGGCGAAGTTCTTCGTGAATACGTCGAAATTCATTAACAATAGAAATATCCTTCAAAACTGACGTATTTTTGTTTAGATCCGTGACATGAGCTAAGAAAGCTTAACATCCGTTTTTCAATAAGCTTGAGATGACAGTGATTGATTTTAATAGTTTGGTTGCTTGAATTCGTATAATAGGTTGATTAGGAATATGAAAGCTAACAACCTTACGAAAACAATCAATTTTTACATGATGAGTAGTTAACCAATCAATCCCTAGAATTACGTCAAATGCAAGTATTTTCAATGAAATAAGGTTGACGGTAATTGTAGGGTACCGATTTGAACCAAACAAGACTTATAAACAGTGGATGTAATGAAGGTTTCTCCCAACGGAGTTTTAACAGATAAGTCAAAGTCTAATTCCTCCGGAGTCAAATTTAAACGTTGAGCGCAAGTAGGAGAAATAAAATAATGGGTAGAACCGGTATCAAATAAGGTATATACTTCACTAGAATTTATGATAAGCTTACCCGTGATGACCTCGTTCGGGTTCCTTACTTTCTGGGAGGTCACGACAAATGCTCTCCCTTGAACAACCGGTTTAGTCTTGTCTGGGATGGCCTTTGTTGCCTCCATCCCACCTTGGATGGAGAGTTGAGCCAAGATTTGATCTTGCACTCACTCCCGGACTCCTTTCACAATTGTTGTGAATTTTTCATATAAACAAGCTAGATATCAGCTTCGTTGATTTGCTTAACATGTTGAAAAATGATGAGAGTCACTTTCCGACCAAGAAAGACCATGTCTTACTGGTAGGGGCCAAAGGATCTTCTGAAAAGAAGAACGATTCTAAGAAGGTAAATAGAAAGGCAAAAACAAAGGATAATAAGAACAAAACTGATACGAATAGCAAAGGAGTTTGCTTCCACTGCAATAAGCCCGACATCGAAAAGAAATCTGAGAAGCATCTTGCAGAGGCTAACCAAAAGAAGCTTAGTGAAGTTTTGGTTACAAATACAAATTTGTTCATGATTTAAAATAAATTTTTCTTTAAGTCAAGGTTCTACTTGGATATTGGATATCGACTTTGGTTATCATAAATATAGATTTATGAAGGGACCAAGAAGAAGTAGAAAGCTAAACAAAGATAAATAATCTTATGTGTGGGAAATGAAGCAAAGGTTGCTACATTAGCTATAGAAACTTATAGTTTAGCAATGCCTACGGGCAAGTCTATTAAGTCAATAAGTGGTTATTGTATTCCAGTTCTCGTTAAAAACATTATTTCCATTTTATTGTTGGACAATGAAATCTTTGGTATTATATTTAAGAACAATTGTTGTTCTATTTATAATAATAATGTTTTGTATAGAACTGGAATATTACTTAATGGATTTTATATACTTGACTTACGTGTAAATAATTTTGAAAATTGAACAAACTAGTATAAGAAAAGGAGATGATTATTCAAAGAGTTGAATGTATGTATTTGTTGAAATATAAGTGTGAATTATTTGAAAGGTTCAAAGAATTCAGAAGTGAAACAAATTGGCAAAGTATTAAGATTCTTTGATTAGATCAAGGAATAAATACTTGTGCAATAAGTTTTTAGATCATCTCAAATGCTTTTCTCACAATGGATGCCTTTTGATACACAATAATTGATTGATGTATCTAAAAGGAAAAATTGTACCTTGTTGGAGATGGTACGGTCCATAATGATTTTACCGACATTCTAGTATTTTTTTTTGGGATAATGTCCTAAAAATGGCTGCATATCTACGGGAAAGGTAACCTCAAAAATCCGGCCCCAAGACTCCATAAAAGTTATGGACAGGGAGGATTCCTAATCTTAAGTATGTTAAGATAAGGGGTTGTCCAACTTATGTGAAAAGGTTTCAAAGGATAAGCTTAGGACAAAATTTGACAAGTACAGATTTGTGGGACATCCTAAAGTAAGTTTAGGGCATATGTTCTATAATCCTACTTAGCAAAAGGTGTTTGTTGAGAAACATGCCGCTTCTAAGATAAAGATGTTTATCATTAAAGGGGCTAGTGGGAGGATAATAGATCTTGAAGAGTTCAAGAACCACAAAACACTATAAGTCAAATAAGAGGAACACGTAGATAGACTATTATACCACAAGATAAATCGTAACGGAATAGTACCGAAGATACCGGAGGTATGGATTCATCATAGATGATGATGATGAGGTACGCATCATAGAAGATGATGATCCAGAGTTACATACGATGAGGTAAGAGTTCTAGTGTATACAAAAGGGTCAGTGGGAGCGTCGTGAAATTTCTAGTATTATATGTTGATATACTACGGATGAGGAATAACATATCAATGCTATAATCAGTAAAGATAAAGTTGTCTAAACATTCCTCCATGAATGATTTAGGAAGAATATCTTAATTGGGGATACAAATCTATATAAATAGATTTCATAGGATGTTCGACTTAACCCAAGGAACATATATTCCTTTGATGCTAAAGTCGTTTAGCATGGCAAACTCCATGGGATATCTCATGTTGATGAGCCCTGGAGTGTATCTCTCTTAATAGTCCCCATAGACTCCAAAAAGAGAGATCACATGAGTAACTATCATGTATGCAATGAAATGTACGAGACCGATGTTGATCACCATATTATGGAGAAGTTCACTATGAGTCGTTGAAAAACATATTAAAGTGCTTAACCCAAGACTAAGGATGTGATCATATTCATGGTGGGTCTAAATTAAAACTAGAGGGCTTAACAGACTCAAGTTTTTCAGACGCACTAAGATGACAAAAAATCCACTTTAAGGTAAAGCGTTATCTTGAGCAAGGTGCGTTGAATTGGAAAGGTTCCAAACAAAGAAAGAGTTCTTTGGTTTAGTGATAAAGACAAAGTATATAGCTATAAATGAAGTCGCAAGTTGATTGTTTGGATTAAAAGTTCATTACGAACTAGGAATAGTTCCTAAGTCTCATCTTGGATCTAAACATGTGTTGTAGCATTTTCATTTGATTATAAGAATCATTGAAAGATGGGAAATCACTATAGAGATAGTGGACTCTCGTGAACAACATTACATATCCATTAACTAAAGCTTATCCAATGTACAGGATAATCGTCACTTAGAGAAGAAGAGTATGAGATACCACCATGACGATTGGCTTTAAGCAAGTGGGAGATTGAAAGTAGTATGCACACAAGCCAATTATGTTTGATGATAAAGCAAGCATATACTTTGTAACAATCTTATTCATTTATTAATAAAAGTATTAATTTATTAAAGGCTTTTAATTATCTACATGATCTTTGTTTTTATAATATGTGATAAACCCATAGTTTTAAGCAATGCTTTTAGAATAATGATGATGATCATTCTAATGAGATCTAAATTCTTAGAAAGCTTAAAACTAAAATAGTTTCCAATCCCCAATCGTTGGGAATTAGTGAATTCGGATAGTTTGGTACATACGTTGCTTGCTCATTGGATGAGGACGATTGATCTCATGATCATATGTGTGGAGACACTAAGGTAAGTATGTAGGTGCTTATTAGAGAATAAGTTCACTGAACGTGACTCGCTAAGGAATACCTAATGGAGTTTTATTTGCATGTCAATAGGAATTCCTGTAGTGATAGTAGTACAAGTGATCCTTGGACTTGAGATTATCATAGTATCTTGTGTATGATGAGTTATACTTTGACTTATTCCTTAAGACCCTTAGGGTATATCAAAGGGTATACTTGGGTATAATAAGTTGTACATAGAGATAATGTATGATCAATAAAGAATCTACCACTTCTAGTAAAAGAAGAGAAATGTCCTATGTGATTCGATAAATGACAACCCAAAGAGTCCTTGGCTATAAGGTAATAAAATTAGAAAGGAGTTTCTAATTTGCATTATTTGGTGTTGTGCATTTAAGGATCGAAATACATATAATTAAATAAAATAAGACTTGATAGTAATTCCATGTCTTATATTTAATTGGGACATTGTATGGTGGAAGGATTGAATTGTCTGATAACTATTTACTCAAAGGTTCTTTTATGATTAATGTTGAAATCTATATTATCTAGAAAGTCATTGATCGTTAGGGAGGCTTATCCCTATTGTAGAATAAATATTATTTATTTAAATAATTAATAATTTAATTTATTTATTTAAATAAGATTAGAATTGTTCTGATTGATTTATTCACAGCCGGTTTAATATGGAGAACCTAAAGGGTCACATCATAAAGTAGAGCTTGATATATTTTGGCAGAGTTTCAACTTTGTTCTTAGTGATTCGTGCTTGGATTTTAATCCTCGTACTCTTTTATAGACTTTTGAAAATCATCTCATTGGAGAGTTCCCATTGGTGCATTTAATGCTATGCATCAAGATGTTCTTTGATGTTGACCTTTAGAGTAAGTATTAGGCTTGTTTTCGGCCCTGGCAAGTCCCATCAGATTGTAGTCTAACCTACCATATGTGAGTGGTGTCACATCTTCAATGCTAGATTTAGACATACCATTATTTGATCTTCTTATTTGAAGTTGAAGATGGTGAGAAACATCTAGAAATATTTTCTCTACAATGCTCTGCATTTGTAAGTCCTATGACAGTTCTGGCATGCTCTACGAACTTTGACTAATCATAGAGTTTGGTGAAGAACGTAGAGTCTTGACTTAAGTTACTCGACGTTCTGAACTCTACGAAAAGTTATTTTACAATTAGAGATGTAATCTACGAAGAGTTCTCTATCTTCTGCTCTACGAATGACTCTTCTTAGGTAAGCACTTTACGATGCTTGAGTAGACTTTGCGAACTTCTCTTTACTCTGTGAACACTTCGACAGCTATACGATCACTCAACTGATGCTCTACAAAAACTTAGATTACTCTGTGAACTGAATTAACAATATTATATAATCGAATTGATCATATCACTTATACATTAAAATAACTCAAATGATCAACCTAACAAGTTTGATCATTCTATTTCGATGTCCTTGTACAAATATATCTTAGATAAGGACTTTACAAAACTATTGAACAATTATACAGTACTATAAACACATCATCAAATTTAAACATGTATATCTTAACAATTACTAACAATCTCCCTCTATTTGATGATGAAAAAACTAGTAGTTTAAGAACAAACGTCAATTCTAAGATGCAAAGAACATAAATAGGTAACAGGCCTTATCATACAGTAAGAAACTATATCTCTACATCAAAAGAATGAATTTTATTGATGTATAAGATTTTGTACAAATTTTGAAAATTTTACAACAAACAAATATTTCAGATACAAAAAAAGTTATAACTTTATACCTACTATCTCCCACTCTTTTCTTTAGAAAACCAGTACTTCTTAGCTGCAATCCTTTTCTCAATTTTGGCTCTATCTTCAACTTGCTTTCTTCAAATCTCTTTTTATTAAATCTCTTGGGCCAAGATCAAACATATTAGGTCTTTCTTCTCCTGATGTGAGTCCCTTGAAGATTTCTATTGAGATACGAGGATCACCTAATATGAGTTTAGTGCTAGTTGAGGTCATTTGCATTTGGATCATGTCGTGAGGAGGAAGAATGTCCATGATCAGTAGGAAAAGTAGTTTTAGGAGAGCTGAACGCTGGAGGATAGATAGAAGTTTTCACTTTCATTGATCTTTTCTCCCCCTGACTTAGTAGCTTATTTCCCCCCTCTTTGTCAGCATTCAAAACATATATTTCTGCTGATAATTCTTTGACACTTTGAACCATTTCTTGCATTTGATTACGAGATAAGGCAATATCATCTTGATTTTCTTGCAGCCTTGCTTCTATTTTTCACATTGTTGATGTACAAATGTCATTTCAGAGTCTGTTCGTTCTAGAGCATTGTCTATTTGCTTCATCTGATTCATTACCATGCTCTTGAACTCATTGAGGGAGTTGCTGAGGTCAAAGAATTTCTCAGTGAGGGCTTTTATGGTGTTTTCATTTGCTTCTTGAAGAGTAAGAACTTCCTCTTTATGATCTTGAAGGCATTTGAAGTAAAGAACATCCCTTTGCTTATGATTCTCAATAATGTCTTTTAATAGTTCTTTCATGTCTTTTCTAAACTCTTTGGACATATCTATTGGAACTTTGGTTGCTACCTCTGCAACACCCTTTAAGGTGTTTTTAATTGAAGTAGAAGAGTGCTCAAGATTGGAATGAAGCTCATCCGCAATGAGATCCATAAGTTCTTTTAACTGAGGTTTAGAGGGTATTATTGAGACCCGCTCCAAAATTCATTCTAACAGCTCTTTAGAACCAACATTATCACTCCAAGAGATGTTTGTCAAAGTAAGGGTTAGATCAAAGTATTCATTATTAGAAGAAAAAGGTATATCTTGAGGAGTTATTCAAAGAATATCTGGTTGTATAGATTGTATAATTTGTACAGGTTGTACAAATTGTATAGGCGATGAAGGATGTAGAGGAGAATTTATAGGTGTAAAGAGAATGTAGGAAAAATTTGTTAATGATGGAGAGTTTGAGTGAAATGGGAAATGAATGTGTGTGGGAGAACTAGTATTATCTACATCAACCGTAAGGTTTTGGGACTCTACAATCGGAGAGTGTGAGTTATTTACATCATCTATAGAGTGTTGAGACTCTACGAATGGAGAGTTATAAAAAGAATTAGGAGGTGATGAAGGTTTCTCAGAGATCCTAGATGGTGACTCTACGACCTTGTCATTGTAAACAAAAATGAATGAATAAATTTTGAATAAGTAAAGAAGAATTTACTAATTGTAGAGATTCTATCATATCTATAGGAAGAATAGAAGGTTTTATTATCGATTATCTTCTTAGCATAATGAAGAACCCTATGAAAGTTCTGAGCCATCACTTTTACATTGGGATAGGTCTTGAACGCCCAAGTGATGAAGCTTAGATTTTTGGAAAGAAGATCTCGAAGCAAGGGCATGAGAAGTAGAAAGAAGTACAAATTTTCAGCTTGATTGCTGTAAAATATTATAGTTCTGTCCATAGTAACTCTGCCCTGATGGAACTCCCCAGTGAATTCAACATCTAGTTCTTCTGATTCTATTTTTTGAGGAATTGAGGGGACTTCATGAGTTACTTCTGGTTGCTCCCCCTCAACTTGTGCATTCATTTACTCAAAAACAGGAGGACTATGTTCAACCCCAATATCTGCAAACACTGATTCAATTATCCTTGCTTGAACCACTGAATCATTTGGTGAGCTTTAATTTGGCACTGGTGACTCTCCCTTTAAACCAACTTCTTTCTCTTCTAGATGGTCTGATGACCTTTTCTTTCTTTTCTTCTTCTCCACAATGTGGATAGGCTTTCTCTTTTTCTTCTTTGTTCAGGATTTCGCTCCTTCATAGCCATTTCCTCATTTTCATCTTGACGCTCTGGCAGATTAGCAATCCCAACTAATTCATATTCATCAACAGTTGGCTCGAGTTAACCAGTTGTCCTAGCCATTTCATCAACTACCATTACCGACTCTGTGATAGAAGAGTTTGGTTGCTCTACGATCAGAGACAATATTGATTTCTTTTAGCGCTTGCTATTTATCCCTTTCTTCTTGATTAGTTTAGAGATGGTAGAACTCTCATCAAATTTTTCTTTGTTCTTTTATGCCTTCTTCTTCTTTATCATCATATGGGGCTTGTCTTATGTGGAGGTTAGAACACCTTGAACATGTAAGGCAGCAGAACCTTGAGATGTTTCCCTTGGCCTTTCAGCCTTTATGTTCCCCTTGTTCTTCCTCATTAGTCCTGTTGAATATTTTTCTTCATTGGACCCTTCATCAGTTATTGCAACCTTCCTTTTCTTTGAGTTTTAGAACCTCACTCTGTGTCTTCTCACTGTCCTCAGGTTGTCTTGATCTAAAGATCTCAATAGGATATTTCTTCCAATTATCAAATAACTTAGGAGTAATCTTCTTGTTTACATTGTGGGCTTCTCCCTCATTATCCCCAATGACCTCATTCAAGAAGTTTCTTCAAATGATATTAATAAATCTCCCATAGAACATTTTTTGGAGCCTACTTCCTTGATGTTTTCTCTTCCCAACATCTATTATCCACCTTCCTATGCATCCCAAAAGAATTGAGCCAAAGTTCATCTAGATCTTTAGCAGATGGTTGTCATAACTCTCAACTAAAGATCGATGAATCGAGTCATGAACAATTTCTTTGTAGAGAACACACTTACCCATAATGTCCGCAAGGAATTCATAGTTATGAGGAAATTACTCTTTCTTCATCCCTCCGTGATATCGTTTTTCTTGTACCATATCGCCTCTAGCCCATACTACACATTGATGTTGTCGGTGATGTGATAACTTCAATGCAAAGCCTAGAAGAACACTTCCACATCTATCACTTGAGAGACTTTCCCTTAACCTAGTTGATAAAACATCATCTCCATATTCTCCGTATAATTCTCCCATTAAGCTTAAGTAGATTTTGAAAGTAGTGAAAGTAGTATGCACATAAGCCAATCATGTTTGATGATAAAGCATATACTTTGTAACAATCTTATTCATTTATTAATAAAAAGTATTAATTTATTAAAGGCTTTTAATTATCTACATGATGTTGTTTTATAATATGTGATAAACCCATAGTTTTAAGCAATGCTTTTAGAATAATGATGATGATCATTCTAATGAGATCTAAATTCTTAGAAAGCTTAAAACTAAAATAGTTTCCAATCCCCAATCGTTGGGAATTAGTGAATTCGGATAGTTTGGTACATACGTTGCTTGCTCATTGGATGAGGACGATTGATCTCATGATCATATGTGTGGAGACATTAAAGGTAAGTATGTAGGTGCTTATTAGAGAATAAGTTCACTTGAACGCTGACTCGCTAAGGAATACCTAATGGAGTTTTATTTGCATGTCAATAGGAATTCCTGTAGTGATAGTAGTACAAGTGATCCTTGGACTTGAGATTATCATAGTATCTTGTGTATGATGAGTTATACTTTGACTTATTCCTTAAGACCCTTAGGGTATATCAAAGGGTATACTTGGGTATAATAAGTTATACATAGAGATAATGTATGATCAATAAAGAATCTACCACTTCTAGTAAAAGAAGAGAAATGTCCTATGTGATTCGATAAATGACAACCCAAAGAGTCCTTGGCAGCAGCGTAAAGAAATTAGAAAGGAGTTTCTAATTTGCATTATTTGGAGTTGTGCATTTAAGAGTCGAAATACATATAATTAAATAAAATAAGACTTGACAAAGAATTCCATGTCTTATATTTAATTGGGACATTGTATGGTGGAAGGATTGAATTATGCAAGTAACTATTTACTCAAAGGTTCTTTTATGATTAATGTTGAAATCTATATTATCCGGAAAGTCGTTGATCGCTAGAGAGGCTTATCCCTATCATAGAATAAATATTATTTATTTAAATAAATTAATTGTTTAATTTATTTATTTAAATAAGATTAAATTGTTCTAATTGATTTATTCACAACCGGTTTAATATGGAGAACCTAAAAGGTCACACCATAAAAGGAAGAATAATTATTTAAGAAGTTAATGGCATAATCGTAATAATATGTTAAATATATATTTAATTTAATCTATGGTGATAGAATAAATTAAATAGCTTAATATTTATTATTTAATATTTTAGAAATATTAAATATAAATTAATAAGAGGAGTCTTATTAATATTATTACAATTATTATTATTTTAATTTCTAAAAGAGTTTAGGAATTAATTTAATATAAGTACTCTCATTTATTCCTAATAGGATTAGGAGGTTAAATTAATTAAAAGAGTTTAATTAATTATCCCTAATAAGATAAGGGAGCTTAATTAATTAAAGGATTTTAATTAATTAAAATAAAACCCAATTCCTTAATTGTTAAGGAGGGTTGCCCACATCTATAAATAAGAGGAGTCTTATTATGGGTGTAAGGGAGTTGTTGACTTTTACAACATACGTAATTCCAATGGTTGGGAGAGTACGCTCTTTTTCTATAGAGATAGAAAAACTAGGGTTTAGCCAACCGCCCATCTTCTTAAATCCTTCTTCTTCCTTGGTGGATCACCTCTAGAGGCCAAACACTTGGGTGGCTAACGTTGATCAAAGGAAGGAACCAAACCCGGTGGATTCAAGTTGAACGCGAAAAGGATTGGAGGTGAACTTGTACTTGAGGAAGCTCGGATCTTCAAGGGTATATTTCTTATTCATCTTTTTCGTTTAATTAATAATTGTGCATAAAGGGTGATCCGGGTACATGGTTTGTAAAATTTTTAAACTCTGATTTTACACGTTTCCGCTTACTTTGAGCAATTTGATTGCGTTCATGAATATTACAAACCTAACAAGGTTGAGTACGCTTTACAGATTCCCACCAGTAATCTGCCTCTGCCAGCAACATGAAGGTGGCAAAGGGAACCTTTTGCTCCTCGGAGCATCCTAAGACATCAAATATCTTGTTGATCTGTTTTATCCATGTCTCCGCCTTAAGTGGCTTTGGCTCTCTAAAAAACTCCGATGGTCCAAACTCCTTGAACTGTTTGGCGGTGACCGTCTGAGAGTTGGCAGTGTTTCCACCTACATTTTGGATAGGAGCCGCTCTCGCCTGATGTTGCATGAATTGCATGAAGCCTCAGAACATTCCATCGTTCATCATTTGGTCAGTGTTGTTGTTTGCATGAGGATTATCGCCTTCCTGATGTACATTGTCCTAGTTATTGATCTGTGGAGACTTAACGGTCTCCTGTGCTCCATTGATGTTCTCAACATTCTCTGATGCCATTTTCAAACACTACCACAAAACAAGGGTTAATTAAAATATCACATATTATCCCTATACTCTAACCGACCAATTAAATACCAAATAAACTTAGGTAGGTTATACTAGCGAAGGAATTCCCCGTCTCTCCCCTCCTAGTTCTTATCTCACATCTCAGCCAGGGATCATATCCCTAAGCTTTGATACCAACTGTGACTCCCCCAAAATAGGTATACATCACCCATCTTGAGTCGCCAAATACATGGTACTAAATTCAAATACAACTTGATTATACAACAGTCGTGTAAAATACGACAAAATACATGTTGTGAGTTTTAATACAAATATTGTCATCTAGACAATATCCACACTCAATTTAGTCCTCATTACATTTATTATCACACTATTTAACATAATAGTGAGGACTACTAAGACACCATCTCAGACCATCACTTCGCGTTCTAAGACTAGTCTAAGCCACGCTTCTCATTTCCTCAAAGAGAACAAAGAAAGAAAGGGTGAGCTCAACTAGCCCAATAAGAAATATTATGACTAAGATAATGCAGAATAAATTATCATTAGTCCTCAATAGTGTTAAACTGATAAAATACAATAGACATCAAGTTTAACTGCAGTGAACATGCAATCCATTAAAAGAGTCAAGTAGAGAATAAAATTTACTATCTTTTATGATTTAAAAGGTTTTTCATCACTTTTATCATTTGAGACTCACTTAATAAATAATCCACATCATCCCCGCGCACTACGGCCAAGGATATTCATTAGAGGTCACGACCACAAATTATCCATGCACTACGGGCCAAGGATATTTGTGTATTCATCAATAATCATGATCATGCCAACAATCGTCCATCAATGCACTTCTGCTAATGAGGACTTTTACCACATCATTTGTAACATTACGGTCATGATTACACCGAATAATCCTCGGTCATAATCATACCAAGTCCATCTATGCACTTTTCACAGCCACGTATGACTTTCAAAAATAATATAAACACGAGGATGATGACAATGATATAAGAATTCAATAAAACAAATTCAAGAATTAATTTATTCAGGAACTAATAACGTCCAAATTATCAACATGATACTTCTTTGTAAAGTAAAATTCAAGAATGCTCAGAAGAATATTTCTATGAAAAGATACTGGATGAAGCGCAAATATCAAGAATATTCCACTAATTTCATGGAGTGTAGAAGTCAAAACTTTAACCAACTAAGTATAATAAAGAATGGAATAACAAAAGAAATCACCATGCATGCGGTACTTCGCATAGACAGGTTATTCCATCAGAATAATAAATAACGGAACCAAGTCAGGTGTAATACGCACCAACGGGATATTCCAACAGAATAATAGAGAATGGAATAACAACAGGAATCACCATGCATGCGGTACTTCGCATAGACAGGTTATTCCAACAGAATACTAAATAGCGGACCCGTGTCCCATATAAAACGCATGATGGATATTTCAATGTAATAATAAAGACAGAATCCGTGTCCCAAGCAGAAAAGCGCACAAATAAGATATTCCAACAGAATAATAAAGACGGAACCAGTCCGGTCAGAAATGCATGCATGTGATGTTCCAACGTAATAATGAAGAATTGAATAACAAAAAAATCACCAAGTATAGGGTAGACCACAGATACAAAAAGTTATTCCAACGTAATAATAAAGATGGAATAATAGAAGTTCTCTTAATGAATACAAAAGAAATAATACCCCTCTAGTAAAAAGAAACTTGATATCGGAGTAGTGAAGTAGCGAGAATACTTTTCTTCTTTCTCTATATAGTTTCTCTCTCTATAGTTTCTCTCTCAGAGTTTCAAAGGAATTCATAAGAAATAATGAAGGAATGAGCTTCATTTATAGAAGAATAGAATGAATAGTAACCAATCCATGAATCGGTCCATTGATTTACTTTAATTGACTATCCATATTTAAAGCAAAATCTTTTAAATAAAATATAATATATTCTATTTATAATCTAATAAAATGAATAACTTTTAAAAAGATTTTACTATGCAAACACTATCTTTGCACTATACAAACACTATGCATAATAAAATATAATATATTCTAATTATTGTCTAATAAAATGTATAACTTTATAAAAGTATTCTATTTTATATAAAAAGATTTTACTATTAGCCTTAATAAAACGAATAACTTTATAAAAGTATTTTGTTTTATATAAAAGTTTTTCTGTTTTATTACGTTAATAATACTGAATAAAACAAAACTTCATCATCATTATTATTACTCACACTATTAATCGACCAAAGGTCATTCCGGTGAAAGAGGGGCTTTCCAATAAGGATTTCTCCTATCATGCCGCAATTAATTAGGTGACCAAACCTCTCCTCGCGTAACTTCTGCACATCGTTAATAATGCAAATAATAATATTAACAACTTCGTCATCTCAATTATTGATTTAATAACATATAAAATATCGACAATAATTAAATCAAAGCCGAGTGACTTCTCACATAAGCATTAATAATCAATATTGTGCTACTACTATGCAACCACGCGTCATTTCATCGTATTTTTACTACCGAGTAGTTCAACAGTATCAACGGTAAAACTTCCGTTGTTATTTTTATAAAAATATTTTTGTTGTTTTTTCAATCCGACAATTATTCTGTTGTGGGGTCCACCAATGATTGTGCCGTCGTACGAATATTCCCTGACCAATCGAATATAATATAACAACTTGCGTACTTTGCAAAATTTATAAATATTACCCACAACTATAACATTATATCAAATTTATTCCATTATATTCAAAAATGATATTTATAGAAAATTCATTTTTATTCATAAAAGTTGGGGTCTTACACTGTCGGAGTTGGAAAACGACAGAAATATCTTTATAAAAATAACGGCGAAAGTTTTATCGTTAAACCGTTGATATACACGGTGGTAAAATATACGAATACTGCTGTGATCGATTGCATAGTACCTACCTGGTATTGATTATTGATGCTTACGTAAGAAGCCACTCGGTTTACTCAATTATTACTACGAAGAATTGTTGCGATAATATCTCACGTTATTTGATTCAATTATTGTCAAAGTATCATCCGCATAATATTTTATATTATTAAATCAATAATTGAGACAACAAAGTTATTCATATTATTATTTGCAATATTAATAATGTCTAGAAGTTCTTTCAAAGAGAGGTTTAGTCACCTAATTGCGCACCAATAAGGAGAAATCTTTATCGAAAAGTCCCCTCTTTCTTGGGAACGACCTGGTTGTTAAATATTGTGAGTTATAATATTAATAATGAATAATTGTTGAAGTATTAAGAATGTGTTTATTGAAGATAACTGAATTACAAAAGTTAGAGGGGAATAATGCAAACTTGGAAAACTTTAGGGGTACTAAAGTGTAATAAGTTAAATCATTTTGGACCATTGGTGGTGGTTTTAATAGTAAATCAATCTGGACCGTCGGTGGTGGTTTTAATAGTAAATCAATCTGGACCGTCGTTGGTGGTTTTAAAAGTAAATCAATCTGGACCGTCGGTGGTGGTTTTAAAAGTAAAGAAATCTGGACCGTCGGTTGTGGTTTTAATAGTAATCAATCTGGACCGTCCGTTCTAATAGTAAATTAATCTGGACCATTCATGAATTAGTTACTATTTAGTCCATTCTCCTATATATAGAAGCTTAATTCTTCTTTCATTCTCACCAATTCACTAAGACTGACAAGAGAAGCTACAGAGAGAGAAACTATAGAGAGAATGAAGAAGAGTATTCTGCTACTTCACTATTGCAGTATTCGGTCTTCTACTAAGGTAAGGGATGTTATTTTCGTTTGAAAAGAGATATTATTTTTTGTATTCATAAGGGGTACTATCTCTTTCATAAGAAATACTATTTTTCGTATTTATCCTTTAATATGTCAAAATAACCTGTCTACGTGGATTACGTACTGTATGACAGGTGAAAATCCATTTGCAGTTTCATATGTTATTTCTTTTCATATTCTTAAATCTAAACTTATTATGGTAAGTATTGTTAATCCTTGAAATTAGTGGAATATCCTTGAGTTTTGTGCTTCATCCAGTATCGTTTTATTAGAATATTGATATGAACTTTCTTATTAAATATCAATATTTTCACCCGGGGTACTATTCATGGGTTACTATTCACCCAGTTACTATTCACTATAATATTATTCACTCGGATATTTGGGGCACTTTTCATGCCAGGGTACTATTCACGAGTTACTATTCATGGGTTACTATTCACCCGATTACTATTTACTCTAGTATTATTCACTCAGGTATTTGGGGCACTTTTCATGCCGGGGTACTATTCACGGGGTACTATTCCCAAAGTACTATTCACCCAAAAAATTATTTCTTTTCTGTCCAAATTATTTTGATACATGAATATTATTCTTGAATTTTACTCCACAAAGCAGTATCATGTTGACAATTTAGATATTATTAAACTCTAAATAAATTAAATTGTTAAAGTCTTTAATATTTATCCTTGATCTCATTTGATTGAATTCTTATGTCATTATCATCACCCTAATGCTTATATTGTGATGAAAGTCATCTTTGGCTTACGTGCTGTTGATTGGTAAGATTATGACCAAGGATCATTCGGTATAATCATGACCCGTAATGTTACAAATGATGTGGTAAAAGTCCTCATTGGTCGTAGTGTATTAATGGACAGTTGTTGGTATGATTATAACCAGGAATTATTCGGTATAATCATGACCATTGGTGAAAACACGAATATCCTCGGCCCGTAGTGCATGGGATAATTCGTAGTCGTGATACTAATGAATATTCTTAGTAGTAGTGCAAGTATGATTCGATAATGTGGATTATTTATTAAGTCGAGTCTCGAAATGATGAAATATTGATAATATACTTTTAATTAAGTAAAAGATAGTAGATATCATGCTCTACTTGACTCTTTCTAAAATACGGTTTGCATGTCTTTGGCCCATAGTGCAAAGATGAATCATTAATGAATATCTTTGGCCCGTAGTGCAAAAGATGAATTTATTAATATTATTATGAACAGGAACTGTGATTTGGTATAACCATGATCTTTGATGTTTCAGGTAAAGACAAGTGATCAAAATTATCTTCGTCCTGGGTGCGAAGAGGAATTTAGAACCACAATTATAATTATGAGTTATTCACATGATTGTGGACAGGAACTATTGATTGATGTTACAGGGATAAAACATTGTTGGTGGACTTTTAACATGGAGAAGATAATAGACTTTATAGTCTATTTGACTTTTCTAATGGATTGCTCGTTCCACTACAACTATGGTTAAAAAGTTTTATCATCTACCATATGTTCTAAATCTCTGATTTATTACTGATGAAGGCTATTGATAATTTAATTATCTTTAGTCATGATATTCTTTACTGGGCTAGTTGTGGTCACCCTTTTGCTTCACAATTCCTTTCAGGTAATAAGAGTGTAGCTGGGTCGAGCGGGGATAACAGGGGAATAGTGTGATGGTCCGAGACTGTCGAAGTTTCTCAATACATTATAAAAATGCATGACATGCAATATATGATTATATTGAGGACCTAAGATGTGTGTGTCGTATTTTATACGTCACTTAATAATTGATTTTGGTGAACAGCAATAGGGTGGTGAGAACCCGACTTTGAAAGCGTCAAAAATGCACCTCATTAGAATGAGCAGGATAGAAATCTTCCCGTTCTTCTTTGGGGTCTTGAAATACTTGCTGCTGTACTTTATATGGCATTGTAATAATTTGAGTTTGGATACTGTCTACGAGATAATATTGTATTAAAACTCACAGCTTATGCGTCGTCATACTCTGCACGACAGTTCAACAGTTGTATAGATGAAGTTTGTATTTGATTTTTATAGTGTGATATCTGACGATTCAAAGGGGTCGTGTGGACTTATTTTGGGGGCATCACAAATGGTATTAGAGTTTAGGGATATGGTCGATGGCGGAGATATGAGTCTAGAACTAGGAGGGGAGACACGAGTAATATACTTCGCTAGTGTGTGACTTACCTAAGCTGAAATTTTTACTTGATAAGTTGACAAACTGTGACATGTCAATTAACCTTTGTTTTGAAGTTGTATTCTAGAATGATATCTGAAATACAGGAGATGAGCTATGGGAAAATCGTGATACAAAGGAAATAACCGGGAATGTACAATCCGAAAAGAAAGCAAGGTATTCTCATCTCTTCGAACTACCAGGTACATAAATTTCAAGGGCGAAATTTCATAAGGAGGGGAGATTGTGAGACCCCGAATTTTATGAAATGAAAGTATTCAATTTTCTCATAATTATTATTTTATTTAGTAAATGGTTAAATTGATAAAAGGTTAATATTAAGGGGGATATTTGAAAAATTTTGCAAGTAAGCAAGTTGATATAAAATATTCGTTGTGTCGGAGAATATTCGTGTGGTCGAGGAATATTCTTTCATCGGGGAATATTTATTCGACGACACCATCATTGGTGGACCCCACAACGAAATAACTGTCGGAGTTAGAAAACGACAGAAATATCTTTTATAAAAATAATGGTGAAAGTTTTACCGTTAAACTGTTGATATACACGGTGGTAAAAATACAATAATATGCGTGGTTGCATAGTAGCACACGATATTGATTATTGATGCTTACGTAAGAAGCCACTCAGTTTACTCAATTATTGCTACAGTAATTATTTCATAGTATCTCACGTTATTTGATTCAATTATTGTCACAGTATCATCTGCATAATATTTTATATTATTAAATCAATAATTGAGACAACAAAGTTATTCATATTATTATTTACAATATTGATAATGTCTAGAAGTTCTGTCAAGGAGAGCTTAGTTCACCTAATTGCGCGCCAATAAGGAGAAATACTTATCAGAAAGCCCCCTCTTTCCTGGGAATGACCTGGTTGTTAAATATTGTGAGTTATAATATTAATGATGAATAATTGTTGAAGTATTAAGAATGTGTTTATTGAAGATAAGTGAATTACAAAAGTTAGAGGGGAATAATGCAAATTAGGAAAACTTTAGGGGTACTAAAGTGTAATAAGTTAAATCAATCTGGACCATTGGTGGTGATTTTAATAGTAAATCAATCTGGACCGTCGGTGGTGGTTTTAATAGTAAATCAATCTGTACTGTCGGTGGTTGTTTTAATAGTAAATCAATCTGGACCGACGGTGGTGGTTTTAAAAATAAATCAATCTGGACCGTCGGTGGTTGTTTTAAAAGTAAATCAATCTAGACCGTCGGTATTGGTTTTAATAGTAAACCAATCTGGACCATTGATGGTGGTTTTAATAGTTAATCAATCTAGACCATTGATGGTGGTTTTAATAGTAAATCAATTTGGACCGTCGGTGGTGGTTTTAATAGTAAATCAATCTGGACCGTCAGTGGTGGTTTTAATAGTAAATCAATCTGGACTGACGGTGGTGTTTTTAAAAATAAATCAATCTGGACCGTCGGTGGTGGTTTTAAAAGTAAATCAATCTGGACCGTCGGTTGTGATTTTAATTGTAATCAATCTGGACCATCCGTTCTAATAGTAAATTAATCTGGACTATTCATGAATTAGTTACTATTTAGTCCATTCTCCTATAAATAGAAGCTTAATTTTTCTTTCATTCTCACCAATTCACTAAGACTCACAAGAGAAGCTATAGAGAGAGAAACTATAGAGAGAATGAAGAAGAGTATTTTGCTACTTCACTATTGCAGTATTCGGTCTTCTACTAAGGTAAGGGATGTTATTTTCATTTGGAAAGAGATATTATTTGTTGTACTCATAAGGGGTATTATCTCTTTCATAAGGAATACTATTTTTCATATTTATCCTTTAATATGTCAGAATAACCTGTCTACGCGGATTACGTACCGTATGACAGGTGAAAATCCATTTGCAGTTTCATATGTTATGTCTTTTCATATTCTTAAATCTAAATTTACTATGGTAAGTATTGCTTCGATAATCCTTGAAATTAGTGGAATATCCTTGAGTTTTGCGCTTCATCCAGTATCATTTTATTGGAATATTGATCTGAACTTTCTTATTAAATATCAATATTTTCACCTGGGGTACTATTCATGGGTTACTATTCACCAAGTTACTATTCATTATAATATTATTCACTCGGATATTTGGGACACTTTTCATGCCGGGGTACTATTCACGAGTTACTATTCACGGGTTACTAAATTCTTAGAAAGCTTAAAACTAAAATAGTTCCCAATCATTGGATTACTAAATTGGGGATTAGTGAATCCGGATAGATTGGTACATACGTTGCTTGCTCATTGGATGACGATGATTAATCTCATGATCTTTTGTGTGGAGACAATAAAGCAAGTATGTAGGTGTTTTTAGAGAATAAGTTCACTGAACGTGACTCGCTAAAGAATACCTAATGGAGTTTTACTTGCCTGTCAATAGAAATTCTTGTAGTGATAGTAATACAAATGATCCTTAGACTTGAGATCATCATAGTATCTTATATATTATGAATTATATTTTGACTTATTCCTTAAGACTCTTAGAGTATATCAAAGGGTATGCTTGGGTGTAATAAGTTATATATGGAGATAATGAATGATCAATAAAGAATCTACCACTTCTAATAAAAGAAGAGAAATGTCCTATGTGATTCGATAAATGACAACCCAGGAATCCTTGGCAGAGGTGGAATGTGTGAGAGCCCCAAATCCGGGTCCCAAATCTATAACTATTTGCGAAAGATATAAACATAAATTATTTATACAGTACACTTTACACACATTTCCCCAAAATCGAGTAACCTTAACTTATACACAAATCATAAACTATCTAACACATGACATTATTATCAAACTATACTATTACAATCTAGCTGCACATTTTATCCCAAGCAAAACTTGGCATTATCCTTTTTCCTGTATCTAAACGCATTCGCCTTATATGCAATGTTTATCATGATATAGCAAGGGTGAACATGAAAGTTGCCCAGCAAGTTTAAATACAAATTAAGGATATATCATGATTAAAAGAGTCTGAATAATAAGCTGGCTATAATTCATCAATATAATTGAGAACTAGAACGAACAAACTTTTGACTGAACAAGTATTGAACATGAACAAATATATCTGGACCAACTGGTAATGAAGGTGATCAGCCTTTCATACCTGA
Source organism: Panax quinquefolius (assembly GCA_020205615.1). NCBI lineage: Eukaryota > Viridiplantae > Streptophyta > Magnoliopsida > Apiales > Araliaceae > Panax > Panax quinquefolius. The sequence continues at coordinate 51,464,645 of CM035173.1, forward strand.
CTTATACATGCAATATGTACAGAGTACAATTATCCATGGCAATTAGCAATGATTAACCATAAGCATATCTGAATGAAACAACTCTTAGTAGAGTTAAGTAAAACTTGCCTGAACCGTTGATTACCGCTAAGCAAATTAATAAGCTTCGTATGAAGACCTAATATTAATAAAAAAATATATAAATTAGAATAATATCATCACAATATAATACTATTATACATATATACATAGAATAACCTAAACACATAGCACATAACCCTATCAGTCTATAATACACATAAGACTAGGTATCAGGTCAAACTATTTCAGTCTGACTTGAAACCGACACAATTCTATCATCTCGATGGTCTAGTCAGACAAATATCGAGTTTAAGTTCCATTAAACTCTGTCTAACACTTAACAATACCTTAGATAATTTTCTTATCAGTCAAAATAATTTTCAAAGACTTGAAATAATTTTTAGATAATTAATCACTTATCAGGATTTTTCAATCATTTATACCACATTTAAATGAATTAAATACCACATAATTCCTTAATCATTAATATTTATTTATCATTAAATATTAATGAAAATCATATCATAATATTATAATATAATTATAATATATCAAAGTATTTTTAATACCTTAAATCATATTTATATGATTTTAAACCATTAAATTCATTATTCGATAATTGCTATAAATATTAAAATATTAATATTTCCATGCCAAAATATCAAAAGTTATATTTTATAACTTAAAATATTTTTATAACACATAAATCATTTTATATGATTTTTAAAACATTAATTCTATTTTTCCATAATTTATTTAATATATTTATTAAATTAATTAATTACCATTAATAATAAATTATTAATGAAATTCATCACAAAATATTAAAAGTCATCAAAAATAACTTCAAATATTTTCTAATACCATAATATAATTTTTCATGATTTTTCATGAGTTAAAACCATTTTAAATAATTTATTTAATATTATAATTAAATAAATAAACACCTTTTATATTCCAAAAATATTAAATATTTTTGAAATATACTCAAAATAATTAAAAACTATTTTTTAGGCTTTAAAATAATTTTTCATAATTTATTATGTATTTTTAATAATTAAAAACTATTTTTCTCTAATTTTTAAATAAAATAATTTATTTTTAGAAATTAAGTGTCGCTATAGGGGTTTTAGGCAACAAAACCGTCGCTGATGGTGTTCTTGGGCTGTTCTTCAACAAACCCAGAACACCATGTCAGACACCAAGGTTGCTAGTTTGACCTTCATTAATTCTTTGATCATACGGTTTTTAGGCAATCTAACGTATTGATGTTGTAGTATAAGTGTAATACTACAAATAGCAACCAAGATTCTAGCCAATACACAACATACCAGTGAGATCTAATCAACGGAAAACCTTGTCAGACATGTTCTTCAATTTCTGGGTTTTCCAGAATTGAAGAACAATCGAAGTACCCATTTTCCAATCCTCATAACATGCAATCTGGGTTTTCTTTGTACGATATAATGGTTCATTCTTGTAGTACTAATATCAGTGTATAATTCTATAACCTTAGATCATCACAACAACATCACCAAAAGAAATTCGGGTAATTCCAGTAGGAAGGAAAAGCATTTCTTGAACATTTCGGGTTACCCAGAAATGTTCTTGAGCAGTTTTTCATTCCACGTTTGACCACAACTTTTATATGGTTCGGTTATCGATCTGAGGGATCTGAAGCTTTTAGCATGAAGTATTCATGTCAGGCTACAAAAAAAACACAATAATGTGGCCAAAACATTAACATACAGCAAGATTAAGAGCCTGGAAAATCTTGTCAGACGAAATCTGGGCTGCCCAGATTCCTGATTTCATGGTTGGTCAAAGGGTTGACTGTTTATAACTTTCAATTTTAACATGATATGAACCTGATTTTAGTTCCATATCCAATTCCACATGTCATACTACATATTTATAACATAAAACACACAAAACACTTAACACACACGGATCTAAAGGCCCTGACATATGACTGTCAGACCAAACTTTTCAACTTTTCCAGATTTTAAGAAATGCTAGATTCGTGCATCTAAGTGATATGGATCTAGGTTTTGGCAACCCATATCATCAAATGATACTCTATTACACAACTTTAACCAATCAACAACAACATTTAACATCAAATCATCAGATTTCTAAGTTAGGGTTTTTATACCTTTAAAAATTTGATTCATGAACTGATCCTTGATGATCTGATCTTGGCTTGTTATTACATGATCTTAGCTTTGTTTCTCACACTTTCTCACTCTAAGATCTGAAAATATAGAGAGAGAAGGGACTTGGAGCAAATGATAAGTAAAGTAAGTATTTCTTACTTTTTAATCTTAGATCTTTTAAATCCATGGTTGTAAATGTGGCTAGGTGTTCAATTTTAGTTGATCCAAGGTGTTTGGTTGTAACTTAAGAGATGTGGCTTCATTTGTGATCATAACTCTTTTTTTTAACATAAAAGTTAAGGGAGGGTATTTTGGTCTTTTCTATACCATTTTATTTCTAGAATTGTCATTTGTTGCAAACCCTTAGGGTTTAACCCTTAGGATTTGACCCTTAGGGTTAAAATCGAAACTTTCCATAATTCACCTTTTAGGATTTCTAAATTAGGATTTTCAAAAATGAAAAATTAACATCTTTAAATTATAATTAGAGTTTCCTAATTACAGTATACTTTCCTAATTACATTAGGACTAACACAAATTAGGATTAATATTTTCTAATTAAGATGACTAATTTAGCAATTAAATCCATAATTGTACATTAGGGTTCCTGACAGAATAATTAGGGTTTAAGAATCTGAAATTAGGGTTTGCTAATTAATTAAGTTTTACCCTAATTACTATTATAATTAATAACCCTTAAGCAATATAATCTTCTTTTAAGTTCCCAGATTAGGGTTTCAAATACCCGAAATTTGAAATTAGAGTTCCCAGATTTAATATTAGGGCTTTCTAATAAGCAATTAGGGTTTCAAGTAATTTGTTAGGGTTTTCCCTAATAAATTATAATTAATGACGTTAAACCTTATACACAGCATTTAAATTCCAGAATTAGGGTTTTAAATTCTGAATTAGGGTTTCGGATTCCCGAAACTGAAATTAGGGTTTCAACCCCGATTTCTAGGGTTTCTTATCAGACGTTAGGGTTTTCTAATTGAACGTTGGTGTTCTTAATAATATTAGGGTTTGACACTGATAAAATTTATCTGGTCAACCCTTGACCCTTAACCACATACTGTGCACACATAATACCATATTCACAGAACATAAACACATATACACTTAATCCTGAATAATTCACTTAAATCCTTCACAGAATTTTGAAATCCTCAAAATTTCATCCCAAAAATATCAAACGCATACACTTATTTTTTGTCTAGGTCTATTATTTGACCTTAAATCAATCATTTAAGATTTTAATAATTTGTCTAATTTCTCGGGTTGTCACATTCACCCCTTCTTCTAAAAATTTCGTCCCCGAAATTTATCTTACACCTTACTCCTTATACCATGCACTATACACCAATCATACACATCATCACATGCTACCCAATACACCAGTCACATGAGTAAAAGTTTTCAAATTGCCGAGGGGTCATATAGACCATGAACACCTAGTTTTAACGGTATTCCTACCGCAAAACTTTACATTACTTGGTAGGTTTACAATCACAAAGAAGGTAAACTACCGATGCTAGTTCTTTAGGTGATTAGCCTATCATACTCTTACGTCATGCATAACGTATTAATTATGTTTAGCGAATATTTACGCTATTAGATTGGATTATTTATCCAAACAACATAGTTCACCTCAGTCTTATCATAGGATTTCGCACCAAAACAATTTGGTTCGGGAAATTTCTTTCAATGAACACTTAGAGTTTTCATAAATATTAGTCTAGTTGAATCGAATAGCGTAGACTCACATCAATAATTCAATTCAATCGAATTATTTAGGTGTAGCCAAACCCCGTTGGCAAATTAAAATTTTGAAAACATTTTCGAGAATGACGTCATGATGTCGTACTGTATTAACAGTCCGTTTGAGGATGTCGTCATTGTATGACTTTGTCATAACACATCATACCATAGTGGAACAACGACTTTAGGTCAAATTGACACTAAGTATTCTTGTATTTACAACTCCATCACCTTTTTATCATCTCTGCACCAGGTTTCATGGTACATAAGTGATAATTAAAATAAATTTTGATATTTCAAATCATTTAAGTCTCAGCCGAAATAAGTAGCATAGACTGTACTTTAAACCGTTTCAAAATGGTTACGAGTCTATAATTTTTTTTTAAAAGCACATAGTGCATATTTAACTTGATGTCAAAATTTTGAAGTCTAGCATAGCTAGGAATTTTGGAAAACTTATGTCTCCACTAATAATCATTTGCTTTACAATCTATCTATTCCTATAATCCTCAATTCTCCATTCACACATAACTATACCCAGTTCATCAAACCACACTTATGAGTTCATAAATTGCCACAATCATATGAGTTTAAGAACTTGTCCTAGTCAGACTTTTGGCGTCCATTCGCTGAGGGGTTCATAAACATTTTATATAACTATGAGTCAAGAATGTCACATAAGTATGAGTTTTAAGAACTCGTACTTAACCCTATATTCTCTACCTATGACCTATCTATCTCATATACACATGAGAAAGGAATCACCCTCTTAACATGTATATAGCAAATAGCGCGACACAAACATTTCAATGATTATCAGTACCAGAAACTAAGTGGTTTTTACACCAAGTAAAATTCCCCGCCCACACAAGAAATCATACAACTCAGCTGCCGACATGAGTCCTCAATTGAAATCCCCACCTAATCTTAACTCCCTTCTCAATACGAATTTCATTTAATCCGTATTCATAATCCTTTTCTGAATCTGTACCAATTCATGGTACAACTACCACACAGCATCTTGCTATAAACTTTCCAATCATCAGATTGATTCTTTTCCCATATTATAACCTTATCAGATCACGGAGTGATCTCATCGTATATATTGCGATTTATTTCTATGTCTTGATCATTTTGTTTTACGATCTCCTATCCCTGAACTTTTAGTCTTCTAGACTCTATCTATTCACCATTACTATTCACTTTTATGATCAGAGTTAGGGTTTTAAATTCTGAATTATGGTTTTGGATTCCCGGAACTGAAATTAAGGTTTCAAAACCGATTTTTAGGGTTTCTTATCAGTCGTTAGGGTTTTTTAATTGAACGTTGACGTTCTTAATAATATTAGGGTTTGACACTGATAAAATTTATCTGGTCAACCCTTGACCCCTAACCACATACTGTGCACACATAATACCATATTCACAAAACATAAACACATATACACTAAATCCTGAATAATTCACCTAAATCCTTCACAGAATTTTGAAATCCTCAAAATTCCATCCCAAAAAATATCAAACGCATACACTTATTTTCTTTCTAAGTCTATTATTTGACCTTAAATCAATCATTTAAGATTTTAATAATTTGTCTAATTTCTCGGGTTGTCACAGAATGAAATTAGAAAGTAGTTTCTAATTTGCATTCATTAGGAGTTCAGCATTTAGGAATCGAAATACATATAATTAAATAAAATAAGACTTGACAGTAATTTCATGTCTTATATTTAATTGGGACATTGTATGGGGGAAGGATTGAATTGTACGGTAACTATTTACTCAAAGGTTCTTTTATGATTAATATTGAAATCTATATTATCTAGAAAGTCGTTGATCGCTAGAGAGGCTTATCCCTATTATAGAATAAATATTATTTACTTAAATAAATTAATAGTTTAATTTATTTATTTAAATAAGATTAGAATTGTTCTAATTGATTTATTTACATCCTGTTTAATATGGAGAACCTAAAGGGTCACACCATAAAAGGAAGAATAATTATTTAAGAAGTTAATGATATAATCGTAATAATATATTAAGTATATTTAATTTAATCTATGGTGATAGAATAAATTAAATAACTTATTATTTAATATTTAATATTTTGAAAATATTAAATATAAATTAATAAGAGGAGTCTTATTAATATTATTACAATTATTATTATTTTTAATTTCTAAAAGAGTTTAGGAATTAATTTAATATAAGTACTCTCAATTATTCCTAATAGGATTAGGAGGCAAAATTAGTTAAAGGAGTTTAATTAATTATCCCTACTAAGATTAGGGAGCCCAATTAATTAAAGGAGTTTAATTAAATAAATATTATCTTATTTTAATTAAATAGGGTTACCTGATATCTTTATAAGAGGAGTTTTATATCAGATATCAAAGATATACGTAATTCCAATTGTTGGAGAATATGCCCCATTTTTCTATAGAAATAGGAAAAACTAGGGTTTGAGCCAATACACCCTTCTTTTTAAAAATTCTTCTTCCTTGGTGGATCACATGTAGAGTCCATACACTTGGGTGGCTAACATTGATCAAATTAAGGAAGGAATCTACCTGGAGATTCAAGGAGATCGCGGAGAAGTAGGAGTTGAACTCGTACCTGTGGAAGCTTGTATCTATAAGGATATGATTCTATAACTTCTTGTTCTTCGTTTTAATTAATAATATGTATAAAGGATGATCCGGGTAATTGGTTTGTAAAAAATTTTAAAATCTAATTTTACTTTGCTTCCGTTATTTTTGTAATTTGATTACTACTTTGATTTTCACAAAATCTTTCAATGGCATCAGAGCCAAACTTTATGCGAATTATTAATTGTTTTGATTCTATATATGTATGGGTATATATTTAGAATAATTTATTGGGCATAATTTATTGTATAAAATTATTATTTTATGAAGAAGAAAAATTTGCGAAAATTAAATGATTTCGTTGATTCCATGCTTATTATTCTTTTCGGTTATATATATATATATATATATATATATATATATATATATATATATATAATATTCTTAATAATTTTATAATTAAAATAAAGAGTTTATTTTAATCTTGAAATTGGATTTCATGTAATTTTAAAAAATGCCCATTAAATGATACTCATATATATATGGAATGATTTTAATTCATGAAATTAATGTTTTATTTATTGATAAGTATGGTGATATCTATGATATAAAATGTGATTGATTATGGACTATTGACCAATGTTATTGGATTTTTTTTGGTTGGATGTTTGAATGAATGAGTTTTATTAAATGGGGTCTGCGTACCTCGTCTTTTCTGATTTTCTTCTTGATGTAAATTATATCTCTCTTATGTATTTCCCCTTGACTGCTGGTCAAGGTTTCTATTTAAATTAAATAGTTTAATGTAATAAGATTAGTTAGAATTTTTTTTGAAGAATCGGAGATCAAGGAGAAAGGAGCGCTTGAAGACCTGTTTGTAATGGAGCCCCGATTTAAATGTAATAGTTATATTTAAATGTTTATTCTTGCACCCTAGGGTTTGACCTTTTGTGTGAGACCCCAAATTTTATGAATAAATATTTAAATTTCTCAAAATATTTTTTTGAATATTATGGTGTGGATTTGATATAATGTTATAGTTATGGGTAATATTTATAAATTTTGCGAAGTAAACAAGTTGTTATAAAATATTCGTTTGGTCGGGGAATATTCTTTTTGTTTGGGAATATCCGTATGCAAAGCACAATCATTAGTGGACCCCACAACGGAAGTATTGTCGTAGTAAAAATGATGAGAATTATCATTTTATAAAAATAACGGCGAAAGTGTTACAATTAAAACTGTTGAACTACCCTAGTAGTAAAAGTAATGATGTCTGGCGTGGTTGCATAGTAGCACACGGTATTGATTATTAATACTTACGTAAAAGTCACTTTCGGTTATACTTAATTATTGCTACTAGTAATTCTTTGTATCATATCTCTCATATTATTGATTCAATTATTGTCACAGTATCATCTTCATAATATGTTATATTATTAAATCAATAATTGAGATGACAAAATTATTCATATTATTATTTGCAATATTGACAATGTCTAGAAGTTACATCGAGGAGAGGTTTGGTCACCTAATTGGCGCCATAAGGAGAAATCCTTATCGAAAAGCCCCTCTTTCACAGGAACGACACGGTTGTTAAATATTGTGAATTATAATATTAATGATGAATAAGTTCGTGCTGATTAAAGATAAAATGGATAGTTCCATTGTGTTGAAATTATTTGTGTTAGTGAAAATCGACATTTATTTCGATAATAATTTATGTCTGGAGGTTATATTGACCAATCGGGTAATTAACCGGATAAATGAGCAATTAATTGCTATTGATTCACATGATTATAACTATTTGTTCACATGTGTGTACTATTGATTCACATTCATTTACTATTAGGGGAGTTGGTGCAAGATTGATAAAACTTGCATGACTAAGTTAAAAATGGAGGTATAGATGGAGGTACTATATTGTAATTCATATTTTCACATGTCTAGAACTATTGATTCGCATGATTTACTATTGATTCACATGATTTACTATTACGGGAGATGGTGCAAGTTTGATAATACTTGCAGAACTAAATTAAAAATGAAGGAAAAGAGGAAGGTATTATACTGTAATATTTCGAGCCCCAAAACGTGCAATTATCGAAACTATATTTTCCTATAAATAGAAGCTCATTCCTTCATTATTTTTCACCAATTCACTAAAGCTATAAAGTAATTATTATAGAGATAAATTATAGATAGAAAGAAGAAGAGAAGTCTGCTACCTCACTATTCCAGTATCCAGTCTTCTTTTGAGGTAAGGGGTATTATTCTTTCGTATTCATGGAGAGAGTTATTTTCTTTCAATACTCATAAGGGTTGCTATTCCATTTTTTATTATTATATTGGAATAACCTGTCTATGCAAAGTACCGCATACATGGTGAAATTCTTCTGTTATTCCATTCTTTATTATTACATTGGAATAACTTTTGTATGTGCGATCATCGCATGCTTGGTGAATTCTGTTGTTATTCCATTCTTTATTATTTTGTTAGAATATCACATGCATGCGGATTCGCATAACTTGGTTCCATTCTTTATTATTACATTGGAATATCACATGCATGCGAATTACGCATGACCTAGTTCCATTCTTTATTATTCGTTAAAATAACTTTTATGCATGCGATTACATCACATGCATGGTTAATTCTTCGATTATTCCATTCTTTATTATTACATTGGAATAACACGTCTATGTGGATTACAGCATGCATGGTGAATGATCCTTCGTATTCATTCTTTATTAAATTGTGGAAATGATCTGTCTACATAGATTACCGCATGGCGGGTGAAAATCCATTTGCAGTTTCGTATATTCTATTATACTCATCTGAGATATCATTTCTTTTGTACTCGTCATGGAATATCATTTTCTTTGGTATTTTTTTTATGAGTTACTATTCACGGGTTATTATTCACCCGATTACTGTTCACTCTAGTATTATTCACTCGGGTATTCGGGGTACTTTTCGTGTGAAGTACTATTCACAAGTTACTATTCACGGGTTACTATTCACCTGATTACTATTCACTCTAGTATCATTCACTCGGGTATTCGGGATACTTTTCGTGTCGGAGTACTATTCATGAGGTACTATTCTTGAAGTACTATTCACGGGGTACTATTCACCCAAAAAATATATTTCTTTTCTGTCCAAATTATTTTTGGTACATGAATATTATTCTTGAATTTTACTCCACAAAGCGGTATCATGTTGACAATTTGGACGTTATTGATTTCTGGATAAATTAAATTATAAATCTTTAAAATTTATCCTTGAACTTGTTTTATTGAATTATTATGTCATTGTCATATTATATTGTGATGAAAGTCATCTTTGGCTTACGTGCATAGATGGACTTGGTATTATTATGACCAGGGATTATTCGGTATAATCATGACAGTAATATGACGAATGATGTTGTGAAAGTCCTCAGTGGCATGTAGTACATTGATGGACATATTTTGGTATGATTATGACCAGGGATTATTCGGTATAGTCATGACCATTGATGATTTAATGAATATCCTTGGCCCGTAGTGCAAGGAAGAATCGATGATATGGTTTATTTATTAAGCTGAATCTCAGCGATAAAGTTGATGAAAAACTTTTTAAAAGAAGATAGTAGATTTTATGCTCTACTTGACTCTTCTAATGGATTGCTTATTCTGCTGCAGTTGTTGATCTAAAACTTGTTGTCTATTATATTCTATCAGTTGTTATACTGTTGAAGGCTAAGGATAATTTATTCTGCATTATCTTAGTCATAATATTTCTTATTGGGCTACTTGAGCTCACCCTTTCTTTCACTATTCTCTTCAGGAAATGAGAATATAGCTGGGATGAGTCGGGGAACGGATTGACGGTCCAGATGGTTGTTTTAGTAGTCCTCACTATTCTATAAAATAGTGTGACAATAAATGTAATGAGGACTCCATTAAGTGTGAATATTATCTAGATGACAATATTCTTATTGAAACTCTTAGATTATGTTTTGTCGTATTTTACACGACTGTTGTATAATTAAGTTGTATTTGAATTTTGTACCATATATTTTATGACCCAAGATGGGTGATGTATACCTGTTTTGGGGGAGTCGTAGTTGGTATCAAAGCTTAGGGATATGATCCCTAGCTGAGATGTGAGACAAGAACTAGGAGGGGAGAGACGGAGAATTCCTTTGCTAGTACGACCTACCTAAGTTTATTTGGTATTTAATTGGTCGGTCAGAGTATAGGGATAATATGTGATATATCAATTAACCCTTGTTTTGTGACAGTGTTTGAAAATGGCATCTGAAAATGTTAAGATCAGCAATGAAGCACATGAGACCGTTGAGTCGCCAACGATCAATACCCAGGACAATGTGCAACATGAAGACAATAATCCTCAGGTAAATAACAACACCGAACAGATGATGAATGATTGGATGTTCAGAGGCTTTATGCAATTCATGCAACATCAGGCGAGAGAGACTCCTGTTCAAAATGCAGGTGGAAACAATGGCAACCCACGGTTGGTCAACGCTAAGCGATTCAAGGAGCCGGGACCGCCAATTTTTGGGAAAGTCGAAACCACTTAAGGCGAGAGACGTGGTTAAAGCGGATCACCAAGATATTTGAAGTCTTGGGATGCTCGAGTAGCAAAAGGTTCCTTTGCCACCTTTATGTTGCATGAAGAGGCAAATTCTTCGTGGAAATCAGAAAAGCATACCGACTGGCCTTTTCAAGATGTCTTGGGAGAAGTTCCAAGAGCTGTTCAACGACAAGTACTTTTCCAAAGTATTCGTCACATGAAGGAGGTAGAGTTTATCAAGTTGGAGCAAAACAATATGACCGTGTCGCAATACGAGGCTAAATTTGCAGAGTTATCCCGGTTTGCATCCCATTTGGTCGATAATGAGGAGCGAATGACGCAAATGTTTCTAAGAGGTTTGAAACCCGATATACGTCAATACCTCATTTCTCACAAACTTTGTTTATATTTAGATGTTGTGAATAGGGCTCGGTTATTGGAGCGCGATAATGAGTCAGCACAACCAAAAGGCAATGACCAACAACACAATAATAATCGTATCGGTGGCAACGGTCATCGGAACAATGATAACCATTCATTGTATTATTACGAGTTACTATTCACGAGTTACTATTCACCCGATTACTATTCACTCTAGTATTATTCACTCGGGTATTCGGGGTACTTTTCGTGCCGAAGTACTATTCATAAGTTGCTATTCACCCGATTCCTATTCACTCTAGTATCATTCACTCGGGTATTCGGGACACTTTTCGTGTCGGAGTACTATTCACGGGGTACTATTCACCCAAAAAATATATTTCTTTTTTGTCCAAATTATTTTTGGTACATGAATATTACTCTTGAATTTTACTCCACAAAGCAGTATCATGTTGACAATTTGGACGTTATTGATTTCTGGATAAATTAAATTATAAATCTTTAAAATTTGTCCTTGAACTTGTTTTATTGAATTATTATGTCATTGTCATCATACTCATGCTTATATTGTGATGAAAGTCATCTTTGGCTTACGTGCATAGATGGACTTGTTATGATTATGACCAGGGATTATTCGGTATAATCATAACTGTAATATGACAAATGATGTGGTGAAAGTCCTCAGCAGCCTGTAGTGCATTGATGGACAGTTTTTGGTATAATTATGACCAGGGATTATTCGGTATAGTTATGACCATTGATGATTTAATGAATATTCTTGGCCCATAGTGTAGGGAAGAATCGATGATATGGTTTATTTATTATGTTGAGTCTCAGCGATAAAGTTGATGAAAAACTTTTTAAATCATAGAAGATAGTAGATTTTATGCTCTACTTGACTCTTCTAATGGATTGCTTATTCCGCTGCAGTTGTTGATCTAAAACTTGTTGTCTATTATATTCTATCAGTTCTTATACTGTTGAAGGCTAAGGATAATTTATTCTGCATTATCTTAGTCATAATATTTCTTATTGGGATAGTAGAGCTCACCCTTTCTTTCACTGTTCTCTTCAAGAAATGAGAATATAGCTTGGACGAGTCAGAGAACGGATTGACGGTTCAGATGGTTGTTTTAGTAGTCCTCACTATTCTATAAAATAGTGTGACAATAAATGTAATGAGGACTCCATTGAGTGTGGATAGTGTCTAGATGACAATATTCTTATTAAAACTCTTAGATTATGTTTTGTCGTATTTTACACGACTGTTGTATAATTAAGTTGTATTTAAATTTTGTACCATGTATTTGGCGACCCAAGATGGGTGATGTATACCTGTTTTAGGGGCGTCACATTTTGGTTCACTTGGTGGCTCTAGTGAACTAAACTAGAATAAAAGTCCATAATCAATCCGAGTAGAATATAGTATTCTATATGTGCATATTAGTATTATATATATTATATATTATGCAAATATGCTTCACATGTTTAATAATATGACGCGTATTTTATATATATTTGAATGCACGCTAAGCAAGATGAGACTAAATAGTAACAAATCCCTCAAAGTTTTTTTATATTAAGTCTTAAACGTTCAAAGATATTTAGAATATCGAACGTAACCTTCTAGCATGATTAAATTAATAGAGTATTAAATATTTAATATGAGTTTGTTGTGTCACCATAAGGCATGTATGAAGTATTTAAGATGTTAATTTATCACATTTGATGCTTATAAAGAAAATTGAACAATATTATTTTGTTGTGTCACCGCAAGGATAATATTTTTCCTTTTTGAATATATAGAAGTGCTAGGTTGGACTTAACTTAGATAATTTTGATTCGGATGTGCCACCACTTGATCAAAATAATCTAAGAGGCAAAACATAAGGAGTTACATGATGATGTAATTGACAAGGAATTGTCTACCTATTTATTTATATATAGTTTATTGTATCACCACAAGGCTATATATATTTGAAATGAGATCCATATTCTCACTAGCAAAAAATTTAATTAGATTTTACCGAGCTATATAAATAAAGGTTATATAGTTTGAAGAAAATAGTAGGAGATACCAATATAAAATAAGACCTAATTTATTTTGGTAATTAATTAAATGAATGTTTGCTAAAATATTATCTTTTTACATGCAGAATTTTGAAAATGTCTCATTCACTAATTTCACTGCGTAGCATACTTGATGCTAACAAACTGATCGGACCGAATTACACGGACTGGTTAAGGAATCTGAGAATTGTTCTCACTGCTGAAAAGATTTCTTATGTCCTAAATTCGCCCGTACCTGCAAAAGTTGCATAGATAGCCTCTGAGGAAGAGATTGCTACTTTAAACGGTGGCAAGATGATGCATCTGTGACTCAAGGCATCATGCTCGCATCCTTGAGTAACGAGCTTCAGTGTCAGAATGAAACCATGGATGCTCCTACTATACTATTGCACCTACAAGAACTGTATGGTGAGTAAAGTAGGACTGCTAGATATGAAATATCTAAGGAGCTCTTCCGATCTAGGATGACTGATGGCACTACTGATTGAGACTCGTGTCCTAAGGATGATTAATCTGATTGAACATCTTAGACAGCTTGGGTTCGTCATGGATGGGGAGTTGAGTCAAGATTTGATCTTGCAGTCACTCCCTGACACCTTCTCACAATTTGTTGTGAATTTTCATATGAATAAGTTGGACGTTAGCTTGCCCAAGTTACTTAATATGTTGAAAACTGATGAAGGTCACTTCCCATCCAAGAAGAACCATGTCTTACTGGTGGATGATTCTTCAAAGAAAAAGAAGAGGCCCAATGTATCTTCTGAAAAGAAAAAATCCAAGAAGGCTAAGGAAAAGGCGAAAGTGAAGGATCAAAAGAAACCTGATCTAGCTAGCAAATGAATTTGCTTCCATTGTAACAAGTCGGGTCACTAGAAGAGGAACTGCAAGGATTATCTTGCGGAACAAAAGCAGAAGAAGCTTGGAGAAGCTTCGAATCCTAATCAAGGTTTGTTTATGATTGAAATTAATTTTTTTTGAAATTCAATCTTCTACTTGGGTATTGGATACCGGCTGTGGTTCTCACATATGTAATAATATGCAGGGCCTGGTCAGAAGTAGAAAGTTGAGCAAGGATGAGGTCGTCTTACGAGTGGGAAATGGAGCAAAGGTTGCTGCATTAGCTGTAGGGACTTATTGTTTAGCACTGCTTACGGGCAAGTTTATTAATTTAAATAATTGTTATTTTATTCTAAATATCTTTAGAAGCATTATTTCTATCTCTGTATTGGATATGGATGGTTTTAACATTGTAATAAAGAACAAAAGTTGTTCTATTTATAATGATAATGTTTTATATGGTGTTGGTAATTTGCGAAATGGACTTTATATACTTGACTTGCATGAAAATATACTTCAAATTGAACAAACTAAGAAAAGGAAAAGAGATGATGTTAATTATACCTATATGTGGCACTGTAGACTTGGTCATATTAATGAAACAAGATTATCCAAGTTGTATAAAGATGGGCTCTTATAGCTATCTAATTATGAATCATATCTAACTTGTGAATCTTGTCTCATGGGCAAAATGACTAAATCTCCTTTTAGTGAAAAAGGAGAAAGAGTTACAGGGTTATTAGCATTGGTACAGACAGATGTATGTGGACCCATGACAACAACTGCATGAGGAGGGTATTCTTATTTTATTACATTCACTGACGATCACTCAAGATTTGGATATGTGTATTTAATGAAATACAAATTTGAATCATTTGAAAAGTTCAAAGAGTTCAGACGTGAAGTAGAGAAGCAAACTGGTAAGAGTTTTAAGATTCTTCGATCTGATCAAGGAAGAGAATACTTAAGTGGTGAGTTTCTCAATTGTCTCAAAGAAAATGGTATAATATCACAATAGACTCCACCAGGGACACCACAGATTAATGGTGTATCTGAAAGGAGAAATCGAACATTGTTGGACATGGTTCGATCCATGATAAGCTTTACCGACCTTCTAGTTTTCTTCTGGGGATATGCCCTAAAATCGGCTGCATACCTACTTAACAAGGTACCTACAAAATCCGTCCCCAAGACCCCATATGAGTTATGGACAGGGAGGAAACCAAATCTTTAGCATGTTAAGACTTGGGGTTGTCCAGCTTATGTCAAAAAGTTTGAAAACGATAAGCTACAGACTAGATCTGACAAATGTAGATTTGTGGATACCCTAAAGAAACATCGGGGTATTATTTCTATCATCCAACTAATTAAAAGGTGTTTGTTGCGAAACATGCTGACTTCTTGGAAAATGAGTTTATCCTTGAAGGGGTTAGTGGGAGTAAGATATATCTTGAAGAGGTTTAAGAACCACAAAATACTATATATCAAAGTCAGGTACCTAACCAAGTAGAGATTCCTTCTGTACCGCACCCTATTCGTAAATCTGGAACCGAAGATATCTGATAGGTATAGACTTATCATAGAGGATGACGATGAGGTACGCATCATAGATGATGATGATGATCCATTGAATTACGAATAGACTATGAGTAGTAAAGAATCATAGAAGTGGCAAGAAGCCATGAAATCCGAGATGGACTTCATGTATGAAAACCAAGTATGGACTTTGGTTTCACCACCTGAAGGCATTACGCCTATTGGGTGTAAATGGGTCTTTAAAATAAAGACTGGAGCAGACGGAAAGGTAGAGACTTATAAGGCTCGACTGGTCGCAAAAGGTTTCAAACAAAGACAAGGAGTTGACTACGATGAAACCTTCTCACCAGTAGCAATGCTTAAGTCCATTCAGATTTTGCTTGCGATTGCAGCTTACCATGACTACGAAATCTGGCAGATGGACGTGAAAACGGCCTTCCTCAATGGGAAACTTAAGGAGGATGTGTATATGACACAGCCAGAGGGATTTGTTTCAAAGGTTAGAACAAATCAAGTCTGTAAGCTACAACGATCCATTTATGGATATAAGCAAGCTTCTCGTAGGTGGAACATCCATTTTGATGAGACAATCAAAGAGTTTAATTTTATCAAAAATGAGGATGAACCATGTGTGTACAAGAAAGTTACTAGGAGCGCTTTTTCATTCATTGTATTATATGTTGATGATATATTACTGATAGGGAATGATATTCTTATGCTACAATCAATTAAAATCTGGTTATCTAAACACTTCTCCATAAAGAACTTGGGAGAAGCATCCTATATTTTGGGGATAAAGATCTATAGAGATGGATCTAAAAGGATGCTTGGCTTAACCCAAGGAATGTACATTGACTAGAAGCTAAAGAAGTTTAGCATGGAAGATTCCAAAAGAGGTCTCATGCCGACGAGCCATGGAATACATCTCTCCAAGAAACAGGCCCCAAAGACACCTAAAGAGAGAGACCGTATGAGTAAGATTCCTTTTGCTTCAGCAATAGGATCTATTATGTATGGTATGATATGTACTAGACCAGATGTCGCTCATGCACTTAGTGTAACAAGCAGATATCAGTCGAATCCAGGAGAAGAACACTAGAAGGCAGTGAAAAATGTCCTAAAGTACTTAAGAAGAACTAAGGATGTATTTATTGTCTACGGTGGGTCTGAATTAAAACTAGAGGGCTTCACAGACTCAAGTTTTCAAATGGACCAAGATGACAGTAAATTAGTTCGGGGTATGTGTTTACCTTAAACGGTGGCGCAGTGAGTTGGAAGAGTTTCAAACAAAGAAATGATTTGATGATTACGTGACGAGGAGGAAGAGTACATAGTAGGCGCAAGTGAAGTATGAGGAAGCTGTTTGGATGAAGAAGTTCATTACCGAGGTCTCATCAAAAATCCAAACACGTGTTATGGCGGTTTCATTTGATCAGAGAGATCATTGAAAGAGAAGATATCACCCTTGAGCGTATGCGCTCTCAAGACAATATTGCAGATCCATTTACTAAAGCGTTAACACAACAGCAGTTCGATCGTAATGTAGAGAAGATGGGTATGAGATACCACAACGATTAGCTTTAGTTCAAGTGGGAGATTGAAAGTAGTATGCATACAAGCCAATCATGTATGAAGATAAAGCATATACTTTGTAATCAATCTTATTTATTTATTAATAAAAGAATTATTTATTAAAGGTATTTAATTATCTACATGGTGCTGTTTTAATAATATGTGATAAACACATAGTTTTAAGCAATGCTTTTATAATCATGATGAGATCATGCTAATGAGATCTAAATTCTTAGATAGCTTAAAACTAAAATGTTCTCAATCAATGGATTACTAAAAAGGGGATTAGTGAATCCGGATAGATTGGTACGTATGTTTCTTGCTCATTGGATGAGGATGATTAATCTCATGATCATTTGTGTGGAGACACTAAAGCAAGTATGTAGGTGCTTATTAGAGAATAAGTGCACTAAATGTGACTCGCTAAGGAATACTTAATGGAGTTTTACTTGCCTGTCAATAGGAATTTCTGTAGTGATAGTAGTACAAATGATCCTTAGACTTGAGATCATCATAGTATCTTATATATAGTGAATTACACTTTGACTTATTCCTTAAGACTCTTAGAGTATATCAAAGGGTATGCTTGGGTGTTATAAGTTATATATGGAGATAATGAAATGATCAATAAAGAATCTACCACTTTTAGTAAAAGAAGATAAATGTCCTATGTGATTCGATAAATGACAACCCAGGAATCCTTGGCCAAGATGGAATGAAATTAGAAA
Source organism: Panax quinquefolius (assembly GCA_020205615.1). NCBI lineage: Eukaryota > Viridiplantae > Streptophyta > Magnoliopsida > Apiales > Araliaceae > Panax > Panax quinquefolius. Next base: position 51,482,916 of record CM035173.1, read on the forward strand.
GTAGTTTCTAATTTGCATTCATTAAGAGTTGTGCATTTAGGAATCCAAATACATATAATTAAATAAAATAAGTCTTGACAATAATTTCATGTCTTATATTTAATTGGGACATTGTATGGTGGAAGGATTGAATTGTACGGTAACTATTTGCTCAAAAGTTCTTTTATGATTAATGTTGAAATCTATATTATCTGAAAAGTCGTTGATCGCTAGGGAGGCTTATCCCTATTATAGAATAAATATTATTTACTTAAATAAATTAATAGTTTAATTTATTTATTTAAATAAGATTAAAATTGTTCTAATTGATTTATTTACAACTGGTTTAATATGGAGAACCTAAAGGGTCACACCATAAAAAGAAGAATAATTATTTAAGAAGTTAATGGCATAATCATAATAATATGTTAAGTATATTTAATTTAATCTATGGTGATAAAATAAATTAAATAACTTAATATTTATTATTTAATATTTTGAAATATTAAATATAAATTAATAAGAGGAGTCTTATTAATATTATTACAATTATTATTATTTTTAATTTCTAAAAGAGTTTAGGAATTAATTTAATATAAGTACTCTCATTTATTCCTAATAGGATTAGGAGGAAAAATTAGTTAAAGGAGTTTAATTAATTATCCCTAATAAGATTAGGGAGCCTAATTAATTAAAGGAGTTTAATTAAATAAATAATACCTTATTTTAATTAAATAGGGTTACCTGATATCTTTATAAGAGGAGTCTTATATCAAATATCAAAGATATACGTAATTCCAATTGTTGGAGAGTACGCCCCCCTTTTCTATAGAGATAGGGAAAACTAGGGTTTGAGCCAATACACCCTTCTTCTTGAAAATTCTTCTTCCTTGGTGGATCACCTGTAGAGGTCATACACTTGGGTGGATAACATTGATCAAAGGAAGGAATATACCTGGAGATTCAAGGAGATCGCAGAGAAGTAGGAGTTGAACTCGTACCTGTGGAAGCTCGTATCTACAAGAGTATAATTTTATAACTTCTTGTTCTTCATTTTAATTAATAATATGCATAAAGGATGATCCGGGTAATTGGTTTGTAAAAAATTTTAAAATCTGATTTTACTTTGCTTTCGCTATTTTTGCAATTTGATTGCTACTTTGATTTTCACAAAACCTTTCAGCAGTATCTCAGTCAGATATGGTGTCATGAAAATTACCAAGGGTTCGATGGTAATTATGAAGGGCCAGAAGAAGGGCACCCTTTACAAGCTGATAGGGGACACAATTGCTGGTGGAGCCGCAATTTCTGTGTAGGATAATTCCAACAGTGATAGCACAGAATTATGGCACATGTGACTTGGTCATTTGAGTGAAGGTGGAATGAAAGAACTTCACAAAAGACAGTTGTTGAAAGGTGTCAAAACGTGTAGTTTGGAATTTTGCAAATTTTACATGTAAGGCTAACAACATAGGGTCGGCTTTAAGGCAGGAGCACATACCAGTAAGAATGTACTTGATTATGTACATTCGAATGTGTGGGGCTCGATCAAGTATACGTCAATGGGTGGAGCCCATTATTTTGTTAGCTTTATAGATGACTACTCCAGAAGGTGTGGGTGTATTTTATGAAGCAAAAATCTGAGGTTTTCAGAATCTTTAAGCAGTGGAAAGCTAAAGTAAAAAACCAGACCAGAAAGAAGTTGAAGTATTTCAGATCAGATAATGACACAGAATACAAGGACAGGTCATTCCTACAGTTCTTCCAAGATGAAGGTATCACTAGGCACTTCTTAGTCAAAAGAACTCCAGACCAAAATGGGGTTGCCGAGAGGATGAACAGAACTCTATTGGAATATACCAGATGTATGAGGTTGGATAATGATAAATGGGTGATAGCGATGGTATAAGAGATGGAGTCTTTACAGAAGAACCAGACTTGGGAATTAGTTCAACTTCCAAAAGGATCGAAGGTTATAGGATGCAAGTGGGCGTTCAGGAAAAAAGAAGCTCAGTCTGATAAAGAAGGTGAAAGATTCAAGGCCAGTTAGTGGCAAAGGGATTCTCTCAGAGAGAGGGAATAGACTACAATGAGATCTTCTCACCAGTTGTGAAACACACGTCGATTTGGTTTATCTTATCTATTGTAGCATCACAGGATATGGAGTTAGAACAAATTGATGTGAAAAGAACTTTTCTCCATGGTAATTTAGAAGAAAAGATCTACATGAAGCAGCCTGAGGGGTTTATTGAACCAGGGAAAGAGGGCTTAGTCTTGAAGAAGTCTCTCTATGGTTTGAATCAGTCCCCAAGACAGTGGTACATAAAGTTTGAAAACTTCATGGTGGCTCATGGTTAGTCTCGTTCAGAGTATAATCCATGTGTGTATTTCTAATCACTTGATGATGGCTCTCTAGTATTGTTGACGTTATATGTCAATGACATGTTGATAGCAACAAAGAGGAAGTCAGATATTCCTCAGCTGAAGAATTTGCTGAGCGGTAAATTTGACACGAAGGATCTTGGGTCAGCCAAGAAGATCCTAGGTATGGAAATTCATAGGGATCGTCAAGCAGGAAAGTTGTGGTTAACTCAGAAAGGATATGTGCAGAAGGTCTTGGAGAGATTTAACATGAAACACTCCGTTGGCAGCACATTTCAGGCTATCTTCACAGTTAAGCCCACAGACAGAGGATGAGGTGGAGTATATGTCCAAAGTACCGTATGCAAATGCGATGGGTTGTCTAATGTACGCCATGGTATGTACAAGGCCAGATATCTCACAAGCAGTCAGTGTGGTTAGCAGGTATATGGCAAATCTAGGAAATGAGCATTGGAATGCTGTGAAATAGATTTTTCATTATCTAGCAGGTACAAATAATTACGGTCTTATGTTTGATCATGATACAGCAAGAAGTGAGGTTATAGGGTTTGTTGATTTGGATTATGCTGGAGACCTAGATGCAAGGAGATCTACGAAAGGGTTTGTATACACCTTTTATGGAGGATGTATATGTTGGAGGTCAGTGTTGCAGTCTACGGTAGCATTATCAAAAACAGAGGCTGAGTATATGGCATTGAAATAGGCAAGCAAGGAGGCTTTGTGGATTAAGGGACTAGTTGAAGAACAAGGTTTCAAGCAGGGTAGTATCCAAATTCAGTGTGATAGTCAAAGTGCTATTCATTTAGCAAAGAACCAGGTGTTCCATGCCAGAACCAAACATATAGATGTTCAGTATCACAAGATTTGTGAGTGGCTGAACAAAGGTGACATTGCAGTTCGCAAAGTTCACACAAAGGAGAATGCAGCAGATATGCTTACAAAGTCAGTTACAGCAGAAAAGTTCAAGCATTGCTTGGACTTAATTCAATTTGACGAATGCTGAGTTTATGGTGGAGTATACAGGGAGAGGGATACATTCACAAACACATAGAAGTTCACAATATTTGAAAAATGCAAGCCAAGGTGGAGATTGTTGGTCAAAGTCTCACCCATTGAATTTGGTCTCCATTTTTTTCCATTCTCTAGCCCTTTGATTTTTCTACCTTCCACATTTACTTCTCCTCCTCTAATTTTTCCTATAAAAGAGCAGCCAAAGCTTAAAGGAAAAACACCACAACAACAAGAAGCTTAGCAAATCAAAAGAGAGTTAGAGAGTGAAAAGCTCAGTTAGAGCATTCTGAGAGTGAGGGTGTAGAGAGAAATAAACAGTTAGTTTATTTCTCAGTTGAGAGTTTGTAATCTCCATATTATTTTCATAGTTAATTTATGAGATCTCTCCCTGTGGTTTTTCCTAGTTGGGTTTCCACGTAAATTTCTGGTGTTATTATTTTATATCCCATACAGTAGTGTGTTGTATTTATCTTAGTGTATTTGTGTGAGCCTAATTTCTCAACACTCTTCCTCTGAAAAAATTCCCAAATCAAAATCCTAAACTTCAAGCACCACACCGTCATTGTAAGACCCCAAATTTTATGAAATAAAAGTATTCAATTTTCTTATAATTATTATTTTATTTCGTAAATGGTTAAATTGATAAAAGGTTAAAGTTAAGGGTGATATGTAAAATTTTGCAAAGTATGCAAGTTGTTATAAAATATTCATTTGGTCGCAGAATATTCTTTTTGTCGGGAAATATCCGTACGATGGCACAATCATTGGTGGACCCCACAACGGAAGTATTGTCATAGTTAGAAAATGACAGAATTATCTTTTTATAAAAATAACGGCGAAAGTGTTACCATTAAAACATTGAACTACCCTAGTAAAAAAATACAATGAATACTCGTGGTTGCATAGTAGCACACGGTATTGATTATCGATGCTTACGTGGAAAGTCACTTAGTTATACTCAATTATTGCTACAGTAATTGCTGCAAAATATCTCTCATATTATTGATTCAATTATTGTCACAGTATCATATGTATAATATGATATATTATTAAATCAATAATTGAGACGACAAAGTTATTCATATTATTATTTGTAATATTGACGGTGTCAGAAGTTACATCGAGGAGAGGTTTGTCACCTAATTGCGCTTGATAAGGAGAAATCCTTATCGGAAAGCCCCCTCTTTCCTGGGAACGACCTAGTTGTTAAATATTATGAATTATAATATTAATGATGAATAAGTTCGTGTTCATTAAAGATGAAATGGATAGTTCCATTGTGTTGGAATTATTAGTGTTAGTGAAAATTGACATTTATTTCATAATTGATGTCTGGAGGTTATATTGACCAATCGGGTATTTAATCGGATAAATGAGGAATTAATTGTTATTAATTCACATGATTATAACTATTTGTTCACATGTGTGTACTATTGATTCATATTCTTGTACTATTAGGAGAGGTGGTGCAACATTGATAATACTTGCATGACTAAGTTAAAAATGGAGGTATAGATGGAGGTACTATACTGTAATTCATAATTTCACATGATTATAACTATTGATTCACATGATTGAACTATTGATTCACATTATTTACTATTAGGGGAGGTGGTGCAAGTTTGATAAAACTTGCAGGACTAAATTAAAAATGAAGAAAAATAGGAAGGTATTATACTATAATATTTCAAGCCCCAAAATGTGCAATTATCGAAACTATATTTTTCTATAAATAGAAGCTCATTGTTCCATCATTTCTCACCAAATCACTAAAGCCTTAGAGCAATTATTATAGAGAGAAATTATAGAGAGAAAGAAGAAGAGAAGTCTGCTACCTCACTATTCCAATATCTATTTTCTTCTAAGGTAAGGGGTATTATTTCTTTCGTATTCATGAAGAGAGCAATTGTTATTCCATTCTTTATTATTCTGTTGGAATAACCTGTATACGCGGACTACCGTATATGTAAGACCCCGAATTTTATGAAATTCAATTTTTCTTATAATTATTATTCAGTAAATGGTTAAATTGATAAAAGTTTAAAGTTAAGGGTGATATATATAAAATTTTCAAAACACGCAAGTGGTTATAAAATACTCATTTCATTGGGAATATTCGTTTGTCGTGGAATATTCTTGTTGTCGGGGAATATTCGCATTTACTACGGCCAGCACCATTTATGGGCCCCATAATGTAATAACCGCTTGATGAAGAAAATGATAAGTTTGAGCTTTTATAAATAACGGCAAGAATTGTTACCAAGTAACAACATTGTTGATTACTTCGTAGTTAAAATACGTTGATACGCGTGGTTATATAAGAAGAATTACCTGTATTGCATATGATTTTTGAATTATTTATTCTTACGTAAGAAGGCACTACTCAATAATTGTTACAAGAATTATCGCTCAATATTTTATTTTATTGATTCAATAATTGTCATATTGATATTTTATATTATTGTTGTTTCAATAATTATCATCGCATAAGATTTTCCATTATCAGATCAATAATTTATATTATTTGAATAATATTGTTAGATAACATTATTGACAATGTCTAGAAAGTTCTATCAAGGAGAGGTTTGGTCACCTAATTGCGCACCAGTAAGGAGAAATCCTTATCGGAAAGCCCCCTCTTTCCTGGGAACCACCTGGTTGTCATTATTGTGATTCTGTAATATTATTTGTGAATAATTAATTATTGATTTATATGATAAGAAAATATTTATTTAATATGGATATTAATTATAGATTTATTTATGTGGTTATAAATGAAAGAATTAATGTTGAGGTGTTTTATCAGTATTTTGTCAAAATGGAGGCATTAAAGATCAAATCGGTGTTCTTAAAGCTTTATTGCGTGAGTTATAATTTTGATCTGACCGTTGGATCGTTGTGATTTTTGGATATGTTATACATATATAATTTGAGTATATGTTCACAAATTTTGAACCGTTAAAAATTTACGCATGATTTATTATGAATTTTAAAAGGTGTTAAAAATCGTCCGTTTATGGATTTCGGATTTTTTTTGTCTGGAATTTGGAAAAACTTAAAGCTACAAAGTTGTAGAGAATTCGATTTCGTGTGGAATTGACATAAAATTCGTATTTTCTGATAAACGGGTTGTTTTCTATGAATTATTGAAGTTTTAGAAAATAAAATAATTTTTATTAAAATTGGGTGGGACCCACTTTTGGTTGTTGGGAAAAGGTGGTGATTTTTTTGGGTGGGCCCCATTGCAAGTGATGGTCGTTGTTTTTTCAAAGTGGCTTGCGTGGGAGAAAAAAAAAAATTATAATAATATTTTATTATTTAGTCTCCTACAATGCTTCAAAGATTTTCCTATAAATAGGCGCTTAAGTTAGAATTGAAAATCACACCAGAAATAAGTTTTCTCTCTCTATATTATCGAACGTATTTTTGTGAGTATTTAGATATTTTGAATATTGCTTTTCAGTGCAAGTTTCCTTCAGCTTTTCATCCGATATTCCATTCAAAAATACTGTTCTTTTGAGGTAAGGGATTTTAAGGGTTATTATGTTTTTCAGTTTCGTGATTTTTTCGACCCTCAAAAATTCTGGAAAATTTTGAAATGATAATTTGATGATTTTTCTTAATTGTTTCCAAAAATGGTGATTTTTGGATGTATAGATTAAGAGTTATAAATTTTATAAGAAAAGACTATTTTAAAAGTAAACCCTTATAACTCCTTGTGGTTAACTCCAAAATTAGTGAAATTGTTATTGGGAGTACATGTATATAACAGTAGTATACTCTATAAATTTTAGAATTTTGGGACAAAAGTACAATTTATGATAAATGTCTAAATATTCGGCTGTTTTGGCCATATAAAAAATAGTAAATGAATTTTAAAAATTCTGAGAAAAATATATGTTCAATATGGGACTATATCCTGCTAAATCCCAAAAAAGAAATTTTTTTTTGTACTAATTTGGTATTTTTCATGAAAATAGACTAGTTATGAGTAAATGAATTAAATATGTTATGTGAAGTAACAAAATTGGAAAATAGGATTTAATTGCTTGGAAATCCTATATAAGGTATATGCAGATTTTTGATGAGGTTTTTGGTTATTGGTGATGAAATTTTATGAGTTTGGCATTTTAGGATGATTAAATGCATTAATTAGTAAAGTGTAAATAATTAAAATAAATTGTTTATAAGTTTAAGAAATGATTAAAATATTGTTGTAATATTAATAATATTAGATTATGAGATTATTAAGTGGTTTATAACATTTGGATTAAGATGTTATAAATATTGATATGGATTTTATTGTAAAACTTTATCTTTTTCAGTCAAGTTACTATTCACTTTACTATTCATGAGTTACTATTCACGGGGTACTATTCACGACAAAAAATTAGTTTTTTTTTCTCGACCAAATTATCGCTGATTTATGAATCTTACTCTTAAAATTAAATCCATGTTTTGATCATATTATTTTTATTATCATATATAACATTTTATAATCCCGTGAAGAAATTTCTCTTTGACTTGAGTGTAAAGATGGGTAGATTATTGGTACGATCGTGACTATGGGTTCTCTTTGGCGAAAGAGTGCAAAGTTGAATCATTGAATGGTATGATCATGACCATCAATTTATAATTGAATATTTTAGCTTAAGTGTGCAAAGGTGAATTGATCAACATGGTTATAATTATGGTTTATATAAATTCTGAAATGATTATGTATTTCTTTGAGATATTAATATCTTTGGCCTGCAGTGCAAAGATGAATTATTGATGAATATCTTTGGCCCGTAGTGCAAAGATGACTTGTTGTTGAATATCTTTGGCCTATAGTGCAAAGATGACCTGTTGTTGAATATCTTTGGCTTGTAGTGCAAAGATGACTTGTTGTTGAATATCTTTGGCTTGTAGTGCAAAGATGACCTGTTGTTGAATATCTTTGGCTTGTAGTACGAAGATGAACTATTAATGAATATCTTTGGCCCGTAGTGCAAAGATGAATTTATTAGTATGATTATGAACAGGAACTGTGATTTGGTATAACCATGATCTTTGATGTTTCAGGTAAAGACAGGTGATGAAAATTATCTTCGTCCTGGATGAGAAGAGGAATTTAGAATCACAATTATGATTATGAGTTATTCATATGATTGTGGAAAGGAATTGTTGATTGATGTTACAGGATAAAACATTATTGGTGGACTTTTAATGTGGAGAAGATAATAGACTTTATACTATTCGACTCTTCTAATGGATTGTTTCGCTCACTGCAACAACTATGGTTGAAAAGTTTTATCATCTACCATATGTTCTAAATCTCCGATTTATTATCGATGAAGGCTATTGATAATTTAATTATCTTTAGTTATGATATTCTTTATCGAAGCTATTTGTGCTCACCCTTTTTTGCTTCACAATTCCTTTTAGGTAATAAGAGTGTAGTTGGGTCGAGCTGGGATAACAGGGAAATAGAATCTATGGTCTATAGTCGCTGAGGTTCTCCCTAAATAGTATGGAAATAATTTTATTGAGAACTTTAGATAAGTGTGTCGTATTGATACGCCATTTGATATTTAATTTTGGTGAACCGAATAGGGTGAGGTGAACCCAACTTTGAAGGGTGTTTTGCCACTATCATACAAGATGTCTAATGACCTACAACCTCGTTATCATAAAGACAGTGGTTGTGCACATCCACTTGCCGAGTATATCTACGAAGCACTACCTATATGATCTTGGAGTTTGGTTGAAATATAATGTTCAATTGCGAGCGGTGGAGATAGTTATATGTCAAGAGAAGACTCACCATTGGAAGGAACATGATAGTAATCTTCTCATTTTTCTTTGGGGTCTATTGGATCAACCAAGGATAATTCTCTGACATATGATATCTATCATAACTTAGATTCATGGCCTCCCATGCACGGTTGGTTTCTCTCGAGCACTTCCCAAAGATTTTAATTTCTAAAACAATTATCGACCGTACATTTATGTAATGTATCAATGTGAGGTGTTATCCATAGTTGGGACATGAGTCACAGCTTGGTATTAAAACTCATAAAGATATGTGTTGTTTTATTTTGCACGACAATTGTAGTAATAAAGTTGTAGTTGTTTTACGTACCATGTATTTGGCGACTCGTAATAGGTTGGATGGATTGAACTATTTTGGGGGCATCACAGTTGGTATCAGAGCTTAGGAATATGATCTCCGTGGAGATCCGGATTAGAACTAGGAAGGGAGAGACGAGTAATATCCTTCGCTAGTGTGTGTCCTACCTAAGTCAATTTTCTTTCATAAGTCGACAAATTGTGATATGTCAATTAACCTTTGTTTTGAAGTCAGTATTCTAGAATGATATCTCAAATACGTGAAATGAGCAGGGAGAAATCATGATACGTGAGAGGAAGATGGAATCTAGAATCAAATAAAAGCAAGGTATTCTCAACTCTTTGAAATACTAGGTACGTAAATTTCGGGGACAAAATTTCATAAGGAGGGGAGATTGTAAGACCCCAATTATTATGAAATAAAAGTATTCAATTTTTTTTATAATTATTATTCAGTAAATGGTTAAATTGATAAAAGTTTAAAGTTAAGGGTGATATATATAAAATTTTCAAAATACGCAAGTGGTTATAAAATACTCATTTATGTTGGGGAATATTCGTTTGGTCGTGGAATATTCTTGTTGTTGGGAAATATTCGTATTTACTACGCAAATACCATTTGTGGGCCCATAATGTAATAACTCGCTTGATGATGAAGAAAACGACAAGTTTGAGTTTTTATAAATAATGGCGCAATTGTTACCAAGCTAACACCGCTGGATTACCCGGTGGTTAAAATATAAAGAATACGCATTGTTCGCACAAAGAAAGACACCAGTATCGCATAATATTTTTGAATTATTTATTCTTACGTAAGAAGGCACTACTCAATAATTGTTACGATAATTATTACTGCTCAATATTTTATTTTATTGATTCAATAATTGTCATATTGATATTTTATATTATTGTTGTTTCAATAATTGTCATCGCACAATTTTTCCATTATCGATCAATAATTCATATTATTTGAATAATATTATTAAATAGCATTATTGATAATGTCTAGAAAGTTCTGTCAAGGAGAGGTTTGGTCACCTAATTATGCCGCCAAAGAAGGAGAAATCCTTATCTGAAAGCCCCTCTTCCCTGAACCACCGTCATTGTCATTATTGTGATTCTCGTAATATTATTTGTGAATAATTAATTATTGATTTATATGATAAGAAAATATTTATTTGATGTGAATATAAATTATGGATTTATTTATGTGGTTATAAATGAAGGAATTAATGTTGAGGTATTTTATCAAGATTTTGTCGAATCGAGGTATTAAAAGATCAAATTGGTGTTCTTAAAGCTCTATCAAGTGAGTTATAATTTTGATCCGACCGCTGATCGTTGTGATTTTTGGATATGTTATACATATATAATTTGAGTATATGTCCACAAATTTTAAACCGCTAAAAATTAACGATGATTTGTTATGAATTTTAAAAGGTGTTGAAAATCATCCGCTTATAGATTTTTGATATTTTCTCATTCGAATTTGGAAAACTTAAAGCTACAAAGTTGTAGAGAATTCGATTTCGTGTGGAATGGACATAAAATTCAGATTTTCTTGATAAACGGGTTGTTTTCTATGAATTATTGAAGTTTTAGAAAATAAAATAATTTTATTAAAATTGGGTGGGACCCACTTTTGTTTGTTGGGAAAGGTGGGCTGATTTTTGGGTGGGCCCCAATGCGATGGTTGTTGCTTTTTCAAAGTGGCTTATGAGGGAGAAAAAAAAAAAAATATAATATTATTTTATTATTTAGTCTCCTTTGCTCTAAAGATTTTCCTATAAATAGGCGCTTAAGTTAGAATTAAAAATCACACCAGAAATAAGTTTTCTCTCTCTATATTATCGAACGTATTTTTGTGAGTATTTAGATACTTTGAGAGTTGCTTTTCAGTGCAAGTTTTCTTCGAATTTTCATCCGATATTCCAATCAGAAATACTGCTCTTTTGAGGTAATGGGATTTTAAGGGTTATTATGTTTTTCAGTTTCGTGATTTTTTCGACCCTCAAAAATTCTGGAAAAATTTGAAATGATAATTTGATAAGTTTTCTTGATTGTGTCCAAAAATGGTGATTTTTGGATGTATAGATTAAGAGTTATGAATTTTATGAGAAAAAATTATTTTAAAAGTAAACTCTTATAACTCCTTGTGGTTAACTCCAAAATTGATGAAATTTTTATTGGGAGTACATGTATATAACAGTAGTATACTCTGTAAATTTTGAAATTTTTGAACAAAAGTATAATTTATGATAAATGTCTAAATATTCGGCAGTTTTGGCCATATGAAAAATAGTAAATGAATTTTAAAAATTCTGAGAAAAATATATGTTTAATATGGGACTATATTCTACTAAATCCCAGAAAAGAAAATTTGTTTGTACTAATTTGGTATTTTTCATGAAAATAGACTAGTTATGAGTAAATGAATTAAATATGTTATGTGAAGTAACAAAATTGAAAAATAGGATTTTATGGCTTGGAAATCCTATATAAGGTATATGCAGATTTTTGATGAGGTTTCTGGTTATTGGTGATGAAATTTTATGAGTTTGGCATTTTAGGATGATTAAATGCATTAATTAGTAAAGTGTAAACAATTAAAATAAATTGTTTTTAAGTTTAAGAAATGATTAAAATATTGTTGTAATATTAATAATATTAGATTATGAGATTATTAAGTGATTTATAACATTTGATTAAGATGTTATAAATATTGATATGGATTTTATTGTGAAACTTTATCTTTTTCGTAGTTACTATACACGGTTACTATTCACGGGATATTCACGGGTTATTCACGACAAAATTGGTTTCTTTTTCTGACCAAATTATCGTTGATTTATGAATCTTACTCTTGAAATTAAATCCATGTTTTGATCATATTATTTTTTATTATCATATATAACATTTTTATAATCCTGGCGAAGAAATTTCTCTTTGACTTGAGTGTAAAGATGGGTAGATTATTGGTATGATCGTGATTATGGGTTCTCTTTGGCCAGTAGTGCAAAGTTGAATCGTTGACTGGTATGATCATGACCATTGAATTTATAATTGAATATTTTTAGCTTAAGTGCAAAGGTGAATTGATCAACATGGTTATAATTATGGTTTATATAAATTCTGAAATGATTATGTATTTCTTTGAGATATTAATATCTTTGGCCTGCAGTGCAAAGATGAATTATTGATGAATATCTTTGGCCCGTAGTGCAAAGATGACTTATTGTTCAATATCTTTGGCCTATAGTGCAAAGATGACCTGTTGTTGAATATCTTTGGCTTGTAGTTCAAAGATGACCTGTTGTTTAATATCTTTGGCCTGTAGTACGAAGATGAACTATTAATGAATATCTTTGGCCCATAGTGCAAAGAGATGAATTTATTAGTATGATTATGAATAGAACTGTGATTTGGTATAACCATGATCTTTGATGTTTCGTAAAGATAGTGTGATGAAAATTATCTTCGTCCTGGATGAGAAGAGGAATTTAGAATCACAATTATGATTATGAGTTATTCATATGATTGTGGAAAGGAACTGTTGATTGATGTTACAGGGATAAAACATTATTGGTGGACTTTTAATGTGGAGAAGATAATAGACTTTATAGTCTATTCGACTCTTCTAATGGATTGCTTCGCGTTCACCGCAACTATGGTTGAAAAGTTTTATCATCTACCATATGTTCTAAATCTCTGATTTATTACTGACGAAGGCTATTGATAATTTAATTATCTTTAGTTATGATATTCTTTACTGGGCTATTTGTGCTCACCCTTTTGCTTCACAATTCCTTTTAGGTAATAAGAGTGTAGCTGGGTCGAGCGGGGGTAACAGGGAAATAGAACGGTGGTCTATAGCTGTTGAGGTTCTCACTAAATAGTATGAAAATAATTTTATTGAGAACTTTAGATAGGTGTGTCGTATTTTATACGTCATTTGATATTTAATTTTGGTGAACCGAATAGGGTGAGGTGAACCCAACTTTAGAAGGGTGTTTTGCCACTATCATACAAGATGTCTAATGACCTACGAGTTATCATAAGACAGGGTTGTGCACATCCACTTGCTGAGTATATCTACGAGCACTACCTATATGATCTTGGAGTTTGGTTGAAACATAATGTTCAATTGTAGACGGTAGAGATAGTTATATGTCAAGAGAAGACTCGCCATTGGAAGGAACATGATAGTAATCTTCTCATTTTTCTTTGGGGTTTATTGGATCAACCAAGGATAATTCTCTGGACATATGATATCTATCATAACTTAGATTCATGGCCTCCTATGTACGAAGGTTTTCTTGAGCACTTCCAAAAGATTTTAATTTCTAAAACAATTATTGACTGTACATTTATGTAATGTATCAATGTGAGGTGTTATCCATAGTTAGGACATGAGTCACAGTTAGTATTAAAACTCACAGTATATGTGTTGTTGTATTTTGTATGACAATTGTAGTAATAAAGTTGTAGTTATTTTCTGTACCATGTATTTGGCGACTCGTAATAGGTTGGATGGATTGGACCTATTTTGGGGGCGCCCATGCAAGCAATCTTGCATACACGGTGAAATTCTTCCATTATTCCATTCTTTATTATTCTGCTTGGAATAACTTTCGTCATGCAAGCGGTCTATCGCATGCTCGTGAATTCGTTGTTATTCCATTCTTTATTATTCATTTGGAATATCTCGTCTGTGTGGATTACGGCGGACCTGGTTCCGTTCTTTATTATTCTCGTTGGAATATCCTATCATCCAATTACGCATGACCGGTTTCATTCTTTATTATTCATTTGGAATAACCTGTCATGTGGATTACTGCATGCATGGTGAATGATCCTTCGTATTCATTCTTTATTAAATTGTGAAAATGATCATCTTCACGTGGATTACTGCATGGCGAGTAAAAATCCATTTGCGCTTTAGTATATTCTATTATACTTGTATGAGATATCATTTCTTTTGTACTCGTCATGAAATATCATTTTCTTTAGTATTTTTTCTTTTACGAGTTACTATTCACGGGTTACTATTCACCCGGTTACTATTCACTCTGGTATTATTCACTAAGGTATTCGGGGCACTTTTCGTGCCGGAGTACTATTCACAAGTTATTATTCATGAGTTACTATTCACCCGATTACTATTCACTCTAGTATCATTCACTCGGGTATTCGGGATACTTTTTGTGTTGGGGTACTATTCACGGGGTATTATTCCCGAAGTACTATTCATGGAGTACTATTTACCCAAAAATATATTCTTTTCTGTCCAAATTATTTTTGGTACATGAATATTATTCTTGAATTTTACTCCACAAAGCAGTATCATATTGACAATTTGGATATTTTTAAACTCTGGATAAATTTAAAGTCTTTAATATTTATCCTTGATTTCGTTTGATTAAGGCTTATATCATTGTCATCATCCTCATGCTTATATTGTGATGAAAGTCATCTTTGATTTACGTGCAAAGATGGACTGTTGATTATTGGTTTTACAATTGTATATCTTTGGCTTACGTGCATAGATGGACTTGGTATGATTATGACCAGGGATTATTCGGTATAATCATGACCGTAATGTGACGAATAATGTGGTAAAAGTCCTCATTGGCCCTGTAGTTCATCACGGGACAAATTGTTGGTATGATTATGACCGAAGATTATTCGATATAATCATGACCATTGATGATTACATGAATATCCTTTGGCCGTGGTACAGGGATGATTCGATTTTATTTATTAAGTTGAGTTTCAGCGATAAAGTTGATGAAAAACTTTTTAAATCATAGAAGTTAGTAGATTTTATGCTCTACTTGACTCTTCTAATGGATTGCTTATTTCATTGTAGTTGTTGATCTAAAACTTGTTGTCTATTGTATTCTATCGGTTGTTATCTCTCATTAAAGGCTAAGGATAATTTATTCTCGCATTATCTTAGTCATAATATTTCTTCTTGGGCTAGTTGAGCTCACCCTTTCTTTCATTGTTCTCTCTTCAGAAATGAGAATATAGTCGGGACGAGTGGAGAATGAAGTGATAGTCCAGGATAAATGGCTTTAGTAGTCCTCACTATTCTACGGAATAATGTGATAATAATTGTAATTAGGACACCATTGAGTGTGGATATTGTCTAGATGACAATATTCTTGTTTAAACTCTCAGCTATGTTTTGCCGTATTTTACACTACTGTTGTATAATTAAGTTGTATTTGAATTTATGTACCATGTATCTAGCGACTCAAGATGGGTGATGTATACCTATTTTGGGGGCGTCACAGTCATCTCTAACTAACATAAGATAATCACTATTTTCTCCCTCTTTGAATCAATCGACAGTTATGTCTTCACCAAAGATGATCGTGTTGAGGAGCTCCGACGACGAGCCTTTCGATGTGGAGGAGGCGGTGGCGTTGGAGTTGCAGACCATCAAACACATGATTGAAGACGACTGCGCCAACACCAGTATCCCGCTTCCCAACGTCACAGGCAAGATCCTGGCTAAGGTCATTAAGTATTGTAAGAAACAAATTGAGCCTCCCAAATTTGATGACTCTAACAAGGCAGCTGAGGATGAGCTTAAGAACTTTGATGCTGATGTCGTCAAAGTTGATCAGGGCACTTTTCTCTGATCTCATTTTACCCTTTGTTTCGTCTTTTACCCTTTGTTTCAAAGCGTAGTTTCAAAGAAATTTTTTAATAATTGAGCAATGTGCCTTTTATTGTTTTCCGATGAAGATGGTTGAAAATATTTGGGATGATATTGGTTGTTGTTTGAATTTTTAATTATGGGTTTGTACTGATGTTGTGATTCTTTGTTATTGGGTAACTCTTGTTGTTACTGTATAGGAGGATTTTAGAATTGAGGCTGGTGAGATTTTTCTATCTCTTTCTCTCTCTAACCTAGCACCATTCATCATCTTCCTCATCCAATTTAGTGCAAAAACCCAAATATCAATTGTAGGTTATGGAGTGGGTGGTGGGGTGGGGTGGGGTGGGGTGGGCGGGTGAGGGGTGGATCTTTATTATTATTATAGTCGTAGTTGGGTCGGGTCGGGTCGGGTTGGATATTTATGGGTTTGGATAAGTACTTTATTTTTATGGGTAGATATGTAAAAAATTATTAAAAGAATATTTCAACTAAAATTTGGTGCATATGTGGCATTGCCATATCACACTTCAGTTAAAAAATTAACCTCATTGGCAGAAATTCAAATTTTTATAAGAAAATTAAAGTTCAATGAATTGATTGTAAGAAAAAAAAAAATTTAATGACCCAATTATAAATTACCATAAAATAAAATGATCAAAAAAACATTTATCCCCCGTAAAGGCCATAAGTTCATAATATGAATGAGGAAGGATAAATTTTCTTGTACGCGCAATCAAGCGGCAAGTGGTAATCCGGTTGACTTATTTACTCCCTGCTGTCCCATATACCTATTGAAACCATATACCTATTGAAATATTTATATTTATTATTAATATATATATATATATATATATATATATATATATTTTTTTTAAAAATCATTTGATTTTTTAATTGATTCCTATAAAGTGCGTGGCTAAGAATGTTAGAATAATAGGACAAATTAGAACATTTATGTCTAAATTATTAAAATAAATAAGAGTGTTTGATGTATTTGTCTAGTAAACTTTTTATAATTATGAATAAATAAGGATATTTAGGTCTAATTTACAAAAATATGATGGGTATTTTTGTCAATAAACGTGATAATCTAATATTACAACCTATTTTTTGATCATCCGGATACCCACAACTTCATATGAAAATCTTATCACTTTTAGTCTTTATCAAGTATGTGATTATCGAAAATATAAAATTACCATTATAACAAGCACAATTTATTAGAATGATTGACTTACATTATCAAATATTTAAAATGATCATTTTAAAATGACACGTATAAAATTTCCCCTAAGATAATCTCAGTATACTACAATTTATGGATGGCTTACATTATCAAATATTTAAAATGATTATTTTGTGACACTAAGTGTTTCTCCTTGTTAAGCAAACATAAAAACAGTTATAAAAAAGATTATTGTTTCGTTATAAAAGCATTTTATAACAAAATTAAATTGTGACTAACGTAAAAACTTAACTAATAAAATAAAATATCTCTCACATTCTATTTATTTATATATGATATTTACTCTTGACATAAATTTATCATCATATCATATATAATAAGACTCAACTTTTATTGACTTTTTTATTTCATATTAAACTTTGCATATTTACGTATGCTTTCTAGCATAGTCCAACCAATTAATGCTATGATAAAGAAATGGTTTCTGCTATTCAATCCAATCATAAATTGTTTCCAATCAAGCAAAGTCAAGTACTTAAGTGACTAGCATCCTAATACAGATCTGTGTTAGCACACATACTATTTCCTGGTAAACAACTAGGAAGTACCACAACATGAAATCTCCCCAAGATTACAAATGCTGCTTCATATGCGAGCAAACCCTAGGCCAATATTTGAGGAACCATGAACTAACAAAACTTGAGAAGGGGGATCCGTCCTGATTTTATACAACTTTCAACTTCAACTTTCTTTGTCAGTTAAATTTAAATGCTCGGATCCCCAATCATACCTTTCTTTATACAAAAACAAGTCCAAGCCGTAACCAAATCTTGACAAGTTACCACCATTCCCTCTTCTCCTGAGTAAGTTTACTTCATAAAAATGTTAGGTACAAGTTCCACTCTGCTCTACAATTCCCTGCATATGCAATTTTCAGAATTTTAGTATTGTGGTATACCATCTGAAAATTACATGGGTCGTGTACTTCTCATGATGAAGCCTTTTATCAAACAGGAGGAAAAACAAAAACAAAAAAAACCAAAAAACTGCACCGAATATTAATTGAAAGAAATAATATTATACGATTACTAAATTGCTCATGATGCAATAGTCACAACTATTATTTAAACAGGGGTAATACAGGCTTTTGTCACTTTCAATGATCAATGCTCGGGATTACAGCAGTACAGCCACATCGATATTAATTTAAAGAAGCATTTGATGCTGAAAAACGTGGGAAAAGCAGTTATGGCAGTTATTTCATCTGAAAAAAGGATAGAGAAACTGAAAGGGCAGGTCGCGGAATAGAAGAAGTTAATAGCAGTTATGGATCTCTTCTATAAAAGGGAGCTTACTTCTCTGATCTACCCAAGCAACATCAACACAAACACAACAATTCACTCTATCAGTTCATGCTCTATTTTCTTAGAAGCAGGCTTTCTCCAGGTTTGGCTTATTTGTAATCTTAGGTAGTTCTTTAGCATGGACAGCCTCTGGGATTTGTAGTTGTAATCGGGTTGCAACTTGGGTCAGACAATTTGTGCGTAACCTGAACCGTCCACAATTTTGTGGTACTTAGCTAAGATTTTTTCACATTAAAAAAACCCCCATGAACTTTATCGTGCCAGACTTCAACTCTAGGCCTGCACAACTCAAGCCTTGTGTGGACTGAGATTGGGATGACCACTAAGCCTACCCAACCCACCCAAGTTGCACCCTAAGTTGTAATAGTCGCAGTTGTTTCGTGTATTTCTTAAAATGTAATTCTACTAAGAATTTCGCTTAGATTTTCACCAAACAACAATCTATTGGAATTTGCTTTATTTTACTTCTTTTAAAAGCCATATTTTGGAATCTAAGAAGTCCTCTACAGGGTAATGAACTTACTTTTCAATCGCCTGAATTTGTTAAATATTTATTTTAGAATATTCAATGTCGAAACAATCATTCAACATTAAAAACTGATTATTAGTTTTTATGCCCGCAAACAAACAAAACATAATAAGCAAATATACACAAAACATGCACAGTACACTCCATCAACAACTTCAACTTTGTCGAGTTCTTTATTGAAAACTTTCAGCGAGATGAGCGAGAAGGAGGTTTCTAATTTTATGGAGGCGTATTTGTCTTTGACACGGGGAGATGTCAACAATTTTTGTCATCTAAACATTTCTTACAATCTAATATTCCAGACTGAGTTAGGTATAATTCAATTCGCTTGTATGCATATAGCTCCTATAGGAGGAGAAGTTTGGTATTAACTACAACTATAACTCTCTTCGCACATTAATCATCAATCCAAACAGTCTCAAAAAAAACCAGGGAACACCTCAAAGGCCTCAGTTGCGCGGCAATGGCATCACAAAATATAACAGTATCGTCTGCAAAAAGAAGATGAGAAACCAACATCGATGCTCCCTTTAACCAACATGCTGAAAAGCCACGAACGAGGCCTACCACAATAATCTAGTTTGAGCCTCCGTCACCAGCAAAAGTATTAGGGTGAAATTGGGTCCCCTAGCCTAGAACCTCTCAAACTCCCGAAGAAATCCGTTGATCATCACTGATAATCTTCATAAAGAGATGCACGTTCTAATCTACCTCACCTACCTCGGCCCAACCCAACCCCCTTCCTCTCCAAAAAATACAGCAAGAATTCCCAACTTACATGGTACGCTTACTCAGTGTTTAGTTTACACATCACCACTGACACAGTAGACTGAATCCTGTCTTCCATGCACTCATTCGCTAATAAAGAGGCATCTAGGATATACCCTCTAAAATAAGCATTTTGCATACTTGACCCACCAGAACCACGACTCTACTCAACCTAATTGAGAGGGTCTTCGCGATAATCTTGTAATCCCAATAAGACTGACCAATTTGAAGTCTCAAGTAACTTCAGCTCCCCTTTCTTCATATCAGCACAATGAACGAGACATTTAAGCTCCTCCCAGTCCCAGTGCTATGAAAGGCATGCACAGTCACCATTATCAAATCCCGCACAACCACCCAAAATCTTCTAAAAAAACCGACAATAGAACTATTTCCTCTTCTCCATAGCCCGGAACTGCAAAGCATCTAATTTAGGTTGCAGCGGTTCTTTTCCTCGTACAAGGCCTCATAAAATTTCGCAATTTGAATTTGAAGGCCCGTTCCTAAAGGCCCCAACGAATTCCTAATTAGAATTAGGGGATCTTTTTGAATTAATTCTTTTATCAGTGATATTTTACATCATTGAATGGATCCATTCAAAAACAATTGGATGATAACAAAATTATCAAGGATTGGCATTCCTTATTTCTATTCAACAATGTATGAATAGTTCCTTATCTCCCGTTGACATCGTCCCCTTCCGTAAACCATAATTTCTCCAGTATGATTGTTCCACAGGTGAGCATTATCCGGAGGAATTTTGTGTTCCCGTCCCTTTGTCATCCTCTGCTTATGAACCTATTATCTGATTGCAGGAACCTTCTCCACTGTGATTGGCACGTGCAGGCAAAGTACATCTATAAGGAAACAAAGTACGCAGCACATGATAGTGCCAAATCTACTTGTAACCAGCTGTTTTGTAAGTTTTCATTTTACGCCTGTTAGTGTGAACAATAGTTTGGATCTAGATGTTTTGGGGATGGATACCTGTTGGAAATTTATGGAAGATGATAAATTATAAAAGAAGTGAAATATAACTTTGAAGAACACTTAAGAATACTTTAATTTCACTTGATTAAAATGATCCAAGTACAAGACTATTTATAGGACTCATAGGACACTTCTAGATCCACAATAATAATTACTACATGACCACATTCATGTACATGAACCAAACCATTACATGTTCCAAGACAATTCAAATACATTCATGTACTTAGATATCATCAATTCATGTACTAATATTAATTAAGATATTTCTTGAATAATCTAGAATATATTTGGTTTAGTTGCTAACAAGGCCTCCCGTAAACCAAATTTATTCTTCATAATGTCGTAAAACATTTTGATCTTCCGATTCCTTCAAACGCAAGAAACTCTTTTGTCATCTCCATTGATGTATATGACACAAATGCTTGAAGTTTCCATTTGTTCTTCTTGATCTTGCTTACTAGCTTCTCACATTTTACATGCTTGTATAATTTCTTCTCCATTTCACTATTTCTGAACTCATTTTGATCAAAATACTTCTCCATATTAACCCATTCAATACCTTCCACAACTTGAGTTTCTTTTTCTTGGTCTTACCATTTTCGACCTTTGGTTTTTCTGCTTCAACTTGGACTTTGTATATGATGTTTCTTTAGCGCTTTTGTGACTTGAACCTTTTGGCAACCTTCTTCCTTGTAAAAGTTCTGACAACAGCAGGATTAGATGATGTGACGTCCAATTGACTAGTAACTTCTGAGTGTGCACTCTTTTCTTCAACATCCTTATCCTCCAGCTCATTATTCAAATTTGTCACATTCTCTTCTTCCATCGCTTCACTCTCAGGTTCTTCTTTCTCAAAAGATGCTTTAATTATTGTGTCTTCAAATTCTTTATTTTCGACATGATCTATTTCCTTTTCTTCCCGACATATGTCTTCAAAGTCTTCATTTTTCTTTTCTTCTTTTTCTTCTTCTTCAACTTCATCAATTTCTTCTACAAGTTTCTCATCCTCTTCCAAAAACCAAGACTCTTTAGGTAACGATGAACCTTTATAATTCTTGCAAATCAATTCAAGCTCATTCCATAACTGAGATAGAGAATCAAAACTCGCAACACGCATCCAGACTTCTTCATGCATTACTCCTTGCAAAATCATCCTTGTTCTTTTTTCTTTCATTTCACGAACTTTTTCTGAAATACACTTTTTTGGATTTGCAATGACATCTTGCCATAAATTACATTCTCCAAGAAATACTCGAATCCTTATACTCCAAACATTGTCATTTGTGAACACTAATTTGGCACCAAACCTAGGAAACATCATTTTTTTTTTATAATTTACCTCACCAAAAATGCTATCAATATGACAACTTTTGTGACGTACTTCAACTCACAAACTTCTTTTTCAAATTTCTTCTCAACTAGCACCTTTGCTAGATTGAAGTCCGGAACTCTAACGCGCACACTTTGCACTCGCCCAAATGAACACTTCATGACCACCTCTCTTGGGTCGCCTACCTTTACTTCACTTTGGTTTAACCTTCTCTAAACCTTCGAATTAACCTTAGCTTTGATACCACTTGTTGGAAATTTATGGAAGATGATAAATTATAAAAGTGAAATATAACTTTGAAGAACACTTAAGAATACTTTAATTTCACTTGATTAAAATGATCCAAGTACAAGACTATTTATAGAACTCATAGGACACTTCTAGATCCACAATAATAATTACTACATGACCACATTCATGTACATGAACCTAACCATTACATGTTCCAAGACAATTAAAATACATTCATGTACTTAGATATCATCAATTCATGTACTAATATTAATTAAGATATTTCTTGAATAATCTAGAATATATTTGGTTTAGTTGCTAACAATACCCCATGTTGTCTTGATAATATCTAACATACCTATATTATAAAGCAGGAGAAGGAATTGACATATTTTGATGTCAACATATTTTTGAAACCTTTAACTTTCCTTTTTATTCTCGAGTTGTTTTTAGTTTCTCATTTCTACTTTTCTCTCCACACTTTTATTTTTGTTATTTTAAATCACACGTAGTGTGTGCAGGATTACCATTATTTATAAATGATTTGCTCCATATTCAAAAGTGTAAGTGTGGGTGTGGGTGGGGGGGTGGGTGGGGGGTGGGGGTGGGGCGGGTGTGGGTGTGGGGGGAGGGGAGGGGAGGGGAGGGGAGGGAGGGTGAACCAATTACATTATGGGATGCTCAACCTTACATTAATGCTACAATAGTTACAAAAATCAAATCTAATGGACCTCCAACTTAGGAAAAAAAATAAAGGCTTAAATATAAATTACTACCCTAAACTATAAGTCATATTCCACTTCGGTGATCCACCTTTCAATTTTGTCAATTAGATGATTGAACTTTCAATTTTTTCCACTTTGATTCAATTAAACTGTCATGTCACAATTTCTTGATGTGGCTTGAACATATGGCATCCCAATGCTGATGTGTAAAGAGAAGATTGATTTTATATTTAATTTAAATTATTTTACGAAATTACAAGGGCGAAAATGTAAAAAACCAAATAACTAGTTAAAAAAATATATATATATTATTCATGACCATCATTAACACCTAAATTTAATTAATTAATTAATTTAAAAGTAACTTTAAAAATTGTTAGTACCCATTTTATCAAACAGATTACATACCTTCAGATCATCCTAAAGTTTCCTAGCCGCCACCCCTTCAGATCTACCAAACTTTCTCTTCAAACCACTCTCCTCAGCCACCCTATCGAAATCATCCTAAAGCTTCCTCGTCGGGCCGCGCTTAACGGATTCTCTCTCACCACCTTCGCTTTCTTCATCTTCACCCACCAAAATCCACCGCCTCCTCTTAATTGCCAATGGAGCAGGCAACGGCGATGGAGACAACGACGCCTATGACGCTACCTTCAATGCAGCCTTGAAGGCGGAGGCGCGTGGAGTTTAGGCCGCCTATGGACTAGTAGGCTTCTTCACTCACAACATCAATGAATTCGAGGACCGAATCGTGGATCGACCCGCTCATCATTCAAATTAACGTCGCTTGTAGATTCGAGATTGGTAGGTCAGTCAGTAGAATCTTTGATGTAAAATCCTAGATCGATTGTGCTTAGAAAATAGCTTACAAAAATCACAATTCCCGATTTAAAAAGGGAGAAAATAAATAAATGAGAAGATGAAGACGAAGAAGCAGCAGCATATGTTTATTGTTTTGGTTTTGAGAATCTCTTACTTTTTATTTTGAATTTTTGAGATATATACATCATTTCCATATTTGATTCTGATTTTTGAAATGAATTATGTTATGTGGTTGTTGTTGCTATAATTTGTTGGGTGATCTTGAGAGGAGAAAATTAATGGGTTAAAATGGATTTGGGTGTGTAAAAATGGTATTGATGGTGGTGCGAGATAATGACGGTGGTGGGTGGTGGCTATGTGATGGTTTTGGTAATGATTTTCAATACATGTCCGTGCTGGTAGTTTCATCAATAAAAGGGTCCTACCCTTTTGATTTTTGTTTTTGTTTTTCCTTCTAATATGTATGTATGATTACTATTTTTCCTTTTTGAAAGTTTAAAATGATAAAATTTAAGTGAAAATAATTTATTTTTTGACACATCAAAACTAATATGCCACATGTTTGTGCCACATCATCAATTTGTGACATGACAGTTCCAATTGAATCAAAGTGGAAAAAATTAAAATTCAATCATCTAATTGATAAAAGTGGATCACCGAAGTGGAATATGGCATATAGTTTAAGATAGTAATTTATATTTAAGCCAAAAACAAATAATATGAAGCATTAATTTCAAATCCAGTAACAGAAGACAATAATAAGGACAAGAGACCATGCATGGGAAAGCATATTTTAATAACAAAACAAGTATAAAGGTACTCACTGTACATGTGACTGTTTTATCTACGTTGCAAAAGCTGCTGCCTTTGAGTTTCTAGTTCTTTTAAATTTTTATGAACAACTTGAACTTTAGTCGAGATATGTTCATTATGGCCCTCAACATCTTTCATAAGAGAAAGAAGCTGCTCCCTATATGCTGCACTTAGCCGCTTCTTAAGACGCAGCTCCGCAGTAAGCTCCTGAATTCTCTTATCTCTTTCATCCTACAACGATCATCATGCAAACAGAAACACCATTTTAAGAAAACCAAAAGAGGATAAGGAAGTAAAGTAATAACGGGAACTAACATAGAGAGAGAGAACTTAAATTGGTTGTTAGTTACCTAAGTTATTAAAGAAGACAATAATTCCAGACATTGGTACCATCAGACAACAAGAGAATGGTATGTACAGTACAAACTAAGAAAACAGTTCAGTTTCTCTATATACTTTCCCTTTCCTTCTTATTTATGGATAATCCTCTATCAGCCTCTTTCATTCTTCCTTTCAATTATTCACCGAGTGTGTGCATAAGTTTATGTATATTTATACGTATACGTGTGTGTAGATATATATAAATCGATCCTAGAGGAAAAAACGGCCGTGCAGACTAAATATTGGGCGTCCTATTTAAGTTTTATAGATTCTGCATATCGCCCTATTTACCTCATTAGTAAAATAGTAACTAAACTGGGATTGGGAGGGGTTCCTAGATGAACAATTGACTGTGCTGACTAGAGATTAGGCAAACAAATACATTCAAGAATCAAATAGCATCTTATTAAGTTTAATTGATTATGCATGCCGCCCTATGTACCTAATCAGTAAGTAAAATCAACTGGAGGGACTAAAAATAATATTAATACAAACAAAAATACTTTGGACCAAAATTACCAATCAAAAAAGTAATGTAACAAATAATCATAACAAGTAATAAGCAAATAAACTTGAAGCCCAGGCCCCATGCATCAAAGTCTTCCTTGACATTTCCAGACTAGAAACTTTATGACGCCTCTACAGCTCTACCCTGGCATATATTGAAGGCAAAGCATTAAAGGAGCCGTAGAATTATTCAATCATTTATTGTATAACATATAAAATTACTTGAAAAGAAAAAGGGAAAATAGGCTAAAATTAGCCACCTAGCTATGCCTGATGAAATAATATTGAGGAAACCAAATGCAAATACTCAGCTTGATGTTAAAACTTTTTAGTAAAAAAATGGATGTTTCTGAGTAATAATGTACGGTGGAATACTTACATATGTTGGACGTCGTTTGGGCAATGCAACAGATAGGGAATGATTATGGTCCTGCACAAACTTTCTAACAACCCACCTTCCAGGTTTCTCTCTCTTCACTAGAATCATTGCTGTGCAACCTTCCCGCCGCCTGTCTCGCTTTTGAATTGAAACAGTCTCTGCTTTTTGATTATCAGAACTGCCTTTACATCCTAGTCCACGGGAAATAATTGATCCATCACGCTCTGATTTGCGGGACGATAGAACACGAGTAACAAATCCTACCCTTCCAGCATATTCATCATAAAATGTTCTCGCGGCTTCTTCTGATTCAAAAAGCATACCCTCCTGTGGTTCTTGATTTATGTCAGATTCACATAAAGTCAATTCTATTCCTGCAGAAGTTTCTATTGCCCCAGTGCCATCAACGGATGGAGTTTGTGTATCCACTGAAATAGAAGTTAAATATATGATCTCTAATTTGGAGAAAACAAAACCATTGAAAGAACAAAAATTGTATGAGAAAGTAATAGTCAAAAGTGTGCCTTCATTAACATAACTACCATTTTCAAATATAGTTTATAACATTAAAAAGGGAAATAAAAGTGAAAGTTACCAAGTTATTTGCACAAATGAGCTTCTTCAACCGTGCACACACAAACTGACTAGATAGAAAGGAATCACCGAATAATTTCCCAGCACCAAGTAAGAAAACAGTTAACACGTCTTTCTTAGTTTTAAAATGGACGGAAAAGGATGGAAAAAGGGACAAAAAATGCAACTTTTCTACCAAATTCTCTTGTTTTTGAGTTTTTTAATGAACAAAAAGAAAAAAAAAAAGGAAGAAAAAGGTAGGACATAAAATAAAATTAGAAGAAAAAGAGAATACTAGGCACTTTTCTTGCCAAACTTTTTCATCTAAAAATGAATGTAAATAACATAACCAAATCTTTTATAATCCCTGTTATACTCTCCATATATAAACACAACAAAAGTAATATAAGGGTCAAAATAGTACTCCAAATGTATGACTTAAGTTTTCTTTCCTTTTCCTTTATAAACTCAGTGACAAAATGAACGAAAAACTTATATATTCTTTTCTTATTTATCCTACTTTAAGATTTTCATTGTTTTATTTTCAGTAACAAACTCAAGAACTAAGTGCAAAAGTCAGTAAAATATAGAGGACATTTTTGGAGCAAGAAAATATTTACAAAATTCTAAACTGAAAACTTCCTTCATCTCCAAAAAGGTCCCCATTTAAAATTATAAAAGAAAAATTACTTTAACAAGGATTGCAACTTACATAAAAACCTTTTCCTGGGAAATCCTATAAGGGAAACACTCATAGTTTCAAACATAACAAATAATAAATGTTCTGCAATAAGAATTTGAGAACTTTTATCCTATTTAGTCAAATGAAACAATAAAAATTAGGTTTTTAAGATCACTGTTTCATTCATAATCAGATCCCCAATTTGGAATTCCTACACAATGTCAAAAGGGAAACAAACAATTGATTATAGAAAAAGCATCAACTGAGGTAAGCCCAAAGTTGCTATTGAGATTACTTATTTTTATTTCTTACATCTACCTATTTAATATCATGCAGCATTTTCTTCAGGTTTCAGCTTAAAAATGAACTTTTTTCTATTTTCCCTGTCCCAAAATTTAGGAAATTTCAATTTCAGATAACATAAATGACCATTGATCAATGATTGTTGAATTTTAGGGCTTTTTAATTCAATGAAGATATACAATCAATATATCAATATATATATATAAACATATATATATATATATATATATATAGAGAGAGAGAGAGAGAAAGAGAAAGCAGTAAAATTGAGGGCTTACTGAAATTGAAGCTTGAAAGTTGTAGAATTGTCGAATGCTTATGGGTTTGTATCGCCTGTGTTTCTGGACGGTAAAGCAAAAGGGCGAAGGTGTTATACTTGAAGGGGAAAGGATACGTGGCATACATTCATTGGCTACAATCAAGATCCTTGATTGACAATTTACTCATATTGGCACACACAATCTGTGTGACCGTCTGCTTATTTCTTTTATTTTGTTTTATTTTTATAATATAATATATGTATTTACATACCATATATACAAATGATATTATATAAAGAGTACTTATAACGACAGATTTTTTATTATATATGATTTGTGAACCGTCATACAATTTAATAACTATGATTTAATGACGAAACCTGTAAGACCTCAACTTATTATTAAATGAAATCAATTTTCTATTTATTATTTTGAAATAAGAAGTACGATTTGATTAATGTGGTTAGTTATAGGTAAAATATTGTAAATATTTCAAATAAGCAGTGGTTATAAAATATTCATTTTATCTAATATTCATTGTTGTTTATAAATATTCGCATAACCAATAATGACACATATGTACTTACCTATAACTGGAGAAGAAACGACAAAGATAAGTTTCTATTATAAATAATTCACAGAATATATCAAGTATAATCTTGTTAAATATCGTGGTTAAAATACAAGAAGACACCAAGATCGCACCAATTATTGATTCTTACGTAGAAGCACACTACTAATTAATTACGGTAAATTATCGCTTAATATTTTATTTCATCGATTCAATAATCACAAGGCTGATATTTTATATTATCATTATTTCAATAATTGTCCTTACACGATTTTTTCTTTATCGAATCAATAATTCATATTATTTGAATAATATTATTAGATAAAGATTATTGCAAATGCCTGTAAAGTTCGTCTAATGAGATTTTGGCCACCTAATTACGCCAAGAAGTTTAGAAATCCTTATCGAAAGCCTCTTTCCTTTAACTAGTCTAGTTATTTATATCATGATTCTCGTAATATTATTTGTGAATAATTAATTATTGATTTATATGATAAAGGAATATATTCATTTTATGTGGATATAGATGGAGAAAATTTTAAAGTGACAATTGTTGAAAAATCGATATTTTATCTTTTCTCGATAAAATAATTCATTTAAATATATTATTATATTTTAATAATATAATAATGGTGATATTTTTATAATGAATGTGGGATATATGAATATATGAGGAGGAAGAATATTTTTGTTATAAAAGTTGTTTAAAACATGTTAAACATGTATCATGCTACATTTCTTGATCAAATTTGATTATAAACAGAAAATCGTCTGTGATGTGGATTTCTTCAATTTCTGCTTGAAATTTGGAAAAACTTTCTTCTCAGAAAGTTGTAGAGAATTAAATTTCCTATGGAATAGACATAAAATTTGAATTTTTCTGATAAAAGGACTATTTATTATGAATTATTGAAGTTCTGAAGTTCCAGAATAATTAATTTTTGAAGTTTATAATATTTTAATTAAGAAAAACGTTGTTCTTATTTATTGTGGGTGGGTGGTGATGTTGTGGGTTTGGTGGTGTGTGCGAGAAGTTAAGAAATATTATATTAATATTATATTAAATTTTCTGTTTTAGTGTTCTAAGCATTTTCCTATAAATAGGGTGCTTAGGTTAGAATTGAAAATCACACAAGAAACTGAAGTTTTTTTCTCTCTATATTATCGAGCGTATTCTTGTGAGTATTTTGATACTTTGAGTGTTCTTTATATGTCAAAGTTTCTTCATTATATATCCTATATTCCAAATGTAAGTACTATTCTTTTCGAGGTAAGGATGTTATTTTTTTTAAATGATATTATTTCTTCTAATATCATTATGCTGTATATTAGTAAGATTTTCTTGTGAAATTCTTGTTTTTAGTGTCGGGATTACTATTCATGATACTCTGACTATTCACGATATCTGACACTTATTCACTTAATATATCACTATTCACGTAAAAATTAAATTTTTATTTTTATCCAAAATATCTATTATGGATACTTGCTTTGATTGTATCCATGTTTTGATCATTCTTGAATATTACTCCATTATGATTATTTATGAAGTATTTTTGAACTCGAATTGTTTAAAGTACGAAATCCTTAATATTTGTTCTTTTGTTTCAATCGATTCGCTTTTCTTTAAAATATTTTTCATCATCCTCACCCTAAATGATGATATTATCAATATCTTCATTGATGTGAAAAGATGAATGAATTTTTGATGAATATCTTTGGCCCGTAGTGCAGATGAACAGTGTTGAGATGAATACTTACTAAATCGATGAATATCTTTGGCTGTAGTGCAAAAGATGAATATTTGATTCAAGATGAATATTGATTGATGTTACAGTGGATAAAATATTGATGATGAAATTTTAAATTCATAGATTATAGTAGATTTCATTCTCACGTAACTCTTCTATGAATTATTATTTTCATTATGAATATTGATCCGAAACTTGTTGTCTATTGTATTTTATCGATTTTTTCCTCGTTGAAGACTAACGATAATTTATTCTATATTATCTTAGTTATAATATTTTTACCGGGCTAGTTGAGCTCACCCTTTCCTTTTTGTTCCATTTTTCTTCTTCTCGTGAGGCGAGAATGTAAATGAGTACTAGCTCAAAGGTGTGGAATGATGATTCTAGAAGTTGTTTTAGTAGTCCTCACTATTTTATAAAATAGTGTATCAATAATTGTAATGAGGACTTATTTGAGTGTGTATTGTCTAGATGACAATATTTGTATTTAAACTCACAATTTATGTGTTGTCGTATTTACACGACAATCAGATTAATAAAGTTGTAGTTATTTCGTACCATGTTGTTGACAAACCTCGTAATGGGTGATGTATACCTATTTTGGGGCGCCACGGTTGGTATCGTAGCTTAGGAATATGATCTCCTCAAGCGAGATCGGGAAATAGAACTAGGAGGGAGAGACGAGTAAATCCTTTCGCTAAGTGTATCCTACCTAAGCTTATTTGTTAGTTGGTCAAGATATAGGGATATTATGTGATATGTTGATTTCCTTAATTAACCCTTGCTTTTATGGCGATTTGAGAATGGCAATCCGAGAATGTTAACAATGGAGCAAATGAGACCGTGGAGACACCTTTACCCACCAACGAGGAGAACGTGCAACAGTCGGGCAATGTTCTCCCGTGAAACAACACCAATGGCGATGATGAACGACGGATGTTTAGAAGTTTTTTGCAGTTCATGCAAAATCAGACGAGGGAGACTCGTGTACAAAATATTGGTGGAAATGATAGCAATACACGGTTTGTCATGGCCAAGCAGTTCAAAGAGTTGGGACCATCAGAATTCTGGGGAAAGCCAGATCCGATTAAGGCGGAGACGTGGGTCAAGCAAATTACCAAGATATTCGACGTCTTGGGTTGCACAGAGGAACAGAAGGTTCCATTTGCAACTTTTATGTTCCGTAATGAGGCAGATTACTGGTGGGAATCTGTGAAGCGTACCCATCTAGCCGCACTTAGCATGTCTTGGGAGACGTTTCAGAAACTGTTCAATGATAAGTACTTTCCTTAAAGTATTCGTCATATAAAGGAAGTGGAGTTTATTAGACTGGAACAAAATAATATGATGGTATCTGATGAGTGAGTTTTATACTCATAATTGAGTGCGTTTAAGCTTAATCTTTTGGTTTATTTTAAGTGTTTGTGTCTATTCATTCATGTTTTACGTTGTTTTGTAGGAATTGGGACAAAAGTTACTTGGATCGACGTTTGGGGTGGCTAGATTCGCGCTTTTACCTTGCCATTTACACAAAGCAGCTCACTTCAGAGCCAATTTGAGTATTTCTCTGACCTTATTTCGAAATACTTAAATAATGAAAGTTGTATATATATCGCTCTCTTTCCGAACATTTTGAATCATCAAAATCGAGTTCGGAAGAAGAAGTTATGGCCATTTTCCCAAAGGACGCCGGAGAGAAAAATTTCGAAAAGTGGCCAAAGCCGGGCACCCATTTCAAAGCCTATGCTCAAAAGAAGGCGCTTAGGGAAGTAGATGTTATTGTACCGTGCTCAAATACCGGGAAGAGTTTGGTGAGGCTTAGACGCGCTTTTGGAGCGAATTTTGACACCTTTTTGACTCCAAATTGATTGGGTTTTCCTAAGCTAAAATTGACTCAGAACTCTAAATACATGATGTAAGGCATAAAATAAGGGAGATTACATAGATTATCTTAGATAAAACACTCTATTAGATTAGAATATAAACCCTAGTTCTTAATTAGCCATTGGAGATCAAGCAAATCAAGAAAATCAAGATCAAGAGTAAAGAGCAAGAGCAAGAGGGGAGCATCAGATTTGGTTGACAAATGATTATATTCTCTTCTCTTATCATACTTTTATCTTTTAATGTCTATTCAGTTGTGAATTCTTGCTTTTAATTCATTAATTATGAACTAACTCTTTTATTAAGATTTCAATTGAACTTTTTATGGCTATAAATTAGTTATTTGATTTATTCCAATTATTCGTGTTGAAGTGAATTGTTTATCTTGCCTTGCATTTATTGATTAATTATTTGGCCAATAATTACCTTGTTACTCTAGAAGGAATTGAAAGAGGAATTCTAGGGTTAGAACTGGGCATGATATCATGTGACTTAGTTATTTGCATAGTGAATAATTAGGTTTGTGAATTGAATGGAAATATCTGTTCACCGCATGTAACAAATAAGGAATTGGAATTGAAAGAGTTTAATTCAATTATTTTGCATAGGAATATAGCAAGATTAATCTGGATTAAATAAAAGTCAATTGATCTCTTGAAAAGGGACTTTTAGCATTTGAGAATTCCTTTTAACAATTCAATAGGCATAATAATTGGGATAGTTGGATAATTGGTTTATAGTTCATAATTGGGGATATTGAAGTCTTAACCTTTATTTATTTGAATTCATTTATTAAGCAATTCAGTTTAATTAGTTAATTTAGTTTTCTTAATTAGAAAAATCACAATTTGCAATTGTTTAAATAAAATTGATTTGGTTAAGAGTTAGTATTTGGTAATTTTTATTAAATAATTCCTCAGTGAAACGATACTCTACTTTCACTTTATTACTTGTTGACCGATCAGTATACTTGCACGTATTCATTGATAAATCAATTATCCAACTATCCCAATTATTATGCCTACTGAATTGTTAACAGGAATTCTCAAATGTCAAAAGTCCTTTTCCAAGTGATCAAATGACTTCTATTTAATCCAGATTAATCTTGCTATATTCCTATGCAAAAACAATTGAATTAAACTCTTTCAATTCCAATTCCTTATTTGTTATATGCGCAGAACAAATATTTCCATTCAATTCACAAACCTAATTATTCACCATGCAAATAACTAAGTCACATGATATCATGCCCGCCTAAACCCTAGAATTCCTCTTTTCAATTCCTTCTAGAGTACCAAGGTAATTATTGGCCAAATAATTAATCAATAAATGCAAGGCAAGATAAACAATTCACTTCAACACGAATAATCGAATAAATCAAATAACTTATTTATAGCCATAAAAAGTTCAATTGAAATCTCAATAAAAGAGTTAGTTCATAATTAATGAATTAAAACCAAGAATCCACAACTGAATAGACATTAAAAGATAAAAGTATGATAAGAGAAGAGAATATATCTATTGTCAAGAACTGATGCTCCCTCTTTCTTCTTCTTCGCTTCTTCGATCTTCAAAGGTTCTTCAATTTGCTTCAATCTCCAATGGCTAATTAAAAACTAGGGTTTATATTATAATCTAATGGAGTGTTTTATCTAAGATAATCTATGTAATCTCCTCTTATTTTATGCCTTACATCATGTATTTATAGGTTACAAGTCCAATTTTTAGCTTAGGAACAAACACAATCCAATTTAGAGTCAAAAAGGTGTCAAAATTCACCCCCAAAATGCGTCTAAGCCTCACCAAACTCTTCCTCAAAGATCGGGTACTCTGCAACAAGAACATCTACTTCCCTAGCGCCCGGCCACCGGGCATAGGCCTGAAATGGGCGCCTGACGCCGCCACTTTTTTTTTTGGAAATTTTCATTCACGCCCTTTGGGAAAATGGTCATAACTTCTTCGTTCGAAATCCAATTTCGATGATTCAAGATGTTTCAGAAAGAGGAGACGTAGATTTACAACTTTCATTCTTTAAGGTTTTCAAAATAAGGTCCAGAGAAATACTCAAATTGGCTCTGCAGTGACTACTGTGTAAATGGCAAGCCGAAAACGCGAATCTAGCCACCCCAAACATCGATCTAAGTAACTTTTGTCCCAATTCCTACAAAACATCGTAAAACATGCATGAATAGACACAAACACTTAAAATCAACTAAAAGATTAAGCTCAAACGCACTCAATTATGAGTATAAAACTCACTCATCAGTATCCCAGTACGAGGTGAAGTTTGTAGAATTATCCAGGTTTGCACCTCATTTGGTGGAGAATGAGGAACGTATGACGCGAATGTTTCTGAGAGGTTTGAAACCCGACATACGTCAATATCTCATTTCTCATAAATTTTCTCTCTATTCAGATGTTGTCAACAGGGCTCAATTATTAGAGCGAGATGATTAGCTTATATTATTGTCTAGTTGAATACTTTGTAATAAGAAATTCTTTATGAAGAATCATGTAATCGAACCTTAATAATTATGATATATAACATCTTTTACTTTTGCAACCGTGTTTTCTTACATATATAGATGTAATTTAGAATCTTCAATCTAGTTTAAGATCCTCGAACTATTTATCTAAGTGAGTGTATTGATAATATGGATCGCTCATGTTGTTAATACTCTGGATTTCAGATAAATAAGTACTATCGATACGATAGTGTAATTTGCATGACATAGACTATACATCTGAGTGAGGGTATTGGTAATATGGACTGTTCATGTTATTAATGATACTCTGAATTTCAGCAGATAGATATATACTATTCATAGATACAATTCATATATCCAAGTGAGGGTATCCAAACACAGTAATAGTTCTCTTGAAAATTATCATGAGTACGTTCAACCGAGGGATCACAACCAGGATCATACCAGTGACATCATTCATCAGAACAACGATAACCAGTGGAGAAAGAAAATTACGGACAAAAATGGTAACCACTGGTGGTAATCATGGCCATGAAAATAGAAGAAGCGAGTCCTGGGAGATTTTAAAAGAGGAGATTCAACAATGACCATGTGAAGACGCCAAGACCAAAGAAAGAATCGGGTTCTAAGGGAGGAGAACGACCACCGGTCATATGCTATAAATGCGGGAAAGAGGGACATATTAGCCCAAACTGCCCACAACAGTTCAAGGTATGTTATAATTGTGGAAAAGAAGGACATATCGCTCGAGATTGTACAATAGGGAAACCAAGTCCAGCGGGGATGGTGATTCAAAAGGCTGTTCCAGAAAAGTCAAAGTCAACGGTTCCTGGAAGAGCGTTTGTCATGACTGGTCAAAATGTGAGAAACCCAAACGAGATGATCACGGTAAGCTAATCATAAATTCTCAAAGTTTATACCTTACTAGATACTCTGGTATACCCATTCATTTATCTCTCCCGCTTGTGCTCAACGCTTAAACTTAACTCCGGAGAAATTAGACTTTGACCTATCTCGTGGAGACTCAGCTAGAGACACTTTTATTACATCCAATCGCTTATAAATCTTGTTTGATCCAAGTTGGCACCATCACATTACCGTCAATTTTATCTCTTTAAAGATACTTGCTTGTGATGTGATTTTAGGGATTGATTAGTTAACTACTCATCAAGCCAAAATTGATTATTTTTGTAAGGTTGTTAGTTTTCATATTCCTAACCAACCTGTTGTATTTAATTCAAGCAACTAAACCACTAAAATCAATCACCGCCATATCAAGTCATAAAGCTATTCGCTTATTGAAAAACGGATGTCAAGTCTTTCTTAGCCCATGTTATGGATTTGAATAAAGACACGCTTGATTTGAATAATATTCCCTGCTGTTAGTAAATTTCCGACGATTTCCTAAAGAACTTCCTCCTGCCTACCCTTAGTAACGTGAAGTTGAATTCTTTATCGACCTTAAACTCCGTACAAAGCCCATTTCTAAAACCCCATATCGAATGGCTCCTATTGAACTTCGTGAGTTAAAGGTTCAACTACGGAGTTGTTGACACGGTTTCATTCGCCCCAGTACATCTCCTCGGGGTGCTCATATTTTATTTGTAAAGAAGAAAGACGAAAGTATGAGACTTTGTATTGACTAACGGAATCGAACCATGTCACCATCAAGAATAGGTATCTGCTACCTCGCATCGATGATGACCTGTTTGACCGCCATAAGCAAGCACAATTCTTTTCAAAGATAGATCTTTGTTCGGATATCATCACCAAGATTAGAACCGAGGATAATCCAAAGACTACCTTCGTAACTCCCCAGACGCGCATTATGAATTCTTAGTCATGTCTTTTGATCGACTAATGCTCTTACTGGCTTTCATGGATATGATGAACCAAATATTCAAGGAATATTTGATCAGCTTCATTGTTGTCTTTATTGATGACATCCTCATATATTCCAAAAGTCGTGAAGATCATGAGCACCATTTGAAGTCGGTACTCCAAAGGCTTCAGAAAATAAGTTATATGCCAAGTTGAAGAAATGCGAGTCCCGGCTTGAGGAAGTAGCATTCCTTGGGCACGTGGTGTCAAAACATGGAGTATCTATCGACCCAACAAAGATCAAGCAATACAAAGTTAGGAGCAAACCAAGACGATAATGACCAAGTACGTAGCTTTCGGGCTTAGCCGGTTATTATCGAGATTTATGGAAGGATTTTCTTGAATCGCTACTCCATTAACTCACCGACTCGAAAGGTACAAAATTGTATGGAGCGAGGAATGCGCGAGAAGAATTTTCAAGAGCTTAAGAGGAGACTCATTTCGCAGACTGCTTTGACAATACCATCTAGTTCGGATGGATTTGTTATCTACAATGATGCTTCAGCAAAAGGGTTAGGTGTGTTCTCATGCAACATGGGAAAGTCATAGCCTATACCTCGCGACAACTTAAAGAATATGAGAGGAATTATCCTATTCATAATCCGAGTCATGCGAGTCATTTTCGCGCTAAAGATCCGGAGGCACTATCTATATGGGGAGAAAGTGGAGATATATTCAAACCATAAAAGCCTCAAATATTTCTTCACCCAAAAGGAACTCAACACGTGGCAACGACGCTGGCTTAAGCCGTTGAAAGACTACAACCATACCATTCAATACCATCCTCGAAAAGTGAACGTGGTAGCTAACGGCGCTGAAAGTAAAGATCATACGCTGAACGAAAAGCGATGTTGTCAACACAAAGGCCCATTTTGTGTGATTTACAAAATATGAAGATAGAATTCAAGACTCGGGGACCCATGCAATGATATCAAGTATACGACAGAACCAACTTTAATTGATAAAGTTAAAGTTGCTCAAGCCAATGTAATCTTGAAGATGCGATGCGTATGAAGAAGGTGCTATTCCAGAAGTGAGAATCGATGAAGAAGGAATACTTTGAGTCCACTCCAGACTTTGTGCTCCTAACGACTCTGATTTGAAATACAAGATCATGATGGAGGCACACAATACATCATTTGAAATCCATCTCGAAGTACCAAATGTATCGTGATCTTCACATACATTTTGGTGGAATAATATGAAGAGAGAGATCGCAAAGTTTATCTCGAGGTGTTTAACTTGTCAACGGTAAAAGCGAGAGCATCAAGTGCCAAAGGGTCCATCAGCAACCACTTAAGATTCCGAAATGGAAGTGGGAACACATTACCACGGATTTTTTACGGTCTTCCCATAGTTTCTCAAGGCATAGATGCGATTTGGGTTATCATTGATAGATTAACTAAGTCCGCTTCATTTCTTGCCGATACGGAGAATTATTCCTCGAACGCCTTGCTCAGATGTACGTAAATGAGATTGTGAGATTGTATGGCATGCCAAGATCCATAGTTTCTGGATCGTGACCTAAGATTCACTTCACGATTTTGGGGTTAGCTTGCAAAAAGCTATGGGCACGGATTTCATTTACGATTTAGTTCTAAGATACCATCCTCAAACCAGACGGACAATCGTAGAGGACTATTCAAACTCTTGAAGATCTATTAAGACTCTATGTCCTAGACTTCAAAGGAGTTGGGATAAATATTTACCTTCGTGGAATTCTCCTACAACAACAATAGCTTATCGTGCAAGTATAGGTGTGGCTCCATTCAAGCATTATATGGACGTAAAGTGTCGCTTCCAAAGATGTTGGGATGAGGTCAGTGAAGCAACATTGTTGGAACTAGAGTTGCACGTATTACTACAAAAAAGATCCAAATGATTCGACAACGATACAAACCAAGATAATGATCGATAAAAGAGTTATGCGGATCTTCATCGAAAGGACGTGAAATTTAGTGTCAGGGATCATGTATTGTCATGTGTAGTAGCTCCATGGAAGGGAGTTACAAGATTTGGGAAAGAGAAAAAGCTCAATCCATGATTTATCGTCCATTTCAGATTCTCGACCGAGGAAGGAAATGTAGCCTATGTACTCGCTAAGCTTCCTCAAAGCATGTCTCGTGTTCATAATGATTTTCACATATCCGTGTTCGTAAATATGTGAAAGACCCGAACCACGTTATCGAAGTTAGAACCGAGACGAGATAGTCAAGACTTAACGTCACGAGGAGGTACCTCACAAGATCTTGGATAGGAAGGAGCATGTCTTATGTACAAAGGTCATACCACAAGTCAAAGTTTTGTGGAGGAACCATGCTATTGAGGAAATGACTTGAGAGTTAGAAACGAAAATGAAAGCGAGGTATCCTCACCTTTTTGAAACACCAGGTACGTACGTCAATTTCGTGGACAAAATTTCATAAGGAGGGGAGGTTGTAAGACCCCAACTTATTATTTAATAAAATTGAATTTCCTCTATTTATTATTTTGAAATAGTAAGGGTTGATTTGATTAATGTGGTTAGTTATGGGTAAAATGCGAAAATATTTCAAATAAGCAAGTGGTAATAAAATATTCATTTTTATCGGAGAATATACGTTTGGTCGTGGAATATTCTTGTTGTCGGGGAATATTCGTACGACGGCGCAACCTTGTGTGGGCCCCATAACGGAAAGTGATTGGATGAAGAAAACGACAAGTATAAGTTGGTTATAAATAATCTACAGAAGTTGTTACCAAGTATCATCGCTTGGAATACCCTAAAGGTTAAAACATAAGAAGACACGGTATCGCACCAATTATTGATTCTTACGTAAGAAGGCACTACTCAATAATTGTTACAAAGAATTACTGCTCAATATTTTATTTTATCGATTCAATAATTGTCATTGATATTTTATATTATTGTTGTTTCAATAATTGTCATTACACAAAGATTTTCCTTTATCAAATCAATAATTCATATTGTTTGAATAATATTATTAGATAAAGATTATTGGCAATGTCTAGAAAGTTCTCGCCTAAGGAGAGGTTTGGTCACCTAATCATGCGCCAAGAAGGAGAAATCCTTATCGAAAGCCCCCTTTCCTAGAACTACTTCCGGTTGTTTATATTGTGATTCTATAATATTATTTGTGAATAATTAATTATTGATTTATATGATAAGGAATATATTCATTTTATGTGGATATAGATGGAGAAAATTTTAAAGTGACAATTATTGAAAATTGATATTTTATCTTTTCTCGATAAAATAATTTATTTAAATATATTATTATATTTTAATAATATAATAATGGTGATATTTTTGCAATGAATGTGGGATATATGAATATATGAGGAGAAAGAATATTTTTATTGCAAAAGTTGTTTAAAACATGTTAAACATGTCTCAGGTAGCCCATTTCTCGATCGAAATTTGATTATAAATTGTGAAATCATCTGTGATTCTGATTTCTGTCAATTTATGTTTGGAATTTGAAAAACTTTCTTCCGCAGTTGTAGAGAATTAAATTTCCTATGGAATGGACATACGATTTGAATTTTTCTGATAAAAGGGCTATTTATTATGAATTATTGAAGTTCTCAAGTTCCTAATAATTAATTTTTGAAGTTTATAATATTTTAATTAAGAAAAACGTTTTTCTTATTTATCATGGGTGGGTGGTCGATGTTGTGGGGTAATTGGTGTCAAGAGGAAGTTAAGAAATTAAATATAAATATTATATTATAAATTTTCTCGCTTTGTGTTCTAAGCATTTTCCTATAAAATAGGCTGCTTAGGTTAGAATTGAAAATTACACCGTAAATCAAAGTTTTTTCTCTCTCTATATTATCGAGCATATTCTTGTGAGTATTTTTATACTTTGAGTGTTGCTATAGGGTGCAAGTTTCTTCAAATAAGATATATCCTATATTCCAAATGTAAGTACTATTCTTTTTCGAGGTAAGGGATGTTATTTTTTTTAAAATGATATTATTTCTTCTAATATAATTACGCCGAATATTGGTAAGAATTTTCTTGTGAAATTTTGTCTTTTAGTGTCGGGTTACTATTCACGATACTAACACTATTCACGATATACTGATACTATTCACTTAATACATCACTATTCACGTAAAAATTAAATTTTCATTTTTGTCCAAAATATCTATTATGGATACTAGCTTTGATCAGTATCCATGTTTTGATCATTCTTGAATTTTACTCCATTATGATTATTTATGAAGTAATTTTGAACTCCTGATTGTTTAAAGTACGAAATCCTTAATATTTGTTCTTTTGTTTCACTCGATTCGCTTTTAAAAATATTTTTCATCATCCTCAAAATGATGATATTATCAATATCTTTGGCCCTAAAGCAAAAGATGAATGAATTTTTGATGAATATCTTTGGCCCAGAGTAAAAGATGAATGAATTTTTGATGAATATCTTTGCCCAGTAGTGCAAAGATGAACGTGTTGAGATTTAACACGACCAATCGATGAATATTTTCGCCTATAGTGCAAAGATGAATATTTGATTCAAGATGAATATCGATTGATGTTATAGGGATAAAATATTGATGATGGAATTTTAAATTCATAGATTATAGTAGATTTCATTCTCTACGTAACTCTTCTATGAATTATTATTTTCATCCGCGAATATTGATATGAAACTTCATTGTTCATTGTATTTTATCGATTTTTTCTCGTTGAAGACTAAAAGATAATTTGTTCTATATTATCTTAGTCATAATATTTTTTTGCGGCTAGTTGAGCTCACCCTTTTCCTTTTTGTTCCATTTTTCTTCTCGTGAGGCGAGAATGTAATGATAGTACTAGCTCGGGGTAATGGAATGATGATTCTAGAAGTTGTTTTAGTAGTCCTCACTATTTTGTAAAATAGTGTATCAATAATTTTAATGAGGACTTATTTGAGTGTGAATATTGTCTAGACGATAATATTTGTATTTAAACTCACAATTTATGTGTTATCGTATTTTGCACGACAATTGTATTAATAAAGTTGTAGTTGTTTCTGTACCATGTTGTTGACAACTCAGAATGGGTGATGTATACCTATTTTGGGGGCGTCACAGAAACCATTGCTATAGCCCAAAAAATCGTTGCCATAACCTATTATGTAATACACAGCTGTGTACATACATTTTTCCCTATATATATATAGTTCGGATCAGGTCCGGACATCCAGACGGCACTAAAATGCAAATTTTTTTTTGCTTTTTTTTAAAACAACTAAAAAAAATAATAAAATTGTATGGAACTGAAATTTTTCCAGAATACAATGTTTTGGGTGTGATTTGGATACATATAACAAAACAGGACACTGTATTGTGGAAAAATTCCAGTTCCATAAATTTGACGCCCCCAAAATAGGTATACATCACCTATTCTGAGTCGCCAAATGTGACGCCCCCAAAAATAGGTATACATCACCCATCTTGAGTCGCCAAATACATGGTACATAAATCAAATACAACTTAATTATACAACTGTAGTGTAAAATACAACAAAACATAAACTGAGAGTTTTAATAAGAATATTGTCATCTAGACAATACCCACACTCAAAGGAGTCCTCATTACATTTATTATCGCACTATTTTATAGAATAGTGAGGACTACTAATGCTAACATCCTCGACCATCTACCCTTTCCCCGACTCGTCCCAAATTTATTCTCTCATTCCTCAAGAGAACAAAGGAAAGAAAGGTGAGCTCAACTAGTCCAAAGAAGAAATATTATGACTAAGATAATGCGTAATAAATTATCATTAGTCTTTAACAATGTTAAACCGATAAAAAATACAATAGACATCAAGTTTAATCAAGAAGCGGAACAAGCAATCCATTAGAAAGAGTCAAGTAGAGAATAAAATCTACTATCTTCTATGGTTTAAAAAGTGTTTTCATCAATTTTATCACCGAGACTCACTTTTAATAAATAAACCACATCATCTAATCATCCCTATATTACGGGCCAAGGATATTCATTAAATCATCAATGGTCATGACTATACCGAAAATCCTCGGTCATAATCATACCAAAAACCCGGCCCATCAATGCATTACATGTGCCATCGATGACTTTTACCATATCATTTATAACATTACAGTGTCATAATTATACCGAATGATCCCCGGTCATAATCATACTAAGTCCATCTACGCACGTAAGCC
The DNA here is from genome assembly GCA_020205615.1 of Panax quinquefolius. Taxonomy (NCBI): domain Eukaryota; kingdom Viridiplantae; phylum Streptophyta; class Magnoliopsida; order Apiales; family Araliaceae; genus Panax; species Panax quinquefolius. The sequence continues at coordinate 51,525,673 of CM035173.1, forward strand.
AAAGATGACTTTCATTATAATATAAGTATTGGAGGATGATGACAATGACATAATAATTCAATAAAACAAGTTTAAGAATTAATTTATCCAGAATTAATAACGCCCAAATTGTCAACACGATACTTCTTTGTGGAGTAAAATTCAAGAATGCTCAGAAGAATATTTTCATGAAAAGATACTGGATGAAGCGCAAATATCAAGGATATTCCATTAATTTCATGGAGTATAAAGCCAAAATTTTAACCAACTGAGTATAATAGAGTATATAAAACTGCAAATGGATTTTCACCACCATGCAGAATCCACGCATACAGATTATTTTTATAATTTAATAAGGAATGAATACAAAGGATCATTCACCATGCATGTGGTAATCCACATGATAAAAGTTATTCCAATGTAATAATAAAGAATGGAATAATGTAAGATTCACCATGCATGCGATAGATCGCATAAGCATGTGTTATTCCCAATGTAATAATAAATAATACGTACTTCAGTCCCATGAGAACGCATACGCATAACATACGATATTCAATGTAATAATAAATAATGGAACCAGTCCCACCAGAAACGCATTATAATGATATTCCAATGTAATAATAAATAATGGAACCAGTCCCACAGAACGCACGCATGTGATATTCCGACGTAATAATAAAGAATGAAATAACTGTGTCTAATGCGAATTTGACCGACAAAGTGATATTCCAAATGTAATAATAAAGAATGGAATAATAGAAGAATTTCACCATGTATGCAGATTTTATAAACAAAGTTATTCCAACATAATAATAAAGAATGGAATAATGTAAGAGGTTCACCATGTATGCGATATTTTGCAGATAAATAGGTTATTCCAACATAATAATAAAGAATGGAATAATGTAAGTTCTCTTCATGAATACGAAAGAATAATACCCTTACCTTAGAAGAACCGGATATTGGAAAAGTGAGGTACTGTATTTCTTTCTTTTCTCTCTATAATTTCTCTCTCTAATAGTTTCAAAGTGAATTCGTAAGAAATAATGAAGAAGAATAAGCTTCTATTTATAGGAGAATGGAATGAATAATAACTAATTCATGAACGGTCCAGTTGATTTATTTTTAAACTGACTATCCATATTGATTTACTATTAAAACTTAAAGCAACGGTCCATACCGATTTACTATTAAAACTTTAAACCAACTGATCCATATTGATTCACTATTATAACTTTCCACCAAATCATCCATATCGATTCACTATTATAACTTTCCACCAAATGTCCATATCGATTCACTATTATAACTTCAACCAACTGGCCCAAAAATTAGCACATCTCCTCATGGAATAATATTGTACCTAAAAATGATTTGGACCAAAAAAAATATATTTTTCATGTGAATAGTATCTAGTGAATAATAACTCGTGAATAGTAATTCGTGAATAAGTAAATTTGAATAGTACATACGAAAAGTGCCCCGGTAATTCGGATCAAACAATATAACCTCCGCACATCAATTATTATCGAATAAATATGGATTTCTACTAACACTAATAATTTCAACACAATGGAACTATCAATTTCATCTTTAATCAACACGAAACTTATTCATCATTAATATTATAACTCACAATATTTAACAACCAAAGTCGCTCCTGTGAAAGAGGGGCTTTCCAATAAGGATTTCTCCTTATCATGCCGCAATTAGGTGACCAAACCTCTCCTCGATGTAACTTCTAGACATCAGAAATATTGTAATTTAATAATATGAATAACTTTGTCGCCTCAATTATTGATTTAATAATATATCATATTATGCACGTGATATCGTGACAATAATCGAATCAATAATACGAGAGATATGATGCAAAGAATTATCGTAGCAATAATTGAGTATAACCGAATGACTTCTCACGTAAAGATCAATAATCAATACCGTGCTACTACGCAACCACGCCAGACATCGCATTTTTTACTACCGGGTAGTTCAATAGTTTTAACTTGTAATACTTCCACCGTTATTTTTATAAAAGATAATTTCGCTGCTTTTCAATACTACGACAATACTTCCGCAGGTGGGGTCCACTAATGATTGTGTCGTTGCATTTAATATTCCCCGTTAAAAACGAATATTCCCCACCAATCGAATATTATATAACCACTTGCTTACTTTGCAAAATTTATAAATATTACCCACAACTATAACATTATATCATATCCACACCATAATATTCAAAAATATAATTCGAGAAAATTAATCTTTATTCATAAAAGTTGGGGTCTTACAACCTCCCTTCTTCTATGAAATTTCGTCCTCAAAATTAGGGTAATACGCACTCGATATATCAAGAGGTGATTATTTATTTCTTGATTTCATCTTAGATTCTAACTCCCAAAGTCATTTCTTCCACATCGTGGTTTCTCCACAAAACTTTGACTTGAGGTATAACCTCGAGCGATAATATGATCCTTCTTATCCAAGATTTTAACAGTAACTCTTCATACGTTAAATCTTCCTCTATCTCGTCCTGCTTTTAATTCAATAATGTGGTTCGGGTCTTTCACATATTTACGTAACATAGATATATGAAAAACATTATGAACACGAGACATACTTCAAGCAGAAGTCGAGTCTATAGCCACGCCCTACTCGCTCGAGGATTATAAATGGGCCAATGAATCGAGAATCGAGCTTTCTCTCTTTCCAATCTTGTAACTCCTTTCCATGGAGCAACACGAATAAAACAACACATCTCTCCAATATCAAATTCCACGCTCTTTCGATGAAGATCAAGATAAATTTTGTCGATCTTGTGAGGTTTTTTATATCGCATCCAATCGCTTAAATTTTTTCCGTAGTCATACATACCAAATCCTTGGTCCCAACAAACGTGCTTCACCCACCTCATCCCAAATACCGAGAATCGACACTTTCTTCCATACAACGCCTCAATATGATGGCTATGCCAATACTGTTGATAACTCATTTTTGTAAAAAAATCCACCAATGGTAAGTACTTATCCCAACTTCCTTGAAGTCAAGGACACGTAGTCTTAATAAATCTTCAAGAGTTTGAATAGTTCTTTTCCAATCATACCATCCGCTTTGAGGATGATATACTACCAACTAAATCAGAATCCGCGCTCATAGTTTTTTGAAACTAACCCAAAATCTTAAGTGAATCTTGGTCTCGATCAAAACTATGGATACATCAAGCCAATCAAGTTCATGATAAAGCATATACTTTGTAATAATCTTATTCATTTATTAATAAAAAGTATTAATTTATTAAAGGCTTTTAATTATCTACACGATGTCGCTTTTATAATATGTGATAAACCCATAGTTTTAAGCAATGCTTTTAGAATAATGATGATGATCATTCTAATGAGATCTAAATTCTTAGAAAGCTTAAAACTAAAATAGTTCCCAATCATCGATTACTAAATCGGGGATTAGTGAATCCTGATAGATCGGGTACATACGCTGTTTGCTTTCATCGATGAGGATGATCGATCTCACGATCATTTGTGTGGAGACACTAAAGCAAGTACGAGGTGCTTATTAGAGAATAAGTTCAATCGAACGCGGCTCGCTAAGGAATACCTAATGGAGTTTTACTCGCACAATAGAATTCTCAGAGTGATAGTAAGACAAGTAATCCTTTTGACTCGAGATCATCATAAGATCTCGTGTATGATGAGTTATACTTTCGACTTATTCCTTAAGACCCTTAGGGTATATCAAAGGGTATGCTTGGGTATAATAAGTCAGTATACGGAGATAATGTACGATCAATAAAGAATCTACCACTTCTAATAAAAGAAGAGAAATGTCCTATGTGATTCGATAAATGACAACCCAAAGAGTCCTCGGTTAAGGCGTAATGAAATTAGAAAGGAGTTTCTAATTTGCATTATTCGAGTCAGGTATTTAAGATCGAAATACATATAATTAAATAAAATAAGACTTTCGACAAAGAATTCCACGCCTTATATTTAATCGGGACATCAGATGGTGGAAGGATTGAATCAGATTTTAAGAACTATTTACTCAAAGGTTCTTTTATGATTAATGTTGAAATCTATATTATCCGGAAAGTCGCCGATCGCTAGGGAGGCTTATCCCTATCAGAGAATAAATATTATTTATTTAAATAAATTAATTGTTTAATTTATTTATTTAAATAAGATTAGAATTGTTCTAATTGATTTATTCACAACCTGGCTTAATACGGAGAACCTAAAGGGTCACACCATAAAAGGAAGAATAATTATTTAAGAAGTTAATGGCATAATCGTAATAATATAAAGTTATGTATATTTAATTTAATCTATGGTGATGTAATAAATTAAATAGCTTAATATTTATTATTTAATATTTTAGAAATATTAAATATAAATTAATAAGAGGAGTCTTATTAATATTATTACAATTATTATTATTTTAATTTCTAAAAGAGTTTAGGAATTAATTTAATATAAGTATTTCATTTATTCCTAATCGATTAGAAGAAAAATTAGTTAAAGGAGTTTAATTAATTATCCCTAATAAGATTAGGGAGCTTAATTAATTAAAAGAATTTAATTAATTAAATAAATCCCAATTTTAATTGTTAAGGTGGGTTGCCCACATCTATAAATAAGAGGAGTCTTATTATGGGTGAGTATCATCAACAACAACATACCATAATTCCAATTGTGTCGAGAGACGCCTTTTTCTATGTAGATAGAAAAACTAGGGTTTAGCCAACCACCCATCTTCTTCAATCATTATTCTTCCTCGTGGATCACCCTGTAGAGGCCAAACATACGGGTGGCTAACGCCGATCAAAGGAAGGAACCAAACCCGGTGGATTCAAGTCAACGCGAAAAGGATTGAGGTGAACTCAGACTTCGAGGAAGCTCGATCTTCAAGGGTATGATTTTATTCTTTATCTTTTCGCTTAATTAATAATTGTGCATAAAGGGTGATCCGTATATATGGTTTGTAAAAATTTTAAACTCGATTTTTACACGCTTCCGCTTTTTTTTGCAATTTGATCAAGGCTCGAATATTATTAAACCTAACAAAGGGCATCGTAGCCAAACCTTTATGCAAATTATTAATTGTTTTAAATTTGATATGATATCGATACGTGTTTAGAATAATTTAATCAAGGCATAATTTTATCAGATAAAATTTATTTAAAAAAAAAAAAAAAAAATATCGTTAAAAAATTTTAAAATTTTTTAATTTTAAAGCTAAGGACGATTTGAAATAAGAGAAGTCGCAATTTATATAATAAACGCTAAAATTATATATATTTATTAGATAAATTATTATATATATATATCTATTTTTTAAAATATAATCATTTAAATATATAAAGTATTATAATATATATATATATATATATATATATATATATATATATATATATATATATATATATATATATATATATATATATATATATATATATATATATTATATTATATATATATATATATATATATATATATATATATATATATTATTATATATATATATATATATTATTTTATTATAAAATAAAATTTATTTTAATAATTTTTATTTTAATTTTAAAATAAAAGTTTATTTTAATTTTAAAATAAAAAATTTATTTTAATTTTAAAATTAAATTTCATGCTAACTAATTGAGTTGGAATTTTTTCCATGATAACTAATTGAGTTGAAATTGATTCTTCTATTTTTCCTTAAATAAAGGAGTTTATTTAGATATGAAATAAGATTTCATATTATTCAAAATAAAAGAGTTTATTTGTGAATAGAAAGAGAATCCAATTTCCTTAAATAAAGGAGTTTATTTAGATATGAAATAAGATTTCATATTATTCAAAATAAAAGAGTTTATTTGTGAATAGAAAGAGAATCCCAATTTCCTTAAATAAAGGAGTTTATTTAGATATGAAATAAGATTTCATATTATTCAAAATAAAGGAGTTTATTTGTGAATGCGAAAGAATATTTTCCTTTAATAAAAGATTTTTTTTACATGGAATTGATTCCATAATTAATTAAAATAAAGGAGTTTATTTTGATTAAAGATTTTGATTAAAATAAAATAGTTTATTTTATTCAAAATTGATAAATTAAAATAAAATAGTTTTATTTTGATTTAAATTTGATTAAAATAAAGGAGTTTATTTTGATTCAAAAATAGATTTTATACTAACTAAATTTGCCCATTAAATGATATCAATATATATATATAAAATGTTTATTATTCATAAGATGAATGTTATTTATCGATGCATATGGTGATGTGTATGATAATAAATGGGATTGATTATGACTATCGATTAATGCGATCGGATTTTATTTTAGTCGATGCATTTAATGTATGGGTTTTATTAAATGGGGTCTCACAGACTGCCTTCTCTAATTTTTCTTAATGTAAATTCTATCTCCCTCCTATGCATTTCCCTCGATCACGATCAAGGTTTCTATTTATTTTAAATAGTTTTGTAATAGAATAGTTAGAATTAATTTTGAAAAATTGAGATCAAGGAGCAAGGAGCGCTTAAGACCCGCTTGTAATGGAGCCCTAGTTTAAATGTAATAGTTATATTTAAATATTATTTCGCACCCTTGGGGAGTTCAATTTTTGGTTCACTTCAGGCTCTAGTGAACCAAACTAGAATAAAAGTCCATAATCAATCCGTAGAATATAGATTCTATATGTGCATGCTTATACTATATATATATATATATTATGCAAACATGCTTCGATGTTCATTAATACGACGCGATTTTTTATATATATATGTACGCCGCTAAACAAGATGAGACAAATTAATAACAAACCCCTCAATTTTTTTATATTAAGTCCTAAGCGCTCAAAGATATTTGAATATCGAACGTCATTTCTAAAGCATGATAAAAAATTAATAGAGTATTAAATATTTAATACGAGTTTGTCAGGTCACCACAAGGCAAGTATTAAGTATTTAAGATGTTAATTTATCACATTTGATGCTTATAAAGAAAATCGAATAATATTGTTTTGTCAGGTCACCACAAGGATGATATTTTTCTTTTTCAATATACGGAGTGCTAGGTCGACTTAACTTGATAATTTTGATTCTGATGTGCCACCACTGATCAAAATAATCTAAGAGGCAAAAAGAAAAGGAGTCAGATAGTTGATGTAATCGACAAAAGTTGTTCACCTATTTATTTATATATAGTTTGTTGTGTCACCACAAGGCTATATACATTTGAAATGGGATCCTTATTCTCACTAAAGAAATCTTTAATTAGATTTTGCCAACTATATAAGTGAGGGTAATATAGTTTGAAGAAAATAGTGGAGATACCAATTTAAAACAAGACCTAATTTATTTTGGTAATTAATAAAAGAATGTATGTTAAAATGTTGTTAATTATAAATTCATTTACGTAATTTTACAATGTCTAAAATTACTATCATCAAGAAGCATATTAGATGCTAAATTAACCGCAATCAATTAAACTGATTGGTTAAGGAATTTGAGAATAGTTCTCATAGTCAAAAGCTATCTTATGTCCTTAATACGCCTATCCCCGCAATGGTTGCGCATAATGCCTCCGAGGAAGAGATTGCTACTTTTAGAAAGTGGCAAGATGATGCACAACTGCTCAACGATCATGCTCAGATCCACGAGTAACGAAGCTTCAAATACAAGATGAAACTATGGATGCTCCTACTATATTCCCGCACATCAAGTAGTCGATGGTGAGGAAAGTAGGACCGATAGATATCGACATTCAAGGAGCTCTTCCGATCTAGAACGGCCAATGACACTATAAAGATGATAAAAGTTCTTAACATAATCAATTTGATCGATCAATTAGACAACGAAGTTTTGTCATGGATGGAGAGTTGAGCCAAGATTTGATCTTCGCACTCACTCCCTGACCTCTTTCATAATTGTTGTGAATTTTTCATATAAACAAGCTAGATATCGCCTTTCACCGATTTGCTTAACATGTTGAAAAATGTCGAGAGTCACTTTCCAACCAAGAAAGACCAAGTCTTACCGGTAGGGGCCAAAGGATCTTCCGAAAAGAAGAACGATTCAAAGAAGGTAAATAAAAGGCATAAACAAAGGATAATAAGAACAAAACCGACACGGATAAAGAAAGGAGTTTGCTTCCACCGCAATAAGCCCGACACCGAAAGAAATCATGCATGAGAAGCATTCTCGCAGAGGCTAACCAAAGAAGCTTAGTGAAGTTTCTACATAAATACAAATTTGTTCATGATTTAAAATAAATTTTTCTTTAAGTCAAGGTTCTACTGGGTATTGATACCGACTTTGGTTATCATAAATATAGATTTATGAAGGACCAAGGTAAGTAGAAAGTTAAACAAATATAAGTAATCCTATGTGGGAAATGTAGCAAAGGTCGCCATATATTAGCCATAGAAACTTATAGTTTAGCAATGCCTACGCAAATCTATTAAGTCAATAAGTTGTTATCAGATTCCAATTCTTCTTGTTAAAAATATTATTTCCATTTTATCATTGACAATGAAATCTTTGGTATTATAATTAAGAACAATTGTTGTTCTATTTATAATAATAATGTTTTGTATAGAACCGAATATTACTTAATAAATTTTGTATACTGACTTACGTGAAAAATAATTTTGCATATTGAACAAACTAGTATAAGAAAAGGAGATGATCATTCAAAGAGTCGAATGTGTGTATTTGTCGAATACAAGTGTGAATTATTCAAAGGTTCAAAGAATTCGTAAGTGAAACAAATCGGCAAAGTATTAAGATTCTTTGATTAGATCAAGGAATAAATACTTGTGCAATAAGTTTCTAGATCATCTCAAATGGTTTTCTCATAATGGACACATCCCGATACGCAATAATCGATTGATGTATCCGAATGGAAAATCGCACTGTTGAACATGGTACTATCCATAATGATTTTACCGACATTCCAAAGATCCTTCTAGGGTCATGTCCTAGAAATGGTCGTGATATCTACGAAAAAAGGTAACCTCAAAATCCAAATTTCAAGACTCCATAAAAGTTATGGATGTGGAGGATTCCTAATCTTAAGTATGTTAAGATAAGGGTTGTCCAACTTATGTGAAAAGGTTTCAAAGGATAAGCTTGGGACAAGATTTGACAAGTACAGATTTGTGGGACATCCTAAAGTAAGTTTAGGGTATATGTTCTATAATCCTACTTAGCAAAAGGTGTTTGTTATGAAACACGCCGCCTTTCTAAGATAAAGGTGTTTATCATCAAGGGGCTAGTGGAGGATAATAGATCTCAAAGAGTTCAAGAACCACAAAACACTATAAGTCAAATAAGAGGAACCTAGAGATGTACCTATTGTACCACAAACCAATCAGAAATCGAATAGACCAAGATACCTAGAGGTATGGATTCATCATGATGATGATGATGATGACACATCAGGTACACATCATGTAAGATGATGATCCAGAGTTATGGATTACGATGAGGTAAGAACATTCTAGTGTTTGATTTTATCAAAAGGGTCAAACCTAGGGTAGCGTCGTGAGCATTTCTAATTCCTATTATATGTTGATATACTACTTGATAAGGAATGACATACCAATGCTACAATCAAGAAAGATAAAGTTGTTCAAACATTCCTCCATGAATGATTTGGGAAGAGTATCTTAATCGGGGATAAAATCTATATAGATAGATTTAAGAGGATGCTCGACTTAACCCAAGGAACGATATTCATTTGATGCTAAAGTCGCTTAGCATGGCAAACTCCAAGAGATGTCTCATGTCGATGAGCTATGGAGTGTATCTCTTTAATAGTCCCCACACACTCTCGAAAAGAGAGGTCGCATGAAATGACAATCATGTATGCAATGAAATGTACGAGACCGATGTCGATCACCATATTATGGAGAAGTTCACTACGAGTCGCTGAAAAACATCTTAAAGTGCTTAACCCAAGACTAAGGATGTGATCATATTCATGGTGGGTCTAAATTAAAACTAGAGGGCTTAATGCACTCAAGTTTTTCGCATGCACTAAGATGATGTAAAAAATCCACTTTAAGGTAAAGCGTTACCTCAATAAAGGTGCAGTTGAATCGAAAGGTTCCAAACAAAGAAAGAGTTGTCGGGTTTAGTGATAAAGACAAAGTATATAGCTATAAATGAAGTCGCAAGTTGATTGTTTGATTAAAAGTTCATTACGTAACTAGAATAGTTCCTAAGTCTCATCTTCGATCTAAACATGTGTCAGGGCACTTTCATTTGATTATTAGAATCATCGAAAGATGGGAAATCACTATAGAGATAGTGGACTCTCAAGAACAACATTACATATCCATTAACTAAAGCTTATCCAACAAAGCAGGATAATCGCCACTTGTAGAAGAAGAAGAGTATAAGATACCACGACGATCGGCTTTAGTGCAAGTGGGAGATCGAAAGTAGTATGCACACAAGCCAATCATGTTTGATGATAAAGCATATACTTTGTAAATAATCTTATTCATTTATTAATAAAAAGTATTAATTTATTAAAGGCTTTTAATTATCTACACGATGTCGCTTTTATAATATGTGATAAACCCATAGTTTTAAGCAATGCTTTTAGAATAATGATGATGATCATTCTAATGAGATCTAAATTTTAGAAAGCTTAAAACTAAAATAGTTCCCAATCATTGATTACTAAATCGGGGATTAGTGAATCCTGATAGATCGGGTACATACGCTGTTTGCTTCATCGATGAGGATGATCGATCTCACGATCATTTGTGTGGAGACACTAAAGCAAGTACGTAGGTGCTTATTAGAGAATAAGTTCACCGAACGCGGCTCGCTAAGGAATACCTAATGGAGTTTTATTCATCTCGTCAATAGGAATTCTCAGAGTGATAGTAAGACAAGTAATCCTCGACTCGAGATCATCATAAGATCTCGTGTATGATGAGTTATACTTTCGACTTATTCCTTAAGACCCTTAGGTATATCAAAGGGTATGCTTGTATAATAAGTCAGATATGGAGATAATGTATGATCAATAAAGAATCTACCACTTAATAAAAGAAGAGAAATGTCCTATGTGATTCGATAAATGACAACCCAAGAGTCCTCGGTTAAGGCGTAATGAAATTAGAAAGGAGTTTCTAATTTGCATTATTCGAGTCAGGCATTTAAGAGTCGAAATACATATAATTAAATAAAATAAGACTTCGACAAAGAATTCCACGCCTTATATTTAATCGGGACATCAGATGCCGTGGAAGGATCGAATCAGATTTGCAGAATTATTTACTCAAAGGTTCTTTTATGATTAATGTTGAAATCTATATTATCCGGAAAGTCGCTGATCGCTAGTGGAGGCTTATCCCTATCAGAGAATAAATATTATTTATTTAAATAAATTAATTGTTTAATTTATTTATTTAAATAAGATTAGAATTGTTCTAATTGATTTATTCACAACCGCTTAATACGGAGAACCTAAAGGGTCACACCATAAAAGGAAGAATAATTATTTAAGAAGTTAATGGCATAATCGTAATAATATAGTTATATATTTTAATTTAATCTATACGGTGATAGAATAAATTAAATAGCTTAATATTTATTATTTAATATTTTAGAAATATTAAATATAAATTAATAAGAGGAGTCTTATTAATATTATTACAATTATTATTATTTTAATTTCTAAAAGAGTTTAGGAATTAATTTAATATAAGTACTTCATTTATTCCTAATAAGATTAGATTAGGAAGGAAAATTAATTAAAGGAGTTTAATTAATTATATAAAGGAGTTTATTTAGATATAAATAAGATTTCATATTATTCAAAATAAAAGAGTTTATTTAAAGTGAATAGGAAATCAAGAATCCTAATTTCCTTAAATAAAGGAGTTTTATTTAGATATATGAAATAAGATTTCATATTATTCAAAATAAAGGAGTTTATTTTCAAGGAATGTGAAAGAATAATAAGATTTTTTTTTTACATGAATCCTTTTAAATAAAAGAGTTTATTTTTTTTTAAAGATTTTTTTATTATTATCGAATTCCATAATTAATTAAAATAAAGGAGTTTATTTTGATTAAAGATTTTGATTAAAATAAAATAGTTTATTTTATTCAAAATTGATAAATTAAAATAAAATAGTTTTATTTTGATTTAAATTTGATTAAAATAAAGGAGTTTATTTTGATTCAAAATTAGATTTTATACTAACTAAATTTGCCCATTAAATGATATCAATATATATATTAAATGTTTATTATTCATAAGATGAATGTTATTTATCGATGATATGGTGATGTGTGTATGATAATAAATGGGATTGATTATGGACTATCAATTAATATGATTGATTTTATTTTAGTTGATGCACGAATGTATTGGTTTTATTAAATGGGGTCTCACAGACTGCCTTCTCTAATTTTTCTTAATGTAAATTCTATCTCCTCCTATGTATTTCCCTCTCGATCACGATCAAGGTTTCTATTTATTTTAAATAGTTTTGTAATAGGAATAGTTAGAATTAATTTTGAAAAATTGAGATCAAGGAGCAAGGAGCGACATTGAAGACCCGCTTGTAATGGAGCCCTAAGTTTAAATGTAATAGTTATATTTAAATATTATTTCTCGCACCCCTAGGGGAGTTGACCTTTTTTGTTCACTTGGTGGCTCTAAAGAACCAAACTAGAATAAAAGTCCATAATCAATCCGTAGAATATAAGATTCTATATGTGCATGCTTATACTATATACTATATATATATATATTATGCAAACATGCTTCGCATGTTCATTAATACGACGCGTATTTTATATATATATGTGCATGCGCTAAACAAGAAGATGAGACAAATTAATAACAAACCCCTCAATTTTTTATATTAAGTCCTAAGCGCTCAAAGATATTTGAATATCGAACGTCGCTTTCTAGCATGATAAAATTAATAGAGTATTAAATATTTAATACGAGTTTGTCAGTGTCACCACAAGGCAAGTATTAAGTATTTAAGATGTTAATTTATCACATTTGATGCTTATAAAGAAAATTGAACAATATTGTTTTGTCAGGTCACCACAAGGATGATATTTTTCTTTTTGAATATACGGAGTGCTAGGTTTGACTTAACTCGATAATTTTGATTCTTGATGTGCCACCACTGATCAAAATAATCTAAGAGGCAAAAGAAAAAGGAGTCAGATAGTTGATGTAATCGACAAAAGTTGTTTACCTATTTATTTATATATAGTTTGTCAGGTCACCACAAGGCTATATACATTTGAAATGGGATCCTTATTCTCACTAGCAAATCTTTAATTAGATTTTGCCGAACTATATAAGTGAGGGTAATATAGTTTGAAGAAAATAGTGGGGAGATACCAATTTAAAACAAGACCTAAATTATTTTGGTAATTAATAAAAGAATGTATGTTAAAATGTTGTTAATTACAAATTCATTTACGTAATTTTACAATGTCTAAAATTACTATCATCATGCTAAGCATATTAGATGCTAAATTAACCAATCAATTAAACTGATTGGTTAAGGAATTTGAGAATAGTTCTCATAGTCGAAAAAGCTATCTTATGTCCTTAATACGCCTATCCTCGCAATGGTTGCGCATAATGCCTCCGAGGAAGAGATTGCTACTTTTAGAAAGTGGCAAGATGATGCACAATTGGCTCAACGATCATGCTCAAGATCCACGAGTAACGAGCTTCAGCCACAAGATGAAACTATGGATGCTCCTACTATATTCCTCACATCAAGTAGTCGATGGTGAGGAAAGTAGGACCGATAGATATCGACATCTAAGGAGCTCTTCCGATCTAGAATGGCCAATGGCACTATAAAGATGCATAAAAGTTCTTAACATAATCAATTTGATTGATCAATTAGACAACTGGTTTTGTCATGGATGGAGAGTTGAGCCAAGATTTGATCTCGCACTCACTCCCTGACTTCTTTCATAATTGTTGTGAATTTTTCATATGAACAAGCTAGATATCGCCTCACCGATTTGCTTAACATGTTGAAAATGTCGAGAGTCACTTTCCAACCAAGAAAGACCAAGTCTTACCGGTAGGGGCCAAAGGATCTTCCAAAAGAAGAACGATTCAAAGAAGGTAAATAGAAAGGCATAAACAAAGGATAATAAGAACAAAACTCGATACGGATAAGAAAAGGAGTTTGCTTCCACCGCAATAAGCCCGACACCTCGAAACTCATGAGAAGCATCTCGCAGAGGCTAACCAAAGAAGCTTAGTGAAGTTTCTAAGACATAAATACAAATTTGTTCATGATTTAAAATAAATTTTTCTTTAAGTCAAGGTTCTACTTGGGTATTGATACCGACTTTCAAGTTATCATAAATATAGATTTATGAAGGACCAAGGTAAGTAGAAAGCTAAACAAATATAAGTAATCCTATGTGTGAAAATGAAGCAAAGGTTGCAGACATTAGCCATAGAAACTTATAGTTTAGCAATGCCTACGGCAAATCTATTAAGTCAATAAGTTGTTATCAGATTCCAATTCTTGTTAAAAATATTATTTCCATTTTATTGTTGGACAATGAAATCTTTGGTATTATAATTAAGAACAATTGTTGTTCTATTTATAATAATAATGTTTTCAGATAGAATCGAATATTACTTAATAAATTTTGTATACTGACTTTACGTGAAAATAATTTTGCAAATCGAACAAAACTAGTATAAGAAAAGGAGATGATCATTCAAAGAGTCAATGTGTGTATTTGTTGAATACAAGTGTGAATTATTCAAAGGTTCAAAGAATTCAAAAGTGAAACAAATTGGCAAAGTATTAAGATTCTTTGATTAGATCAAGGAATAAATACTTGTGCAATAAGTTTCTAGATCATCTCAAATGGTTTTCTCATAATGGACGCCTCCCGATACGCAATAATCGATTGATGTATCCGAAAGGAAAAATCGTACCTATTTGACATGGTGCGGTCCATAATGATTTTACCGACATTCCAAAGATCCTTCTAGATCATGTCCTAGAAATGGTCAGATATTCACGAAAAAGGTAACCTCAAAATCCATACCCAAGACTCCATAAAAGTTATGGATGTGGAGGATTCCTAATCTTAAGTATGTTAAGATAAAAAGTATTCCAACTTATGTGAAAAGGTTTCAAAGGATAAGCTTGGGACAAGATTTGATAAACCCATATTTTTAGGACATCCTAAAGTAAGTTTAGGGTATATGTTTCTATAATCCTAAATTAGTAAAAGGTGTTTATCATAGTTCCCAACATCGCCTTCTAAGATAAAGAATGTTTATCATACATAGGGCTAGTGGAGGATAATAGATCTTCAAGAGTTCAAGAACCACAAAACACTATAAGTCAAATAAGAGGAACTTATTAGATGTAATTCTATTGCACCACAAATCAAATCGTAAAATATAATAGTAATGGAGATACCTAGAGGTAATGGATTCATCATAGATGATGATGATGAGGTATACATCATGGACTCAGATGATGATCATCAGTTCCTTGTACATATGATGAGGTAAGAGTTATACTAGTGTATTCCTTAAGACCTCAAGGTATATCAAAGGGTATGCTTGGGTATAATAAGTCAGACATACGAGATAACTACGATCAATAAAGAATCTACCACTTCTAATAAAAGAAGAGAAAGTCCTATGTGATTCGAAACATTCAACCATGAATGATTCGGGAAGAGTATCTAAATTAGAAAGGAGTTTCTAATTTGCATTATTTGAGTCAGTTATATTTAAGAGGATGAAATACATATAATTAAATAAAATAAGACTTCCAAGGAACGATATTTAATCGACATCGCTGGTGGAAGGATCAATTGCATGGCAACTATTTACCAAAGATGTTCTTTTATGATTAATGTTGAAATATATTATCCGGAAAGTCGCTCGCTAGGAGGCTTATCCCTATCAGAATAAATATTATTTATTTAAATAAATTAATTGTTTAATTTATTTATTTAAATAAGATTAAATGTTCTAATTGATTTATTCACAACCTGGCTAGGAGAACCTAAAGGGTCACAGTCACAAAGGAAAAATAATTATTTAAGAAGTTAATGGCATAATCGTAATAATATATGTATATTTAATTTAATCTATGGTGATTATGAATAAATTAAATAAATTAAATATTTATTATTTAATATTTTAGAAATATTAAATATAAATTAATAAGAGGAGTCTTATTAATATTATTACAATTATTATTATTTTAATTTCTAAAAGAGTTTA
The DNA here is from genome assembly GCA_020205615.1 of Panax quinquefolius. Classification (NCBI taxonomy): domain Eukaryota; kingdom Viridiplantae; phylum Streptophyta; class Magnoliopsida; order Apiales; family Araliaceae; genus Panax; species Panax quinquefolius. The sequence continues at coordinate 51,541,954 of CM035173.1, forward strand.
GGAATTAATTTAATATAAGTATTTCATTTATTCCTAATAGATTAGGGAGGGAAAATTAGTTAAAGGAGTTTAATTAATTATCCCTAATAAGATTAGGGAGCTTAATTAATTAAAAGAATTTAATTAATTAAATAAAACCCAATTTATTAATTGTTAAGGTGGGTTGCCCACATCTATAAATAAGAGGAGTCTTATTATGGGTGATGGGTATTGTCGATTTTTTCAACATACGTATAATTCCAATTTGTTGAGAGTACGCCTTTTTCTATGAGATAGAAAACTAGGGTTTAGCCAATACACCCTTCTTCTTGAATTTTCTTCTTCCTCGGTGGATCACCCCAGAGGCCAAACATACTGTGGCTAACGCCGATCAAAGGAAGGAACCAAACCCCATGGATTCAAGTCGAACGCGAAAAGGATCGAGGTGAACTTGCACCGAGGAAGCTCGATCTTCAAGGGTACGATTTTATTCTTTATCTTTTTCGCTTAATTAATAATTGCGCATAAAGGGTGATCCGCATATGGTTTGTAAAATTTTAAACTCGATTTTTACACGCTCCGCATTATTTTTATGCAATTTGATCATACTTTAATAATATTACAAACCTAATAAAGGGCATCGTGAGCCAAACCTTTATGCTAATTATTAATTGTTTTAATTTGATATGATATATCGATATGTGTTTAGAATAATTTAATTGGGCATAATTTTATCAGATAAAATTTAAAATTTATTAAAAAAAAAAAAAAAAAAAAAAAAATTTTTTTGTCAAAAATGATTTTTTTTTTAATATAATTATTTAATTATATATAATAACTGATGATTAAATTAAAAAAAAAAAAAAATAATGAATTAAAAAAATAAATGCCGATCATTTTAAATTGTATTTCAAAATGAAATTTAATGGCATATATTTTTTAAATATCATTTAATTAAGATATTAATTATAAGATATATACAATATATATATATTATATATATATATATATATATATATATATATATATATATATATATTATATATATATATATATATATATATATATATATATATATATATATATATATATATATATATATATATTATATATATATATATATATATATATATATATATATATATATATATATATATATTTTAATAATTTTATAATTAAAATAAAAGTTTATTTTAATTTTAAAATAAAAGGTTTATTTTAATTTTAAAATAAAAAGTTTATTTTAATTTTAAAATTAAAATTTCATGCTAACTAATTAGAGTTGGAATCGATTCCATGATAACTAATTGAGTTGAAATTGATTTTATTTTTCCTTAAATAAAGGATTTATTTATTATGAAATAAGATTTCATATTATTCAAAATAAAGGAGTTTATTTATTTGAATAGTGAAAGAATTTCCATTTTCCTAAATAAAGAGTTTATTTAGATATGAAATAAGATTTCATATTATTCAAAATAAAAGAGTTTATTTGTGAATAGAAAGAGAATCCATGTTTCCTTAAATAAAGGAGTTTATTTAAATATGAAATAAGATTTCATATTATTCAAAATAAAGGAGTTTATTTGTGAATAGAAAGAATATCCGAATAAAAGATTTTTTTACATGGAATTTTCCATAATTAATTAAAATAAAAGAGTTTATTTTAATTAAAGATTTTTTTTTATATATGGAATCGATTCCATAATTAATTAAAATAAAGGAGTTTATTTTGATTAAAGATTTTGATTAAAATAAAATAGTTTATTTTATTCAAAATTGATAAATTAAAATAAAATAGTTTTATTTTGATTTAAATTTGGATTAAAATAAAGGAGTTTATTTTGATTCAAAATTAGATTTTATACTAACTAAATTTGCCCATTAAATGATATCAATATATATATTAAATGTTTATTATTCATAAGATGAATGTTATTTATCGATGCATATGGTGATGTGTATGATAATAAATGGATTGATTATGACTATCGAATTAATGTGATTGATTTTATTTTAGTCGATGCACGAATGTACGGGTTTTATTAAATGGGGTCTCACAGACTGCCTTCTCTAATTTTTCTTAATGTAAATTCTATCTCCTCCTATGCATTTCCCTCGATCACGATCAAGGTTTCTATTTATTTTAAATAGTTTTGTAATAGGAATAGTTAGAATTAATTTTGAAAATTGAGATCAAGGAGCAAGGAGCGCCAAGACCCTTTGTAATGGAGCCCGTGTTTAAAATGTAATAGTTATATTTAAATATTATTTCTCGCACCCTGGGGGAGCTCAATTTTGGTTCACTTGGTGGCTCTAGTGAACCAAACTAGAATAAAAGTCCATAATCAATCCGTAGTAGAATATAGTATTCTATATGTGCATGCTTATACTATATATATTATATATTATGCAAACATGCTTCGCATGTTCATTAATACGACGCGATTTTATATATATATATATACGCTACTAAACAAGATGAGACAAATTAATAACAAACCCCTCAATTTTTTATATTAAGTCCTAAGCGCTCAAAGATATTTGAATATCGAACGTCCGCTTTCTAGCATGATAAAATTAATAGAGTATTAAATATTTAATACGAGTTTGTTGTGTCACCACAAGGCAAGTATTAAGTATTTAAGATGTTAATTTATCACATTTGATGCTTATAAAGAAAATTGAACAATATTGTTTTGTCAGGTCACCACAAGGATGATATTTTTCTTTTTTGAATATACGGAGTGCTAGGTTTGACTTAACTTGATAATTTTGATTCTGATGTGCCACCACTGATCAAAATAATCTAAGAGGCAAAAAGAAAAGGAGTCAGATAGTTGATGTAATCGACAAAAGTTGTTCACCTATTTATTTATATATAGTTTGTCAGGTCACCACAAGGCTATATACATTTGAAATGGGATCCTTATTCTCACTAGCAAATCTTTTTAATTAGATTTTGCCGAACTATATAAGTGAGGGTAATATAGTTTGAAGAAAATAGTGGGAGATACCAATTTAAAACAAGACCTAAATTATTTTGGTAATTAATAAAAGAATGTATGTTAAAATGTTGTTAATTACAAATTCATTTACGTAATTTTACAATGTCTAAAATTACTATCATCACAAGCATATTAGATGCTAAATTAACCGCAATCAATTAAACTGGATTGGTTAAGGAATTTGAGAATAGTTCTCATAGTCAAAAAAGCTATCTTATGTCCTTAATACGCCTATCCCCGCAATGGTTGCGCATAATGCCTCCGAGGAAGAGATCGCTACTTTTAGAAAGTGGCAAGATGATGCACAAATGGCTCAACGCATCATGCTCGTGATCCACGAGTAACGAGCTTCAAATACAAGATGAAACTATGGATGCTTCTACTATATTCCCGCACATCAAGTAGTCGATGGTGAGGAAAGTAGGACCGATAGATATCGACATCTCAAGAGCTCTTCCGATCTAGAACGGCCAATGGCACTATAAAGATGCATAAAAAGTTCTTAACATAATCAATTTGATCGATCAATTAGACAACTGGTTTTGTCATGGATGGAGAGTTGAGCCAAGATTTGATCTCGCACTCACTCCCTGACTCTTTCACAATTGTTGTGAATTTTTCATATGAACAAGCTAGATATCACCTCACCGATTTGCTTAACATGTTGAAAAATGTCGAGAGTCACTTTCCAACCAAGAAAGATCAAGTCTTACCGGTAGGGGCCAAAGGATCTTCCTAAAAAAGAACGATTCAAAGAAGGTAAATAGAAAGGCATAAACAAAGGATAATAAGAACAAAACCGACATTGGATAAAGAAAGGAGTTTGCTTTCCACCGCAATAAGCCCGACACCGAAAAGAAATCATGAGAAGCATCTTGCAGAGGCTAACCAAAGAAGCTTAGTGAAGTTTCTACATAAATACAAATTTGTTCATGATTTAAAATAAATTTTTCTTTAAGTCAAGGTTCTACTTGGTATTGATACCGACTTCGTTATCATAAATATAGATTTATGAAGGACCAAGGTAAGTAGAAAAGCTAAACAAATATAAGTAATCCTATGTGTGGAAAAATGAAGCAAAGGTCACTACATTTAGCCATAGAAACTTATAGTTTAGCAATGCCTACTACCGCAAATCTATTAAGTCAATAAGTTGTTATCAGATTCCAATTTCGTTAAAAATATTATTTCCATTTTATCATTGGACAATGAAATCTTTGGTATTATAATTAAGAACAATTGTTGTTCTATTTATAATAATAATGTTTTGTATAGAATCGAATATTACTTAATAAATTTTGTATACTGACTTTACGTGAAAATAATTTTGCAAATATCAACAAATTAGTATAAGAAAAGGAGATGATCATTCAAAGAGTCGAATGTATGTATTTGTTGAATACAAGTGTGAATTATTCAAAGGTTCAAAGAATTCGTAAGTGAAACAAATCGGCAAAGTATTAAGATTCTTCGATTAGATCAAGGAATAAATACTTGTGCAATAAGTTTCTAGATCATCTCAAATGGTTTTCTCATAATGGACACATCCCGATACGCAATAATCGATTGATGTATCCGAATGAAAAATCGCACTTTGTTGGACATGGTGCGTATCCATAATGATTTTACCGACATTCCAAAAGATCCTTCCGGGATCATGTCCTAGAAATGGTCGACATATCTACGAAAAAAGGTAACCTCAAAATCCAACCCAAAGACTCCATAAAAGTTATGGATGTGGAGGATTCCTAATCTTAAGTATGTTAAGATAAGGGGTTGTCCAACTTATGTGAAAAGGTTTCAAAGGATAAGCTTGGGACAAGATTTGACAAGTACATTTGTGGGACATCCTAAAGTAAGTTTAGGGTATATGTTCTATAATCCTACTTAGCAAAAGGTGTTTGTTATGAAACACGCCTTTCTAAGATAAAGGTGTTTATCATCAAGGGCTAGTGGAGGATAATAGATCTTGAAGAGTTCAAGAACCACAAAACACTATAAGTCAAATAAGAGGAACCTATAGATGAATTATCATTGTATTCACACAACCAATCAGAATCGAATAGTACCAAAGATACCTAGGAGGTATATGATTCATCATGATGATGATGATGAGGTACACATCATGGATGATCATCATATATGATGAGTTATGAGTTGTACACACTCAGAAATGATCAGATGATGATCCAGAGTTACATTCGCTTTGATGAGTTTGATTTTAAGAAATTCCTAGTGTGTACAAAAGGGTCAAGGGGAGCATCGTGACATTCCTAATATTATATGTTGATATACTACTTGATAAGGAATGACATACCAATGCTACAATCAAGAAAGATAAAGTTGTTCAAACATTCCTCCATGAATGATTCGGGAAGAGTATCTTAATCAGGGATAAAATCTATATAGATAGATTTAAGAGGATGCTCGACTTAACCCAAGGAACGATATTCATTTGATGCTAAAGTCGCTTAGCATGGCAAACCCAAGAGATGTCTCATGTCGATGAGCTATGGAGTGTATCTCTTAATAGTCCCCACAGACTCTCGAAAAGAGAGGTCGCATGAGTGACAATCATGTATGCAATGAAATGTACGAGACCCGATGTCGATCACCATATTATGGAGAAGTTCACTATGAATCAAGAAAAACATCTTAAAGTGCTTAACCCAAGACTAAGGATGTGATCATATTCATGGTGGGTCTAAATTAAAACCAGAGGGCTTAATGCACTCAAGTTTTTCGTATGTGCACTCAAGACGATGTAAAAATCCACTTTAAGGTAAAAGCGTTACCTAAAATAAAGGGTGCAAAGAATCGAAAGGTTCCAAACAAAGAAAGAGTTGTTGGTTTAGTGATAAAGACAAAGTATATAGCTATAAATGAAGTCGCAAGTTGATTGTTTGATTAAAAGTTCATTACGTAACTAGAATAGTTCCTAAGTCTCATCTTCGATCTAAACATGTGTCAGGGCACTTTCATTTGATTATTAGAATCATCGAAAGATGGGAAATCACTATAGAGATAGTGGACTCTCAAGAACAACATTACATATCCATTAACTAAAGCTTATCCAACAAATGCAGGATAATCGCCACTTAGAGAAGAAGAGTATAAGATACCACGACGATCGGGTTTTAGTGCAAGTGGGAGATCGAAAGTAAGATGCACACAAGCCAATCATGTTTGATGATAAAGCATATACTTTGTAACAATCTTATTCATTTATTAATAAAAAGTATTAATTTATTAAAGGCTTTAATTATCTACATGATGTCGCTTTTATAATATGTGATAAACCCATAGTTTTAAGCAATGCTTTTAGAATAATGATGATGATCATTCTAATGAGATCTAAATTTTAGAAAGCTTAAAACTAAAATAGTTCCCAATCATCGATTACTAAATCGGGGATTAGTGAATCCTGATAGATCGGGTACATACGCTGTTTGCTCATCGATGAGGATGATCGATCTCATGATCATTTGTGTGGAGACACTAAAGCAAGTACGTAGTGCTTATTAGAGAATAAGTTCACCGAACGTGGCTCGCTAAGGAATACCTAATGGAGTTTTATTCACCGCCAATAGAATTCTCAGAGTGATAGTAGTACAAGTAATCCTCGACTCGAGATCATCATAGATTCTGTGTATGATGAGTTATACTTTGACTTATTCCTTAAGACCCTTAGGTATATCAAAGGGTATGCTTGGGTATAATAAGTCAGTATATGGAGATAATGTATGATCAATAAAGAATCTACCACTTCTATAAAAGAAGAGAAATGTCCTATGTGATTCGATAAATGACAACCCAAGAGTCCTCGGTTAAGGCGTAATGAAAATTAGAAAGGAGTTTCTAATTTGCATTATTTGAGTCAGGTATTTAAGAGATCGAAATACATATAATTAAATAAAATAAGACTCGACAAAGAATTCCACGCCTTATATTTAATCGGGACATCAGATGGTGGAAGGATTGATTCAGATTTTAACTATTTACTCAAAGGTTCTTTAATGATTAATGTTGAAATCTATATTATCCGGAAAGTCGCTGATCGCTAGGGAGGGCTTATCCCTATCAGAGAATAAATATTATTTATTTAAATAAATTAATTGTTTAATTTATTTATTTAAATAAGATTAGAATTGTTCTAATTGATTTATTCACAACCTGCTTAATACGGAGAACCTAAAGGGTCACACCATAAAAGGAAGAATAATTATTTAAGAAGTTAATGGCATAATCGTAATAATATATTATATATATTTAATTTAATCTATGGTGATAGAATAAATTAAATAGCTTAATATTTATTATTTAATATTTTAGAAATATTAAATATAAATTAATAAGAGGAGTCTTATTAATATTATTACAATTATTATTATTTTAATTTCTAAAAGAGTTTAGGAATTAATTTAATATAAGTACTTCATTTATTCCTAATAAGATTAGAGGGAAAATTAGTTAAAGGAGTTTAATTAATTATCCCTAATAAGATTAGGGAGCTTAATTTAATTAAAAGAATTTAATTAATTAAATAAAACCCAATTCCTTAATTGTTAAGGTGGGTTGCCCACATCTATAAATAAGAGGAGTCTTATTACGTGAAGGTGGTCATTGATTTTTTTTTAACACACGTATAATTCCAATTTGTTGAGAGAGTACGCCCTTTTCTATGTAGATAGAAAAAACTAGGGTTTAGCCAACCACCCATCTTCTTGAATCTTTTTTTCCTCGTGGATCACCCTCAGAGGCCAAACATACGGTGGCTAACGCCGATCAAAGGAAGGAACCAAACCCTATGGATTCAAGTCAACGCGAAAGGATCGAGGTGAATTTGGAGGCTCGAACTTGCACCGAGGAAGCTCGATCTTCAAGGGTATGATTTTATTCTTTATCTTTTCGCTTAATTAATAATTGTGCATAAAGGGTGATCCGTATATGGTTTGTAAAATTTTTAAACTCTCACTTTTATAAATAAAGATGAATTTTTCTATAAATATTATTTTTGAATATTATGGAATAAATTTGATATAATGTTATAATATTAGGGTAATATTTATAAATTTTATAGCAAAGTATTTAAGTTGTTATAAAATATTCGTTTTGTCTGGGAATATTCTTTTGTTCTGTGGAATATTCGTGAATATTCGTGATAACGGCTCAATCATCAGGACCCCATAACGTAATTATTGGCTTGATCGAGAAAACGACAAAAATATTTTATAAAAATAACTACGGAGGTGTTACCGCTAAAACCGCTGAACTACCCTATGGTAAAAGTACAAGAATAATACGCCAGAGTCGCATAAGAAGACACTCAGATTGATTATCGATGCTTACGTGAGAAGTCACTCACCTATGCTCAATTATCACTACAAAGAATTGTCGTGATCATATCTCTTATATTATCGATTCAATTATTGTCACAAGATCATCCGATAATATGTTATAGTATTAAATCAATAATTGAGACGACAAGTTATAAATGATTAATAATTGTTGAAAGATTAAATATGTGTCATGAAAAAAAAAATGATTTGTGGTAAGTTTGATTATTTTATGGGGGCCTATATGTCATCATCTAAGAGTCTCTTCATCAATAAGTATTTACCTTCAATAATAAGAATAGTAATTACCTTCACAATAGTAATACCTTACCTTTGTGAATAGTATTTACCTTCACAATAGAATTACCTTCACAATAATTTACCTTACCCCCTCAGAATAGTATTTACCTTCACAATAGTATTTACCTTCATAATAGTAATTACCTTTACCAGACGTCAACCACTTGTCGCTTCACATTACAAAAGGCCGAACCACTTGTCGCTTCACATTATTAAAGGCCAAAACCACTTTTTTTTCACATCATTACTCGTCAAGCCACTCAGCTTTTCACACGGCAAAAGCTAAGCTAGAAATCTTCTATAAATAGAGGCCTAGGGCTTCATTATTTTCACTTAATTCATTCAAGCTTATAGAGAGAGAAAGTATAGAGAGAATAAGAGAGAAAGAAGAAGAGTATTTTGTTACTACACCGCCGCAGATTCAATCTCCTACCAAAAGTAAGGGGTGTTATTCTTTCTTATTCATGAAGAGAACTCGTTGTTATTCCATCGCTTATTATTCTCGCTTGAATAACTCAGATACGCGGTTTACCCTATACTTGGTGACATTCTTCTATTATTCTCATTGAACATCCTGCTGCAGGTGTTTTTACACCTTAACCGGGTTCCGCTTTTTTATTATTATTCTTCGCTGAACATCCTCGTCTGCAGGTTTTACACCCTAACCGGGTTCCGCTTTATTATTATTCTCGTTGAACATCCTGCTCAAGCGTGTTTTACACACCGACCGGGTTCCGCCTTTTTTATTATTCTCGCTGAATATCCTATCCGTGTGTTTTTTACACCGATCCGGTTCCATCTTTATTATTCTCGTTGAACATCCTCGCTTGCAGGTGAATTTCACCGACCGGTTCCGTTATTTATTATTCTCGCTGAATAACCTCGTCTGCAAGGCCTATCGCATGCACGGTGATTTCTTTTGTTATTCCATTCTTTATTATACCCAAATTGGTTAAAACTTTGACTTCTATACTCCATGAAATTAGTGGAATATCCTCGATATTCATGCGCTTCATCCAAAGATTCTTCATGGAAATATTCTTCCGATCATTCTTGAATTTTACTCTACAAAACAAAGATCATGTCGATAATTTGACGTTAATAATTCCTCGGATAAAATAATTTTTGAACTTGTTTTATCAATTCTTATATCATTGTCATCATCCTCATGTTTATATTTTTTCGAAAGTCATCTCGTGGGTCTCAGAAGTGCATGGGATGGACTTGGTATGATTACGACCACTGAGACTATTCTAAGTAATCACGACCGTAATGTTACAAATGATGTGATAAAAATCCTCAAAGGGTCAGAAGTGCATCGATGGACAAATGTTGGCACGATCACGACTTATTAATGAATACACAAATATTCTCGCCCAGTAGTATGAATAATTGTGGTCGTGATACTAAAGAATATCCTCGTCAGAAAAGTGTAAGTGATTCATGATGTGAATATTTATTAAAGTCGAGTCTCAAATATAAACAAGATGAAAACCTTTAAAACCTAAAAGATAGTAGATTTTATTTTCTACTCAACTTTTTTTAATGGATCAGATATTCACCGCAGCTTAAACCGGTTGTTCATTGTATTTTATCGCTTAACATTATCAAGACTATCGATAATTTATTCTCGCATTATCTTAGTCATAATATATTTCATCGGGCTAGTTGAGCTCACCCTTTCTTTCACCGTTTTCTTCAGAAATGAGAATATAGCCGGGACGAGCCTGGGAAACGAGTGATGGTCCCAAGATAAGATTAGTAGTCCTCACTATTCTCGTGAAATAAGGTGATAATAATTGTAATGAGGACTTTTTTCGAGTTTGTATAATATCTAGTAGACGATATTTGTATTTAAACTCACGCTTATGTCGTATTGCATACCTACGCTTATGTTAATAAGTCAGATTTAAATTCTCAGACTACGTAAGTGTCGACCCAAGATGGGTGATGTATACCTAATTTTGGGGGCCACAATTGGTATCGTAGCTTAGGATACGATCCTGCTAAGATGTGAGAATAGTACTAGAGGGAGAGACGGGAATACCTTCGCTAGTATGACCTACCTAAGTTTATGTGGATATTTTATCGGTCGGTCGTAAGATAGGATAATTTGTTACACGTCAATTAACCTTTGTTTTGTGGCAAGATTCAAAAATGACATCCGAGAATGTTGAGAATAAGAATGGAGCGCAGCGCATCGCCGATTCACCACATATCAATAATCGTGATAATGTGCATCGTGAAGGCGACAATCCTCATGCAAAAACAACAACACCGACTAAATGATGAACGATCAAATGTTCGAGGCTTTATGCAATTTATGCAACAAAGAAAGTAGAGCGACTTCTCGCCCAAAACGTAGGTGGAAACACTTGAAACTCTCAAGGCCACCGCTAAACAATTCAAGGAGCCGGGACCACCGGAGTTTAAGGGAGAGCCAAAACCACTTCGCTAAGCAAGCATGGATAAAGCAGATTACCAAGATATTTGATGTCTCGGATGCTCCGAGGAGCAAAGGTTCCTTTCACGCTTTTATGTCATGCGCGAGAGGCGATTATCGTGGGGAATCTAAGAAACGACTCAACCAAATTGATCAAGATATCTTGGGAGAAGTTCCAGAGTCGCTCAACGACAAATACTTTCCCGAAAGTATTCGCCATACGAAAGGAGGTGGAGTTTATCAAGTCGAACAAAACAATACGACCGTGTCGCAATACGAGGCAAAATTTATGAGTTATCACTATTATATTCCCACTTGGTGGATAATGAAGAGAGAATGGCGCTAATGTTTTTAAGAGGTTCAAGTCGAGATACGCCAACATCTTATTTCTCATAAACCGTGGTTTGTATTCGAGATGTTGTAAATAGGGCTCAAGCTTAGTGGAGCGCGATAATGAGTCAACGCAACTAAAAGAGAGCAAATTAAAAAATTATAATACCAAATGAGAATAGTCATCGAGGCTGCGACAACAAGCGTGAGGGGAATCAATAAAGCCAGATATGGTAACCACTTCTATGGTAATCGTACAAAACAATAAGAATGGACATTTCAAGAAAAGGAGATTCAACAATGATGGAAAGACGCCAAAGACCAAAGACCCATTGTTAAGGAAGGAGAAAGACCACCTATCATATGCTTCAAATGCGAGGAGAGGGACACATCACCCAAACCACTACGCCATTCAAAGCATGTTATAATTGTGGAAGAGAAGGTCACTTAGCTCGATTTTTGTCGCATCAAGACAATTTCAGCTAGGATGGAGGCACCAAAGGCCATCCCGTAAAATTCAAAACCTAGAAGTGCAAGGGAGAGCATTTGTCAGTGACTCTCCCAAAGAGCAAGGAACCCGAAATGAGGTCATCACGTAAGCTTATCATAAACTCTAATGAAGTCTATACTTTATTTGATACCGCTCTACCCATTCTTTTATTTCTCCTACTTGGCGCCATCGATTAAATTCGACTCGAGAAATTAGACTTTCGACTTATCTCGTGGAAACTCCGCTGGGAGAAACCTTCATTACATCCAATCGCTTATAAGTCTTGTTTGGTTCAAATCGGCACTTCACATTACCTCGTCGATCTTATTTCATTAAAAATACTTGATTCGACGTGATTCTAGGGATCGATCGTTAACTACTTATCATGCAAAAATTGATTGTTTTCGTAAGGATGTAGCTTTCATATTCCTAATCAACCTATTATGCTAATTCAAACGACCAAACCATTAAAATCAATCACTACTATCTCAAGCCATAAAGCTATTCGCTTATCGAAAACTGATGTCAAGCTTTCTTAGCTCATGTCACGATTTAAATAAAATACGCCGCTTTTAAACGATATTCCTATTGTTAATAAATTTCCCGACGATTCCCCTCAAGAACTTCCCCGCCTACCCCCAGAGCGTGAAATCAATTTTGTATCGACTTTGAACCCCAGATAAAACCTATTTCCAAAGCCCCATATCGAATGGCTCCTATCAACTTCGTGAGTTAAAGACCCAACCGCAGAATTGTTAGACATCGGGTTTATTCGCCCCTAGTACTTCTCCTCGGGGTGCTCCTCGCTCTATTCGTGAAGAAGAAAGATGGGAGTATGCGATTTTGTATTGATTATCTGGAGTCAATCATGTCACCATCAAAAATAGTATCCATCGCCACGTATTGATGACCTGTTCACCAACAGCAAGGAGCCAAATTCTTTTCAAAGATCGATCTTCGCTCCGATATCACCAATCAAGATTAGAACCACCGATTTCCAAAGACGCCGTAACTCCCAGACGGCATTATGAATTCCTAGTCATGTCCTTTGATCGACTAATGCTCCCGCCGCCTTTCATGGATATGATGAACCGAGTATTCAAGGAATATTTAGATCACTTTGTGGTCGCCTTTATCGATGACATCCTTATTTATTCCAAAAGCCGTGAAGATCATGAGCAACACTTGAGGTCGACACTCCAAAAGCTTCGTGAATATAAGCTTTATGCCAAGTCAAGAAATGCGAGTTCGTCAAGAAGTAGCATTCCTCGGGCACGGGTATCAAGTCATGGAATATCCGCTGACCCAAAGAAAGATCAAGCTATTCAAAGTCGGGAACAACCTAAATCAAAGGATCAAGCACGTAGCTTTCTTGCTTAGCCGGTTATTATCGGAGATTCGTGGAAGGATTTTCTAATCGCTACTCCATCGACTCAAATTGACTTTGAAAGATACAAAGTTCTATTGAGCGAAGAATGTGAGAAGAGTTTTCAAGAACTCAAGAGGAGACTTATTTCAAAGACTGCTCGACAATACCATCCGCCTTGAGGGATTTGTCATCTATGCAAAGGATGCTTCTTCGCAAAGGGTCGATGTGTTCTCATGCAACATGGAAAAGTTATAGCCTTATGCCTCATGACAACTCAAAGAATATGAGAGGAATTATCCTACTCATGATCTAGAGTCATAAAATGTTGTTTTTGACTTAAAATTTGGAGGCATTACTTGTATGGGGAGAAAGTGGAGATCTTTACTTGATCATAAAAGCCTCAAATATTTCTTCACTCAAAAGGAACTCAACACGCGACAAACGACGCTGGCTTGAACTCATGAAAGATTATGATCATACCATCCAATACCATCCTCGAAAAGTTTAACGTGGTAGCCGACGATCGAGTAGTAAAAAATCATATGCAAGTACGAAAAGCGATATTGTCAACGCAAAGGCCCATTTTGTGTGACTTGCAAAGGATGGAGATAGAATTAAAGACTCTGTGGACGATGTGATGATAGCGAGTATATACGAAGTAGAACCGACTTTAATCGATAAAGTAAAAGCCGCCAAGCTACACGCACTGGAGCCGATGCGTATGAGGAAGAAAGTGCAAGAAGGTGCTACGCCAAGCAAGAATCGATGAAGAAGGAATACTTCGAGTCAACTCCGCACTTTGTGTTCCTAACGACCGATTTAAAGTATAATATCATGATGGAGGCGCACAACACACCATTTGCAATCCATCTCGGGAGTACCAAAATGTATCATGATATTCGCTATACATTTTGGTGGAGCAATACGAAGAGAGAGATAGCGTTTTTATCTCAAGGTGTCTAACTTGTCAACGAAGTTAAAGCGAGCATCAAGTACCAAAAGGTCCATCAGAACCACTTGAAATTCCGTAATGGAAGTGGGAGCACATTACCATGGATTTCAAGCACGGCCTTCCTAAGGTTTCTCAAGGCATCGATGCGATTTGGGTCATTGTTGATAGATCGACCAAGTCCGCTTCATTTCTTACCGATACGAGAAACTTATACACTTGAACGCCTTGCTCAGATGTATATAAACGAGATTGTAAGATCGCATGGTATGCCTAAGATCCATAGTTTCCGATCGAGACCCAAGATTCACTTCACGATTTTGGGTTAGTTTGCAAAAAGCTATGGGCACAGATTTCACGATTTAGCTTCTAAGATATCATCCTCGATTTTACTCTTGACAATGGAGAGGACTATTCAAACTCTCAAGATCTATTAAGACTCGTGGTCCTTGATTTCAAGGAGTCGGGGACAAGTTCTTACCATCGTGGAGTTTTCCTACAACAACAGCTTATCAAGGCAGTATCGCATGGCTCCATTCAAGCGCCAGATGGAAGAAAGTGTCGCTTCTCCAAGATGTCGGGATGAGGTGGGTGAAGCAACGCTTGTTGGGACCGAGTTGGTACGTATGACTACTTTAAAAGATTCAAACGATCCGACAACGATAAAAACCTCACAAAAAATCGATAAAAGAGTTATACCGATCTTCATCGAAAGGACGGGAATTCGACATAGAGATCATGTGTTGTTAAGAGTCGCTCCATGGAAAGGAGTTACAAGATTTGGAAAGAGAGGAAAACTTAACCCTCGATTCATCTGGCCCATTTTTAATCCTCGATCGAGTAGGAACTCGCGGCCTATAGACTCGCTTTTACCGCCAAATACGTCTCGTGTTCATAACGCTTTTCACATATCTATGTTACGTAAATATGTGAAAGACCCGAACCATATTATCGAAGTTAGAACCGATTAAATAGCTAAGATTTGACGTATGAAGAGGTTCCTGCTCAAATTTTGATAAGAAGGAACATATTCTACGCCCAAGGTTATACCTCAAGTCAAAGTTTTCATGGAGGAACCACGATGTTGAGGAAATGACTGGGAGTTAGAATCAAATGAAATCAAGGTATCCTTACCTCTTCGACACTGTGTATCGCACTCTAATTTCGAGGGGCTAAATTTCATAAGAAGGGAGGTCAGAAGACCCCAACTTTTATAAATAAAGATGAATTTTTCTATAAATATTATTTTTGAATATTATGGAATAAATTTGATATAATGTTATAGTTGTGGGTAATATTTATAAATTTTGCAAAGTATGCAAGTTGTTATAAAATATTCGCTTGGCCTGGGAATATTCTTTTGTTAGGAAATATTCGTATAACGGCTCAATCATCAGGACCCCACAATGTAATTATTGTTTGATCGAGAAAACGACAAAAATATTTTATAAAAATAACTACGAGGTGTTACCGTTAAAACCGCTGAACTACCCTAGGTAAAAGTACAAGAATACGCCAGTGGTCGATAAGAGTACACTACTCAGATTGATTATCGATGCTTACGTGAAAGTCACTCACCATGCTCAATTATCACTACAAAGAATTGTCGTGATCATATCTCTTATATTATTGATTCAATTATTGTCACAAAGATCATCCGATAATATGTTATAAAGATTAAATCAATAATTGAGACGACAAGTTATAAATGATTAATAATTGTCGAAAGATTAAATATGTGTCGATGAAAAAAAAATGATTTGTGGTAAGTTTGATTATTTTATGGGGGGCTATATGTCATCATCTAAGAGTCTTCTTCAATAATAGTATTTACCTTCACAATAGTAATTACCTTCATCAATAGAATTACCTTCACAATAGTAATTACCTTCAGAATAGTAATTACCTTCGGCTAATAGTACCTTCATTTATTTACCTTCACAATAGTAATTACCTTTCAATAGTATTTACCTTCACAATAGTATTTACCTTCAATAATAGTAATTACCTTTACCTTTACCAGCGTCAACCACTTGTCGCTTCACATTACAAAAGGCCAAACCACTTGTCGCTTCACATTATTAAAGGCCAAACCACTTTTCTTTTCACATCACTTCACTCGCTTTTCACACACTAAGTGCTAAGCTAGAAATCTTCTATAAATAGAGGCCTAGGGCTTCATTATTTTTCACTTAATTCATTCAAGCTTATAGAGAGAGAAAGTATAGAGAGAATAAGAGAGAAAGAAGAAGAGTATTTTGTTACTACACCGCCGCAGATTCAATCTCCTACCAAATGTAAGGGTGTTATTCTTTCTTATTCATGAAGAGAACTCATTGTATTCCATCGCTTATTATTCTCGCTGAATAACTCAGATAAGTGGTTTACCCTATACTTGGTGACATTCTTCTATTATTCTCGCTGAACATCCTCGTCTGTGTGTTTTACACCTCGACCGGTTCCGCTTTTTATTATTATTCTGTGAAACATCCTCGCTCTGTGTTTTTACACCGACCGTTCCGCCTTTTATTATTCTCGCTGAACATCCTGTCTCAGTGGTTTTACACCTTGACCGGTTCCGCTTTTTATTATTCTCGCTGAATATCCTATCTCGTGTTTTTACACCGATCCGGTTCCATCTTTATTATTCTGTTGAACATCCTCGCTTGCAGAATTTTCACCGACCGTTCCGTTATTTATTATTCTCGCTGAATAACCTCGTCTGCGGCGGCTATCGCATGCACGGGTGATTTCTTTTGTTATTCCATTCTTTATTATACCCAAATAAGTTAAAACTTTGACTTCTATACTCCATGAAATTAGTAGAATATCCTCGATATTCAATGCTTTCATCCAAAGATCTTTTCATGGAAATATTCTTCCGATCATTCTTGAATTTTACTCTACAAAACAAAGATTATGTCGATAATTTGACGTTAATAATTCCTGATAAAATAATTCTTGAACTTGTTTTATCAATTTTATATCATTGTCATCATCCTCATGTTTATATTTTTTTGAAAGTCATCTCGTATTCAGAGTGCATGATGGACTTGGTATGATTACGACCAGAGACTATTCTTGTAATCATGACCGTAATGTTACAAATGATGTGATAAAAATCCTCAAAGGGTCAGAGTGCATCGATGGACAAATGTTGGTACATGATCATGACTATTAATGAATACACAAATATTCTCGCCCGTAGTGCATGAATAATTGTGGTCGCGATACTAAAGAATATCCTCGTCAGAAAAGTGTGGGTGATTCGATGATGTGAATATTTATTAAAGTCGAGTCTCAAATTATAAAAAAGTTGATGAAAAACCTTTTAAAACCTAAAAGATAGTAGATTTTATTTTCTACTCGACTTTTTTAATGGATCAGATATTCACCGCAGCTTAAACCGGGTTGTTCATCATTTTTATCGCTTAACATTATCAAGACTATCGATAATTTATTCTCGCATTATCTTAGTCATAATATTTCATCGGGCTAGTTGAGCTCACCCTTTCTTTCACCGTTTTCGTGAAATGAGAATATAGCCGGGACGAAGCCTGGGAAACGAGTGATGGTCCTCAAGATAAGATTAGTAGTCCTCACTATTCTCGTAAAATAAAGTGTGATAATAATCAATGAGGACTTTTTTTTGAGTTCAGTATAATATCTAGTAGACGATATTTGTATTTAAACTCACGCTTATGTCGTATTGCATACCTACGCTTATGTTAATAAGTTGTATTTAAATTTCGCACTATGTAAGTGTCGACCCAATTACACCAAATATACGGTACGTAATATAAATACAATCTTAAAATATAACAAATATGTCGTGAATTTTAATACAAATATTGTCTTCTAGACAAAGATTCAAACTCAAAATATGTCCTCATTACATTTATTAACACACTATTTCATGTAATAATGAGGACTACTAATACTATCATTCTCAGACCATCACTCCATTCCTCGACTAGTCCCTCGCCACGCTCTCATTTCCCTCAAGAGAACAATGAAAGTAAAAGGGTGAGCTCAACTAGCCCAAGAAGAAATATTATGACTAAGATAATGCGTAATAAATTATCGTTAGCCTTCAAATAAAGTTAAACTGATAAAATATAACAAACATCAAGTTTAATCGCAATGGAATAAGCAATCCATTAAAAGAGTCAAGTAGAGAATAAAATCTACTATCTTTATGATTTAAAAGGTTTTTCATCACTTTTATCACGAGACTCACCTTTTTCAATAAATAATCCACATCATCCCTACACTACTACCAAGGATATTCATTAAGATTACGACCACAAATTATCCATGCACTACGCCAAAGATATTCGTAGTATTCATCAATGGTCATGATCATGCCATAAAACAATTGTTCGCACCCTCGTCAAGAGAATCCATAGCCATAATCATACCAAAAACTCGCCCATCAATGCACTACGCCAACGAGGACTTTTTCCACATCATTTATAACATTACTATAATTATACCCCATAATCCTCGTCATAATCATACCAAGTCCATCTACGCACTACAAAAGCCACATACGACTTTCAACATAATATAAACACGAGGATGATGACAATTAATAAAAGAATTCAATAAATTTTAAAGATTTACAAATTAATTTATCCAGAACCAATAACGCCCAAATTGTCAACATTATAACGCTTTGTAGAGTAAAATTCAAGAATGCTCGTAAGAATATTTTCATGAAAGATATCGATGGCGCTTAAATATCAAAGATATTCCACTAATTTCATGGAGTATAAAAGCCAAAACTTTAACCAACCGAGTATAATAAAGAATGGAATAACAAAAGAAATAACTGTGCATGCGATGTAGATCGCATGCATGTGTTATTCCAATGTAATAATAAATAACTAATCCAGTCACGCGAGAACGCACAAATGTGATATTCCAATGTAATAATAAATAATGGAACTAGGGTCATGCGTGAAACTCATGCAGACAGTGATGTTCCAAATGTAATAATAAAGAATGGAATAATGTAAGAATTTCACCAATGATGTGGTATGTGATGTTATTCCAACATAATAATAAAGAATGGAATAATAAGAATTTCACCAAGTATAGGGTCCACAGATACATGTTATTCCAACATAATAATAAAGAATGGAATAATGTAAGTTCTCTTCATGAATATAGGTAGAAATAATACCCTTTACCAATGTATTGAAAATGAAAATAACTCTCTCTCTCATGAATACAAAAGAAATAATACCCTTACCTGTTAGAAGAAACCGGATATAGTAAGTAAAGGGAAGTAAGCGTAATACTTTTTTTCTTTCTCTATATTTTCTCTCTCTAGAGTTTCAAAGAATTCGTAAGAAATAATGAAGGAATGAGCTTCTATTTATAGAGAATGGATCTAATAATAACTAATTCATGAACTATCCAGATTGATTTACTTTAAATGTATTTATCTATATTAATTTACTATAAAAGATAATAAAATATTCTAATAAAATAAAATCTTTTAAATAAAATATAATATATTCTATTTATAATCTAATAAAACGAATAACTTTATAAAAGTATTATGTTTATATAAAAAGATTTTACTACGCAAACACTATGCAAGTACTATGCAAATATTACATAATAATATAATATATTCTATTTATAGTCTAATAAAATGAATAACTTTATAAAAGTATTATGTTTTATATAAAAGATTTTACTATGTAAAACACTATGCAAAATATTCACGCATAATGTAATATTATATATTCTATTTATAGTATAATAAAACAAATAACTTTATAAAAGTATTCTGCTTTATATAAAAAGTTTTTCTCGCTTTATTACATTTATAATAATAATAAAACAAAACTTATCACCTTTATTATAATTCACAATATTAATCGACTGTGTTGTTCCTAAGAAGAGGGGTTTAATAAGGATTTCTCCCTATTCAAATAATAATTAGGTGACCAAACCTCTCCTCGACGTAATTTCTGCATATCAACAATATTTGCAAATAATAATATTAATAACTAATTAAACTTGTTATCTCAATTATCGATTTAATAATATATAAACTTTATATCAACATATAATTGAATCAAATAACGTAGATAAGATGCAACAAATTACTAGCAATACATTGAGAATAAAAACTTCAGGACGCCCTGCCTAAAATTTTAAATCAATATTCGCAATGAAATAATAATTCATTGTAAGAGTTAAGTAGAGAATAAACTACATCTTCTATGTATGAATTTAAAAGTTCATCGCTCATCTTTTTATCCCCCGTAACATCAATCAATATACATCCGAATCAAATATCATCTGCATGCACACGTGCCAAACGATATTCATCACCGGTCATGTTCATCCAACACACATGTTCATCTTCAAGACTACGCCAAAGATATTCATCGAATCATTCATTTCGCACTACGTGCCAAAGATATTCAATAATATCATCATTTAAGACCTGTAGGACGATGAAACATATTTTAAAGAAATGAATCCAAAGGAAACAAAACGACAAGGATTAAGGATTAAGGATTGGGACTTTTTAATTTATCCATGTCCAAAATACCTCAAAATAATCATAAAGTGGGTAAAATTCAAGAATGATTAAAATACTGGATACAATCAAAAGCCAAGTATCCACAATAGTATATTTTAGATTAAAGAGAAAATTTTCATTTTTCACGAATAAGGTCGATTCGTGAATAAATGTCGTAGATAATGAATAAAGTGCCACGTGAAATAGTAACTCCTACACTAAAGTTCCAAATTTAATAAAAACTTCTCGATTGAATATTTTCCAAAGATAATGATATCAAGAAATAATATCATTATTTAAAAAGTAATATCCCTTACCCTCGAAGATGTGACGAAGTCAAATAATTCCTGACATAAAGTTAGCGACTTGAACTCCTAGATCAGAGCAGTAATACTCAAAGCGATACTCCAAAATACTCACAAGAACACGCTTCAATAATATAGAGAGAGAAACCGCTTCTAGTGCTGATTTTCAATTCTAACCTACAACCTCTATTTATAGAAATCATGCTAGACCAAAGCGTAAAAATTTAATATAATAATATTATATATATTACAAATTTCTCTACTTACACTTTCAGCATCCAAATCAAGCAACCTAAATACATGTTAAAATGAGTCCCAACAATGTAAAAAATGTTTTTGTAATTAAAAATATTTTTAAACTTTCCAAAAATTAATTATTTCTGAGCTTTCGTCAACTTCAATAATTCATATAATAAATAAGCTCTTTATTAGTGTAATTCGAATCTCGTTGAAATTTTATAGGAAATTCAATTTCTACAATCTTTGTAGAAGAAAGTTTTTCCAAATTCCAAATGTAAATCGAATTTAAATCCACAAACCAGGGACGCATTTTATTAAAGCATACAGTAATCAAATTCCAATAATAAATGGGGTCCAATTACACGTTTAATATGTTTTAAACATTTATTGCAACAAAAATACTTTTCCTCCTCGTGATACTACATATTCCCACATCTGCTGTAAAATATATCACCATTATTATATTTTTTATTAAAATATAATAATATTTTTAACGAAATTATTTTATCGTAAAAGATAAAATTTCAATTTTCAACAAATTGTCACATTAAAATTTTCTCCATCTTATATCT